>JABTTQ020000463.1:0-364469 GCA_016081115.2 Rehmannia glutinosa | reverse complement strand
AACCAATGGTAACTTTGAATAAACTCTTTTTAGATGAAAATTTTAAGATTAATATGTATGGTTTGAGTATTCATGGCTACGTAGATACGAACATGTTTCCTTAGTTATTTTGTATCTTAATTTACCCCTCTCTTACGTAGTTATCTCATTCATTATTTAATTCCCCATAATTTATTTTGTAATTTCCTCCATGTTCAATTATACTTTCCATGATACTTGTGCAAAATAATAGAGCATGGACATTTTATTAGTCGTTGCCTTTTGTTTTACTAAATTAGCTCGTGAATTTAAATTGCTCGTGATATTTACATATCAAATGCAAATACATAACAAAATTTAGTATTTTTAAAAAATGGGTTGGTTCGAGTCAAAGAACTTAATCGGACTATGCCCGATTTCTATAAATTAAGTTGTTAAATTACTTTTTGGCAAATATGAAAATAATAAAGTTGTAAAATTCTTTATTTGAAATAAACATTTTGGTTTGAAGTTGATAAATTCTTTATTGTAAATAATTTCACTTCATCCCACTTCACCGATATGAAAAATAATAAAATATGTCTTCTTTCCCCAACCGTCCTCCTCTCCTCTATTGAGTGGTCATGACATGTCGTTTTTGGTTGTGAGTTATTTTCTGTATCTTCGATCATTCGGTCATCGAGAAAAAAAATGATAGACTTGTAGTTACCACCGCCATTGCCTACCCCATGACCGTTGCCTCCCCCGCGCCAACTGCTGGTAACTTTGAAGAAACTCTTTTTAGATGGAAAATTTAAGATTAATATGTACATGATTTGAGTGTTCGTGGCTATGTTGATATCGATATTTTCCATAGTTATTATGTAACTTACCCTCTCTTATGTAAGTTATCTCATACACTATTTAATTCTCCATACTTATTTTGTAGTTTCCTCCATGATCTTATTATGATTTCCATGATTCTTAATCATTAGAGCATAGCCATTTTGATTAGACATTGCTTTTCGTTTTGCGGAATTAAGCTTGAGAGTTTAAATTGTCCGCAGATATTTATACATCAAAATGCAATACATAATAAGAATTGTATTTTTAAAAATGGGTTGTTTCGTGTAAAACAACGGAATCGACTATATGTCGGGATTTCTATAGATTAAGGTGATAAATTTGTTTTTTTGTCAAATATGAAAATAATAAAGTTTTTCACTTCTCGACTTCACCGATATGAAAAATAATGAAATATGTCTTGACTCACCGATTTCTCTTCAAATTGCAAATATGAAGTTTCTCATCTTCTCATTGCTCGACTTCATATTTTGCAAATATGAAGTTGTTAATTTCTTTTCGATAAATATGAAAATAATAAAGTTTTTAAATTCTATATTGGGAAAGAAACATTTTTGGTTTAAGTTTTTAAATTCTTAATTGTAAATAATTTCACTTCCTCTCGACTTCACTGATATGAAAAATAATGAAATATGTATTCCCCAACACTCCCCCCTCTTATTCCGCAAAGATATTATTTAATTTATTTTTATCTTTTTTTTTTTATTTTTTTTAGTACTTTTTAGTGTTGTCTTATTTTAATTAAATTGTATTTTTCGATAATGGGAATCCCACTTGTTTGCTATTCAAAGGGTCGACATGTGCATTTTTATTGTGAGTTATTTATCGTATCTCCATCGTTCGGTGAGCAAGAAAAATGATAGATTTGGAGTTACCACCGCCGTTAACTATCCCATCACCGTCAGCCACTTTGCGCCAACCAATGGTAACTTTGACTAAATCCTTTTTAGATGAAAATTTTAAGACTAATATTTATGGTTTGAGCATTCTGTGTACGTAGATATGGACATGTTTCCTTAGTTATTTTGTATATTAACTTACTTACCCTCTCTTATGTAAGTTATCTCATTCAATATTTAATTTCCATATTTTATTTTGTAGTTTTCTATGTTCGAATTATACTTTCCATGATACTTATACAAAATAATAGAGCTTGGACATTTTGATTAGTCATCGCTTTTGTTTTACTTTAAATTAGCTCGTGAATTTAAATTGTCGGTAAATATTTACACATCAAAATGAAATACATAACAAGATTTAGTATTTTTAAAAAATGGGTTGGTTGGTCAAAGAACAGAATCATACTATGTCGGGATTTCTATAGATTAAGTTGTTAAATTATTTTTTTGTCAAATATGAAAATAGTAAAGTTGTAAATTCTTTATTTGGAAATAAACATTTTGGTTTGAAGTTGTTAAATTCTTTATTGTAAATAATTTCACTTCCTCCGACTTCACTCCATATGAAAAATAATAAAATATGTCTTCTTCCCCAACCGTCCCTCCTCTCCCTTCTATTCAAAGGGTCATGACATGTGCGTTTTTTGGTTGTGAGCTATTTCTCTATCTTCGATCATTCGGTGATCGAGAAAAATGATAGACTTGTAGTTACCACCGCCGTTGCCCTACCCCATGACCGCCTCCCCGCGCAAACAACTGGTAACTTTGAAGAAACTCTTTAGATAGAAAATTTAAGATTAATATGTCTATGATTTGAGTGTTCGTGGCTACGTAGATATTGATATTTTTCCATACTTATTATATGTCTTAACTTCTTATCCTCTCTTATGTAAGTTATCTCATACACTATATAATTCTCCATGCTTTATTTTGTAGTTTCCTCCATGATCGTATTATGATTTCCATGATTCTTATACAAAATATTAGAGCATAGCCATTTTGATTAGACATTGCTTTTCATTTTCACTAAAAATTAGCTTGAGAGTTTAAATTGTTCGCAGATATTTATACATCAAAATGCAATACATAATAAGAATTAGTATTTTTAAAAATGGATTGTTTCGTAAAATAACTAATCGACTATGTCCTGGATTTCTATAGATTAAGGTGTTAAATTTGTTTTTTTGTCAAATATGAAAATAATAAAGTTTTTCACTTCCTCCAACTCCACCGATATGAAAATAATGATATATGTCTTGGCCACACCGATTTTCTCTTTCAAATTGCAAATGTGAAGTTTCTCATCTTCTCACGTGTTCGACTTCATATTTGCAAATATGAAGTTGTTAATTTCTTTTCTGACAAATATGAAAATAATAAAGTTTTTTAAATTCTTTATTGGGAAAGAAACATTTTGGTTTGAAGTTTTTAAATTCTTAATTGTAAATAATTTCACTTTCTCGACTTCACCGATATGAAAATAATGATATATGTCTTCCCCAACACTCCCCTCCCTCTTATCAGCGGATATTATTTAATTTTTTTGTATCTTTTTTTGATTTTTAGTACTTTTTTTAGTGTTGTCTTATTTTAATTAAACTTTATTTTTTAGATAATGGGAATCCCACTTGCTTGCTATTCAAAGGATCATGACATATGCATTTTTTGTTGTGAGTTATTTATCAGATCTCCGATCGCTCGGTGATCGAGAAAAATAATAGATTTGAGTTACCACCACCGTTAACTACCCCATCACCGCCGCCACGCGCGCCAACCAATGGTAACTTTGAATGAACTCTTTAGATGAAAATTTTAAAACATATATGTCTATGGTTTGAGTATTCGTGCATACGTAGATATGGGCATGTTTCCTTTAGTTATTTTGTATCTTAACTTCTTACCCTCTCTTATGTAAGTTATCTCATTTAATTTTCAATTCCCATGTTTTATTTTTTGTAGTTTCCTCCATGTTCAATTATACTTTCCATGATGCTTACACAAAATATTAGAACATGGACATTTCGATTAGATATTGTTTTTTGCTTTACGGAAATTAGCTCGTAATTTAAGTTGTCGGCGATATTTTCATATCAAAATGCAATATATAACAAGAATTAATATTTTTAAAATGGGTTGATTCAGTCAAACAATGGAATCGACTATGTCGGGATTTCTATAGTTTAAGTTGTTAAATTGTTTTTGGCAAATATGAAAATAATAAAAAGTCGTTCACTTCCTCTGACTTCACTGATATGAAAAATAATGAAATATGTCTTTTGTCTCACTGGATTCCTCTTCAAATCGCAAAGATGAAGTTTTCCCTCTTCTCACGTGCTCCGACTTGTAGGTCCCAAGGGGTGTGGTGTAAGGTTTAGGAGGGGTTGAATAAACCTTACCAAATTTTCGATTTTAGCCCTTTAAAAAATATTTAACATAGTTGACTCAAACAGCTGTGTCCTTGGGGGAAAGCTAAGTTGGCTTTTCAGCAAAGTTTCCCACTCAATAGACTCGATAGAGCTGTTGATAGTATAACTCGGCTGCTTAAGCCAAATACTTAACTTGGCTGGTTTGGTTTTTAACAGCGGAAGACTTAACACCCTTTGATTTGTTTTAAGCTTGTTTTTAACACTTGATTTTTAGCACTTGGTTATTTATCAGTTGGATAGCAAATATAATACTAACAACAAATATAAAATAAATATGCAGGAAAGTAAATTTGCTGAAAGTAAATGACACAAATATTTTATAGAGGTTCGAAGATGTGGTAATTCTTCTAATCCTCTTTTCTCCAACTCCTAGAGGAATCCACTATGTAATGATCGTTTACAAGCGGTTATCGATCTGGAGACAACCTTTATCACACAGCTGGCTTCTCTTGCGACTCGGCTTCTTCACAGGGCAGCTACCTTGCTACTTCAGCTCATTTCTCAAGTTCTTAGATTTGATCACGAAACCCTCCAACAAACTTGATAATGATTCTACCTTGAACCTTTCTACAATCCTCACTTGGGGAAATGTATTTACAGCAAAATACACGAAGGGGTTCGCTGCACACTTCAATGCCTTTGCTGCTTCATTCCTCTCTCTTCTTCAGTTCTTCTCCTGCATCATCATCAGCTCTCTTTCTCTTTCTTTCATCTTCTTCTCTTTTCTTCTTTTCATTGGCTCGTTTGGTAGCGGGGTCATCCCTTTGCTTCCTCTCGAGCCATTATCTTGTTTGCCTTTAATTCTCTTCATTCATCTTCTTCTTTGCCTCAAACTTGCGTAACCTATAAGTTTGCCCCAGTGATCATGTTGACCAAAGATGTGATCCCTTTCTTCGAGGATCAACATACATTACATCGTTTGGTCTTGGCCATGGTTGAGAACTTCTTCCACCGCCACCATGTCGTCCCGTTCGACTCGGCTCCTGACCTCTTGGTGTATACCTTGTACTGGGCTTTAGACTTACCAAATTGAATAGTCTTTGAAGTCTCATGATTTGCATACTTCCAATCCATTCTCCCAATATACATCCCATGCTTGAGGTAGAGTCATTCTTGAAAATATCCTTCGTCAGAGAGTTTGAAACTTTTCTATAGATCTGGGCTTAGATCCGACATCGCATTGTCATGTCCTTCGGGGCTTAATTGCGGATAGTCCTTTTCCGGAGAGGACCACCATATTACTTCAAAAGTTCATCCACGCGAGCTGACTACTTCTCAGCTACTTTATCAAATGCAGCTTCAATGGCCTTTCTTTTATCTGCCATGGCCACCGCTGCTTACTTTCGATAGGAAGGTTCAGAGGTAGCTTGAGAGAATTGAGGCAATGACTTCACCAAGCTTGGGGTTTCAACATACATCAACTTCAAATCCTTCAAACTTCTTTCCCCCGGTTGTGTCACCTCCTTTCTTCATTTCTTCCTTTAGTCCTTAAGGTATCCTCTTCCCCCTTTTTGGCATTATCACCAAAACAGAGTATCCCAGGGAACAATCCACCGAGGAGAAAGTCCACATCACCGATTGTCGAGTTTTACTTGAGTCTCATTTTGCATCGTACGCCTTACGAAATTCTGAGCGAGTAGCCTTCGACTCGGATGTCACAATCTTCATTTCAGCCATGAGAAGGCTAAATTTTTCATTCATATTATTCTCGAGTCGAGCAATCTCAATCTTATGAAAGTGTTGTAGCAGCTCCATATCCGACTTATGGGACGTTTCAATCCTCGTTATGTACTCATTCATTCTTTGTTGATACATAGAATGGGACGTTTCAATCTCGTTATGTACTCCTTCATTCTCTATTGATACATAGAATTATCCACACTCCAAACAAGCATCTTTGCAAAAAGTGCTTTGAAGTAACGAACCTACTCTACTCTCATGGCAGCCTGCTGTTGAGCCCACTCCCTTATTCACACTACAATCCCTCTCAAAATAGGTTTGGAGAGTAGCATCTCGATTGTCCAAACGCAAGTCCAAAGAGGCCTTGACGTTCCATCTTCTCAATCTCTTTGTAGATCTTCTTGAAGGCTTTACGAACTCAGCTATCGAGTTGGACTCAGCTGAAGGCCACGCTGCATCAAAATTAAAGTCTTCTGGCACAATCGTGTTTGTGGGAATGACTGACTCTTCATGCACTGTATATTTCTTTAAATCTGCAGCAGATTCTTCCTCCATGTCGGGCATTCTTCGAGAATAGAACATATCTTCAAGAACGCTCATCGCGCACAAATGGTATCTCTTGATTTTGAGATGCTGCGATGATTCACTCTCGTGCCTCGGGGCTGCGGCGGCGTCGCCGACAACTTTTTGGTGCGGCTTTGAAACTGCGAGTGAGTTGTAGTCGTCATTCGATGCAAATGGTCAGAACTGCTGCATGATTAACTCGATTTCAGCTGGGGCATTTAAGGTTGTTTGCCCAGCTGACTAAGCCTCAGCTATCTTAACAACTTTGTTGGTCTCGGTGTTTCTTCTAAATGAATAACCTTATCCTCGCCTGTATCATCGGCGTCATCGGAAGATGATGAGGCACAAGTTTTGCTCATCATCGAAATTAAATCTCATAGGAGCCGTCTTCTCATTGACTTGGGGATCAATAGGAAAGGATACTCTGAATCATAGAACTATAATGAAATATACGATCAACCAACATTTAGCGAATTTGAAAAAGAGTCAGAAGAAATGGTTCGATCCTCTTATCTTGATTTCTCGAACCGAGAGATCCATGAATCGGGATCCTCGATGCATATAGATACAAATGGTCTAATGGGAGCAAGAATTTCCAGGAACATTTGGAACATTTCGTTTACGAGCGGAAGAGCCATTTTCAAATAGTGTTTGATCGATTACGTATTAATCAATATTCGATTGATTGGTATGAGGTTATCGACAAAAAGATTTGTCTAAGCCACTTCGTTTCTTTTTGTCCAAGTCACTTCTTTTTTTCCAAGTTGCTTTTCTTTTTTATCTAACTCACTTCCTTTTTCTCATGTGAGTTTCGGGTCCATACTAACGGATTCGGTCCATAACCATGGGTTCCAATGCAAGAGATCTTGTAGCACTTACCAATGAGGCCCTATCGATTAGTATTACACGAAGAAATCAATTATAGACACTAATACATGTGTCCCTTATTGTTCCTCATCCTTCTTCACAAAGCGGACCAAGAATGCCGGGGACCAAGCACGGCCGGCGATGCCGAGTCGGCTCCTATGCCGCTTAGCTATGCCCTCGCTTGGTTGTATCGAATAAAGTATATACTTCGACTTTCTTGTGCTAGAACTTTGGCTCGGAAACACAAAAGTATTGTACGTACTTTTTTGCAAAGATTAGGCTCGGAATTATTGGAAGAATTTCTTATGTCGGAAGAAGACGCCCTCATTGTCGATAGCAGCCATCTTAGCTTCCCGGAACAACCAGTCAATTGGCTAGATCTAATTTCTTCTTATTTGTTCTCGCTTGAGCTAACCTAAAGTAACAAGTTGCCTCGGGAAAGTCCTTTCTCCCGGAACCAACCCTAGTAACATAGAGCTACCTGAATCAAATTCCTTATGCTTTTTTGATTTGGTTTCCTTGCTAGTCGTTGTTCTTCCCGCTAACGAGTTTATATGCATCGAAGGAAGAGAAGAGAAGAGCGGAACGGAAAAAGAAGAGGTCCGAAACCTCCTTTCCAGAATTATCATAGAGTGCTGTTCGAAATCGGTGATGCGAAGATCTTTCCGAGTCCGCTATTCGATTGCTAACGCTTCCTTTTTCTTTAAGCTTGTTCCTCTGCCGAGGTATATGCTCTTTAAGAGAGAGCACTTCTGCCCATCTAGAAAAGGTTTGGGTAGCTGCCAAGATGAATCGATGTCCTCTTACAGTGTTGAGAACATCCTCAGCTATGTCCATAATGGGATTTTCATGTTGAGTGGAATCAGCTTCATCCTCCGATCCCAAAAATGAAGCATCTATGTATTCTTGGGAATCGTGAAGGGTGCTAATTTCTCTCTCGCAGGCATTACCTTCAATTTGAGGAATGTTCTATTCTTTTAGCTCTTTACCTTGGGAAGTCTCAACCTCCCTTAGGCCTTCATTACCCCAACAGTCTCAACTATTGCGGGGCTTCTACATTCCCTTTGACATCTCAATCGTCTTGGGTCTTCTACTATCCCTTCCTGAGGCGACGATCTGTCTTAGGGTCTTGGACCGTGGCATCCATCTCAGTCTCAACTCCTTGAATTGTACTTTCGGAGCCGAGAGTGTTAACTCCCAGGGCTTCACCATCCTTTGACTCAGCTCCGGTAGCATCGTCGTCGACCTTCAATATAGCTGACATCTTAGCCGAGATAGACTTAACTGTCTGAGCGTCATTAATGTCACTCTACTCTTCTGTGAGTTCTATTCATTCGCCTCCTATCTTCAATGGTTGGTCTCCCACAGCAACCTCCAACCAAGCTGTGGTGGAGAGAGTTTTCCCCTCAGCTGGTGCACCAACTGAGTGAATGACAGTGGGGTCACTCTGCTCCTGCGATGTGGCTTTTGTTCCCTCTGAGTGTTGAGTCGCAGGGGCAGGTGTGTTAACACCTTCTTTAGGGGTTGGCTTAGCTTGGGGGCCCAAAAGCCCAGCTTCATTGCCAATTCCCTGCGAGCCATCTGTTGAGTGCACGGGGATGTGGTTACAGCTATGTCCGTCGCAATCAGTTGCGCCACTCCCAATGGATCAGTCCTGAGAGAGATTTTTGAGGACTCTCCTGGACCTTGTAGTAGGCTTTGCTCGTGCAAGGCTCAGGATTCTTGTAGAGCCTGCTGCATTTCTGATTTTTCCACTGTAGCAGCTGGATCCATATCTTCGTCGCTGTCAGTGAACTCACGAAGGTGCTCATGAGTTCATGTAAATACACACATCTTGGATTTCTCCAAGGCTCTTACTTGTTCTTCAGCTTTCTCCTTCTCTTCCTCGATAATGAGTCGGAGGGTTTCCATACAACTCTTTTCATCGAGGGCATCTTGGACAGATGCATGTCCAAGGAACCTAAGAAGTTCCTCCTCCTCCTCTACAAACTCTGGGTGAGTAAAGTAGCGCCTGGAGTAATCCAACTTCCAAGCCCTCCATTCTCTTAATATTCTATGAATGTCAGGGTAGACAGGAGAATACATGATTAAGTAATCATCATCGCCTTCTTCTCCTAGGTTTCTGAATGGGGCTAGTGGGCCATGCTCCTCCTCGGACTCAACATCGTCAGTCAGGAGGTGAGACAACCCTGTTCTTTTATGGTTATGTTGTCTCACTTGTTTCCATTTCCTCGATGCGTTCGCACAATTGGGTCTTCATTGGTTCTCTGTTGATCACCATCAACATCTTTCTCAAGTTCATCAACAACTTCGAGATCGCTCCTCCGAGCATCACCAGTCTCTTCTTGTTGTTCCTGCTGAGTAGCGGATTCAGCTATCTTCTCAAGCTCGTAACACTTGTACAACCGTCTTCTTTTGGTGGGAACCACTGGATCTCGTGTTCCTCCTCCGTAGCTCTTCAATAGTTATGGCCTTTTCTCCTTTCTTAGAGGCAGCTGCCTTTCTTGACTTGGAAGTCCTCTTCTTATTCACGATAGGGGAGGGAATTTGAGGTTCCTGCTCTATCTCGACTGTTGGGCCAGGGGTCTCGGTTGTATGGGGGAGCTTTAGACTTGGGTCATGGGGAGAATGTGCTTTCTTTGATTTGGTCAGGGGTAGGGGCGGGCTTGGATACAATAGCTCTCTTCTTGGATATTGTCTTTGGAGAGAGAGCTGGAGAGGTCTCATCTGTGTCTTCGGGATCAGCTGATTCCCCCTCTCTAGTACCAATTTTTCTTGCATGAGCCTTCTTCTCGGCTCCGGAGGGTTCGCCTTGAACATCTTCTTGTTGGCATGAAATGGATTGCCATGACGGAGAGCAATACCCTTCACCTCCATCGTATGTCCAATCACCAGGCCATAACCTAAGGAATGACCAAAGGTCCCATCATCCTCAGAGACATGTTCATCACATTTTGACAGATTTAACTAAAATGAACTCAAATTTCCAGTTGACCTTCTTTTCTTGCATGATCGCGCCATCACGATCGGCTTAGTCTTGGGCAGGTGATTGAAGCTTCCAAACTTCATGTCCACGCACTTTGAGACAATGTCCAATGAACTTATGGTAGTCATCCTTTAGAGACTCTTCTTGTCAGATATACACAACCTTTGAAAGACACTTGGTTTGGCAACTTCTTTCCAAGCAAAGAAAGCTAAGTCGACATTCTTCTCGATGATGTCCTTCAATCCTTGTGGCAAAAAGCGAAGGTCGGCAAGGTCTTTTGCGGTGAGTTTGATGACCTTGATGTGGACCAATGAACGGATTCCATTGTCCCGCACCTCTGCGTTCACATAGAACATCCCGAACTCTTCAAGGTACGTATGTGTGAATCGCATCGTCGAAAGTCCTTCAGCCGGACTTCTCCCGGTTTCTCTGCTATCTTTTGACCAGGGCTTCATCGACACCTTGTTTGATCATGCCTTTAAATTCCACAAAAAGCACCCGGTGAGGATTTGCTTTGAGAGCTTCACGAAATCATGAGTTGGAGCCATTTGCGATGACTTTACCGATTAGAACACGATAAACTTGACTTAGGAAAGCTAGGGTTTGAACTCGATTCTGAGAGAGAATGCTCTTTCTTTGCGTGAGAGGAGAGAAAATGAAGTTTCGTATATAAGAGACATGAAAGGACGTCTTTGAATTTGAAATTTTAATCGAGGTCAACGGTTGAGATTAGAGCTTCAAAACATCATTAAATTCCCCACATTAAATGCAGAAGCATTTATATCCAATCATATGGTTTACTGTGCATCTTTTGTACTGACAGTCATTATTACGCTGACGTCATTCTTAAAAACATTCCCGCTTAATTAAAACGACCGTGTTTTTGTCACTTAGCTCATAAATGATTCAAACATATCCAAAGTGACTCAACTCGATTCTCTCTTCACATGAAGTAACTCAATTTTGTACACTAACTCAATTCAGATGACTTCCCGACTTGGTTGTTTCACTTGGCTGAAATGTGTAACTTGCTCTTTTTCAATTTTCTCATCTTCTTTCTCTGCTGATTTAGTCTTCTGAGTTAATTAACTCAGCTCAATTAACACTGACTCATTCTTGAGTTCTTTAAATCTTGATTCACATAATGACTTTGTGAATATATCAGCTAACTGCTTATCAGTTGAGATGTATTCCAAGGTGATGTCTTTCTTTTCAACATGATCTCTGGTAAAATAATATCTGACATCAATGTGCTTTGTTCTTGAATGCAACACTGCATTTTGAGTGATTGAAATAGCACTAGTGTTATCACACATAACTGGAATCACTTTTTTCTTCAATATCATAATCTCTCAGTTGATGTCTCATCCATAAGACTTGGCTGCAATTTGCCCAGACTATATACTATGCTTGACTATGGATGTATCTATTGAATTTTGTTTCTTTTGAACCAAGAAACCAATCTATTTCAAGCATTTGAAATGTACCAAGTACTCTTTCACAACTCTACATCCAAAGATAACTTAAGTCCGAGTATCCAATCATCTTGAATCCTCTTTTCTTTGGATACCATAAGCCGACTTCCCGACATCCCGTCAAATATCATAGGATTCTCCTAGCTGCAGTCATGTGGCTCTCCTTTGGTGCAGATTGAAATCTTGCACATACACCTACTACAAAGGTGATGTCTGGCCTGCTTGCTGTTAAATAGAGCAGTGATCCAATGAGGGCTCTATATGTGGTTTGATCAACAGCTTTGCCATCTGCATCCATGTCCATCTTGACTGAAGTATTTATTGGAATTTTCACATAAGACTTCTCTTCAATTGTTTGACTTGAAGTCCAAGGAAGAAAGTCAGCTCTCCCATCATGCTCATTTCAAATTTGCCTTGCATGAGATTTGAGAACTTGTCACACCGCTCTTTATTTGTGGAACCAAAAATGATGTCATCCACATATATTTGAACAAGCAGTATACTCTCTCCATCTTAAATTCTGAAGAGTGTTCTATCAACTTTGCCTTTGGTGAATCCATTGTCCGTTAGAAATTGAGACAATGTATCATACCATGCTCTCGGTGCTTGTTTCAATCCATACAACGCTTTCTTGAGCTTGTAGACCTTATCTCCAATAGTTTTCTGCTCAAAACCTGGAGGTTGTTCAACATAGACTTCTTCCTCCAACAATCCATTTAGAAATGCACTCTTCACATCCATTTGATATACAGTGAAGTTCTTGTGTGCAGCATAAGCAAGAAACATCCTTATTGCTTCCAACCTTGCAACAGGAGCAAAGGTTTCATCAAAATCTATACATTCCTCTTGGCAATACTCTTTGGCTACCAATTTTGCTTTGTTTCTTACAACAAATCCTTCCTCATTCATCTTGTTTCTGAAAACCCAATTTGTACCAATAACATTTTGATGGGTTGGCCTTGAACTAATTCCCATACTTTGTTTCTTTCAAATTGATTCGGCTATTCTTACATGGCTTGAATCCAATGTGTATCATTCAATGCTTGAGACACATCTTTAGACTCTATCTGGGAAATAAAACAAGTGAACATAGCTTCATGATGTGCTCTGGATCTGGTTCTTATGCCATATCTTACATCTCCAATGACTAACTCTAGTGGATGGTCTCTCCATCTCACATCAGTTGGAGTAAGTCTGCTAGATCAAATTTGCCTGTCTCGCACTAAGTTATCTTGAATAGCTCTTTCATCTTCATTCAGTTGTAGACCTTCCAGCTGTCTCTGAGATTCAGCTATCTCATCTTCATCTGGGTTGAGTGCTCTCACTTCAGCTTCAACATAAGGACTCTTTTGCATAGTTGTTGATTCAGCTTATTAGTTAACTCTTCAATGTCTTCTCCATTCACATTAGGTTCATCAAAAACCACATGGATAGATTTGATTTGCTTTCCCATCTGCCATGCATCACATACACTTTCTTTCTTGTACACTGAGTCTGGCAATCCTTCTACAAGATGACTCCTTCAAACTTGTTGATTGTTTTGAAATTCAGATGACACAGCTTCTTGTTCCACATCCAACTTGATTCGGATGTGCTCTTTGCTAGCAGACATGTGCTTGGTGTAGCAGTAGACCAATCTACCACATACATATTCTTTTGCCTTGACCCTTGCAGCACTATTTCATTTGACTCAGCATTCTTGATCTGGCATATCCCCATGTTTAATCCTATATTGAAGCCTTTGTCACAGAGTTGGCTGATACTTAGCAAGTTGAAGTTGAGACCTTCAACATAAGCAACATTTGTGATTTCCAATCCATTTTTCTTGATGGATCATGTGCCTTTGATCTCCCCTGGAGTTTCATTTCCTCCAAATATAACTTTTGCACCTCTAATCTCCTTGAATCTTGAGAGATTTTCCTTGTTTCCTGTCATATGTCTGGAACAACCACTATCCATGTACCAGGTTCCTTGGCACTCAGTTGTTCCTTGAACCTGCAATCAAGGAAATCAGTTTTTTAGGTACCCATACTTGTCTGGGTCCTGAGGGGTTAGTGCTATAAGATGCTCCAACCAACCTATAGCCAAATGGTCTGACTCTAAGTGGTTGTCATCTATCAGTGCCATAATCATAGTGCACATTAGCAAATTGCTTGGGGGTTTTAGGATCATACAACTGTCTCTTTTATCTGTATGCATGTGTTTGTGTTTTAGCAACTGCTTTCTTGGGGTAGTTGTGGTATTTCTGAGTGTAGTGCTTGGGTGCGTATGTGTGCTGATAAAAGATCTTTTTTCTTTGGAATGGCCTTTGTTGAGGTTTAGGTCTTTGCTGTATTGGCTTGTATTCCATAGGTCTTTGCTGATGTTTCACATTATTCTAATCAGCATAGTTTGGATAGTTTCTACCATTCCCATCATATGTATTTCTCTGATGAAATTTCTGGGTTTTTTGGTAGCTCTGTTTGCTTTTCATAGAGTATTTTCTGTTTGGAGTTTGCTGAGGAACTCGGCTAAATTTCTTCTCAGCTGTCTTTTCAGCATACTCAACTGGCTGCTTTCCTTTCCCTTTATATCCAAGGCCAATATGATTTTGATTGTGCTTTGGAATAGATATGTGTGCAGCATTTGGTATTTTGGGTTTTTGGGATGCTTCATTACTTGAAGATCCTTTTTCCAAAATCACTCTTGAGTTTGACTATGCACAAAAGGAATTAAATCCTATGCATGTCTTGTCTCCATATTCCTTTTGAATCATAATAAGTTCATCCAATGATTTGATGCTTGTAAATGAGGCAATCACATTTTTAAGATCTTTTTCCTATTTTCTTGGTCTTAACTCTGCAATGATCTTGGCATTTCGCTTTCAACTTAGTGTTCTCATCAACTATGTGACTCATAGTACTCGACTCTTTAGTCACCGTGAGTTTTGCTTTTAAGTTTGGTTGTTTTCCTCATTTAGAATGGTGTGTGAGGATTTTATGTGTTTAAAATCTTTCATCATTTTGCCTAATGAATTATAAAGATCGTGGGTGATGAAGTGTGTGTATCACAAGTCACTATCACTTGAATCGAGAATGAGATAAGGTAGAGTGTACCTCATCTTCTTCTTCTTTGCCTTTGAGGGTGTTGAATGTCTTCTCGGAGGTTTCACCCTTATTCCTTTTGTAGTTCTTTCTAAAGAACTTGTTTAATCTTTTAACCATCGGGGTAATCTCCTCTTGGTCTATGGCTTTTAGCTCACTCTTTTTCCTTCACCGGCCATCAATGCATTTGTCTTGGGCATATCTATTTCTCTTGCTCTTTGTTTCTCACCAAAAACTCGTAGGCTTTGAGGTCCGAGAATAGCTCATGGTTAGATGTTCTTGAGAGGTCCATTGAATATCTTAGGGCCATAACCTTCATTTCCCATTCAGCTAGGAGGCTTCTTAAGATCTTCATACACATTTCCTTCTGTGTATACTCATTCCCAAGAGCTGAAAGCTCATTTGTAATCTCAGTAAATCTGGCATCCAGATTATCCAGAGTTTCACCTGCAAGCATTTTAAAATTTTCAAATTTTTGCACAGCAACATTTAATTTATTTTCCTTAATTTGTTCTGATCTTTCACTAATTAAGGTCAACTTTTTCCAAATCTCCTTTGCAGATTTGCAAGATTTGACTTTGTTGAACATGGCTTTGTCAAATGTCTTGTAGAGAATATCCTTGGCCATATTGTCTAGGTTGTATCTCTTTCTATCCTCATTTGTCCACTCAGTCCTTGGTTTTTTCAACCATGGTTGGTCTTGCTTTCAAAGAGAACTTTTTCTCCTTCTGCGCAAATTTCTTCGTAAATTGTGTTTTACTTTGAGTATTTGCAGTGGCTCATCCTCTATCACAAGCCACATTTCATCATGTAATGCGAGATAGATGAGCCTGCATGCGTATTTCCAATCATCAAATTCCTCAACAAGAAACATAGAATGCGTGTAAGATTTGCTTCCATGATAATACCTTTGCTTAAAAGATGAAAGACTTTGTAAAGCACAAGTGTTGAAACCATTTGAACAGATATAGATCTAGTTCAATAACCAAGGATCTTGGAAGGCTCAATGAACCAACCGCTCCGATACTACTTGTAGGTCCCAAGGGTGTGGTGTAAGGTTTAGAAGAGGGGTTGAATAAACCTTACCAAATTTTCAATTTTAGTCCTTTAAATATATTCAATAGAGTTGACTCAAACAATTGTGTCCATGGGGATAGCTAAGTTGGCTTTTTAGCTAAGTTTCCCCTCACTGATGGAGGAGTCATTGATCGTATAACTTTACCGCTTAAGCCAAATACTTAACTTGGTGGTTTGGTTTTTAACAAAGGAAGACTTAACACCCTTTGATTTGTTTTAAGCTTTTTTAACACTTGATTTTTAAGACTTGGTTATTTATCGGTTTGATAGCAAATATAATACTAACAATGATATAAAGTAAATATGCAGGAAAGTAAATTTGCCAAAGTAAATGACACAAATATTTTATAGAGGTTCAAAGATGGGGTAATTCTTCTAATCCTCTCTTCTCCAACTCCCGGAGGAATCCACTATGTAATGCATCACTTTACATGCGGTTATCATTCGAGACAAATTTTGATCACACAACCGGTTCGCTTATGCTTTTTTTTTCACGGGGTAGTCAGTGTCTTGGTATTTCACTCACTTCTCAAGTTCTTGGATTTAATCACGAAGCCCTCCAACAAACTTGATAATGGTTCGACCTTGAACCTTTCTACAATCCCGACTTGGAAAATAGACCCTTTGTTTCTTCAAATGTTTCCTCTTTAATAGGTTGAAGTTATCTTTCCTTCACAAATTGTGTTGGATCGAGTTTCTTCGAGTTTGAGGCTTGAGAAATGCTTGAATTGCTATGAGAATATTGCAGTTAATTGGTTTGAATAATGCTTGATCTTGCTTTGTTCAGAGTAACCTTTTCTCAATAGCTTCCTCGGCTTTTATAGTGCCCATTTGAAATTTTGCTCGTTGAAGAGATAGGCTAATTTCAAATGCCACTTTGTGTTCATTGGCTTGTCTTTTCTTGTCCGCGGCAAACTTGGTGATGTTGACCTTTCCTCGTATTAATGGCATTTCAAAGATTTGCAGTGTATCGACATAAGGTGCGATGTTTCCAATTGGCTTATTCCTTTTGCACAATTCGGGGCCAAACACTTTTAGATATGGGAGCTTGTCATATTACCAAATAGAGTAATATTCTTGACTTTAATCAATGGATCTAAGTCGATTGTCTTAACTTAATCGATGCCTTTACCGCGGGTGGTGGTTACTCAGTCTACTCCAATCATTGGATTGACTCAACCGTCACTTCAACTTGTAGACTTGGCTTCTTGAGTTGACTTGACCGACACTTCTCATAGTTGTTCTTGGTGACTCTCCTTGAATGAGAGTCCTTGACTTCCTTCATGGCCTTACTCAATTGACACACATCGAGTCTTCACATAGTCAGCTTGACTTCTTGTAATCTTTGACATAGCAATCTTGACTGATATTTTTAAAAATGGGTTTTATCTTTTTCAAATTTTGGAATCTATCTATTACAATACAAATTACAAGGAAAATGGAGTGCGAACTTTCTAATTTAAGTTTTACATGGTATCATTAAAATCTATCAAATAAATTTCCTAATAGACTTCATATTTGCAAATATGAATTTTTTTTTTTTTTTTTTTGCAAATATGAAAATATTAAAGTTGTAAAATTCTTTATTGGGAAATAAACATTTTGCTTTAAAGTTGTTAAATTCTTTATTGTAAATAATTTCACTTCCTTCGACTTCACTGATGTGAAAAATAATGAAATATGTCTTTTTCCCCAACCCTCCCCTCCCCTTCCATCCTCTCTATTGCAGTATATTACTTAATTATTTTTTCTCTTTTTTAATTTTAGTACTTTTCTTAGTGGTATCTTATTTTAATTAAAGTTTATTTTTAAGATAATGGGAATCCTACTTGCTTGCTATTCAGTGGTCATGACATGTGCATTTTTTGTTGTGAGCTATTTCTCGTATCTCCGATCGTTCGGCGATCGAGAAAAAATGATAGACTTGGAGTTACTACCGACGTCTACCACGCGCCAACCAGTGGTAACTTTGAAGAAACTATTTTTATATGAAAATTTTAAGATTAATATATCTATGGTTTGAGTGTTTGTGACGTCGTAGATATGGAAATTTTTCCTTAGTTATTTTGTATCTTAACTATTTACATCTCTCTTATGTAATTTGTAGTTTTCTCCATGTTCAAATTATACTTTCCATGATGCTTATACAAAATATTAGAGCATGGACATTTTGATTAGACATTGTTTTTTGCTTTATGGAAATTAGCTTGTTAATTTAAGTTGTCGGTAGATATTTACACATCAAAATGCAATACATAACAAGAATTAGTATTTTTTAAAAATGGGTTGATTCAGGTCAAACAATGGAATCAGACTATGTCGAGATTTTTATAGATTAATTTGTTAAATTATTTTTGGCAAATATGAAAATAATAAAGTTGTTCACTTTCACCGACTTCACTAATATGAAAAATAATGAAATATGTCTTGATCTCACTAATTTCCTCTTCAAATTGCAAATATGAAGTTTCCCATATTCTCGTGTGCTCAGACTTCATATTTGCAAAAATGAAGTTGTTAATTTTTTTTTTTTTGCAAATATGAAAATAATAAAGTTGTTAAATTCTTTATTGGAAATAACCATTTTGGTTTTAAGTTGTTAAATTCTTTATTGTAAATAATTTCACTTCCTTCGACTTCACCGATGTGAAAAATAATGAAATATGTCTTCTTTCCCAACCCTCACCTTCCTTCCATTCGCCTATTGCTATTGCGAAGATATTATATAATTTTTTTATTTTTTTATTTTAGTACTTTTCTTAGTGTTATATTATTTTAATAAAGTTTATTTTTCAGAAAATGGGAATCCTACTTGCTTGCTATTCAAAGGTCATGACATGTGCATTTTTTTTGTGAGCTATTTCTCAGTAACTCCGATCGTTCGCGATCGAGAAAAATGATAAAGTTGGAGTTACCACCGCTGTTACCTACCCCATCACCGCCGCCTACCCCATGTCAACCAAAGGTAACTTTGAAGAAACTCTTTTTAGATGAAAATTTTAAGACTAATATGTCTATGGTTTGAGTGTTCGTGGCTACGTAGATATTGACATGTTTCCTTAGTTATTTTGTATCTTAACTTCTTACCCCTCTCTTATGTAAGTTATCTGATTCAATATTTAATTCTCCATATTTTATTTTGTAGTTTTCTCCATGTTCAAATTATACTTTCCATGATTCTTATACAAAATATTAGAGCATGGACATTTTGATTAGACATTGCTTTTTACTTTACGAAAATTAGCTCTTGAATTTTAATTGTCGATAGATACTAACACATCAAAATGCAATACATAACAAGAATTAGTATTTTAAAAAAATTGGTTGGTTCAGGTCAAACAACGGAATCAGACTATGTCGAGATTTCTATAGATTAAGTTGTTAAATTATTTTTTTGGCAAATATGAAAATAATAAAGTTGTTCACCTTCTCCGACTTCACTGATATGAAAAATAATGAAATATGTCTTTTGTCTCACTGGTTTTCTTTTCAAATCGCAAATATGAAGTTTCCCCTCTTCTCACGTGCCCCGACTTCATATTTGCAAATATGAAGTTGTTGTTGTTTTTTTTGCAAATATGAAAATAATAAAGTTGTTAAACTCTTTATTGGGAAAGAAACATTTTGGTTTGAAGTTATTATTCTTTATTGTAAATAATTTCTCTTCCTCCGACTTCACTAATATGAAACATAATGAAATATGTCTTCTTCCCCAACCCT
Organism: Rehmannia glutinosa; assembly: GCA_016081115.2. Classification (NCBI taxonomy): domain Eukaryota; kingdom Viridiplantae; phylum Streptophyta; class Magnoliopsida; order Lamiales; family Orobanchaceae; genus Rehmannia; species Rehmannia glutinosa. The sequence continues at coordinate 344,870 of JABTTQ020000463.1, read as the reverse complement.
CCCCTCTCCTCCGCACCCTCCCCTCTATTGCAGTATATTATTTAATTTTTTTTATTTGTTTTGATTTTAGTACTTTTCTTGGTGTTATCTTATTTTAATTAAAGTTTATTTTTCAGATAATGAGAATCCTTCTTGCTTGCTATTCAGTGATCATGATATGTCTATTTTTTGCTGTGAGCTATTTCTCGTATCTCCGATCGTTGTTAATTTTTTTCTGGCAAATATGAAAATAATAAAGTTGTTAAATTCTTTATTGGGAAAGAAATATTTTGGTTTGAAGTTATTAAATTCTTTATTATAAATAATTTCACTTCCTCCGACTTCACCGATATGAAAAATAATAAAATATGTCTTCTTCCCAAACTCTCCCCCCCTCTATTCAAGTGATTATGACATGTGCATTTTTTTGTTGTGAGCAATTTCCTATATCTCCGATCGTTCGGTGATCGAGAAAAAATGATAGACTTGTAGTTACTATCGTCACTGCCTACCCCCATGACCGCGCCCACCTCGCGCCAACCAAGGGTAGCTTTGAAGAAACTTTTTTTAGATGAAAAATTTAAGACTATGATTTAATTGTTTGAGGCTACATAGATATGTACATTTTTCCTTAGTTATTTTGTATCTTAACTTCTTACCCCTCTCTTATGTAAGTTATCTCATACTAATATTTAAGAATCATGGAAATCAAAACAAGAATTAGTATTTTTAAAAAATGGGTTGGTTCAGGTCAAACAACGGAATCAGACTATGTCGGGATTTCTATAGATTAAGTTGTTAAATTTGTTTTTTGGCAAATATGAAAATAATAAAGTTTTTTCACTTGCTCTGACTTCACTGATATGAAAAATAATGAAATATGTCTTCAGCCTCACCGATTTTCTCTTCAAATCGCAATATATGAAGTTTCTCATCTTCTCACGTGCTCCGACTTCATATTTGCAAATATGAAGTTGTTAATTTCTTTTCTGACAAATATGAAAAAATAAAGTTTTTAAATTCTTTATTGGGAAAGAAACATTTTGGTTTGAAGTTTTTAAATTCTTTATTGTAAATAATTTCACTTCCTCCGTCTTCACTAATATGAAAAATAATGAATATGTCTTCTTCCTAACCCTCCTCTCCCCTCTTATTGTAGTATATTATTTAATTTCTTTTATCTTTTTTGATTGTTAGTACTTTTTTAAGTGTTATCGTATTTTAATTAAAGTTTATTTTTCAGATAATGGGAATCCTATTTGCTTACTATTCAGTGGTCATGACATGTGCGTTTTTTGTTGTGAGCTATTTCCTGTATCTCCGATCGTTCGGTGATCGAGAAAAAATGATAGACTTGTGGTTACCACCGTCGTTGCCTGCCCCATGACTGCCGCCTATCTCGCGCCAACCAATGGTAACTTTGAAGAAACTCTTTTTAGATGAAAAATTTAAGATTAATATGTCTACGATTTGAGTGTTCATTGTTATGTAGATATAGACATTTTTCCTTAGTTATTTTGTATGTTAACTTCTTACCCCTCTCTTATGTAACTTATCTCATTCACTATTTAATTCCCCAAGTTTTATTTTGTAGTTTCATCCATGTTCGTATTATACTTTCCATGATGCTTATACAAAGTATTAGTGCATAGATATTTTGATTAGACATTGCCTTTTGCTTTACGGAAATTAGCTCGTGAATTTAGATTGTCGATGATATTTACTCATCAAAATTCAATACATAACAAGAATTAGTATTTTTAAAAAATGGGTTGGTTCAAAGTCAAACAACGAAATCAGACTATGTCGGGATTTCTATAGATTAAGTTGTTAAATTATATTTTTTGGCAAATATGAAAATAATAAAATTGTTCACTTCATCCAACTTCACTGATATGAAAATTAATGAAATATGTCTTCAGTCTCACTGATTTCCTCTTCAAATCGCAAATATGAAGTTTTCCCTCTTCTCACGTGCTCCGACTTCATATTTGCAAATATGAAGTTGTTAATTTTTTTGAGAAATATGAAAATAATAAAGTTGTTAAATTCTTTATTGGGACAACACATTTTAGTTTGAAGTTTTTAAATTCTTTATTGTAAATAATTTCACTTCCAACGACTTCAATGATATAAAAAATAATGAAATATGTCTTCTTCCCCAACGCCCTCTTCCCCCCCCCATCATCAAAAGATCTTATTATTATTTTTTTTTTATGTTTTTTCGTTTTAGTACTTTTTAGTGTTATCTTATTTTAATTAAAGTTTATTTTTCCGATAATTGGAATCCTATTTGCATACTATTCAGTGGTCCTGACATGTGCATTTTTTGTTGTGAGCTATTTCCTGTATCTCCGACCGTTCGGTGATTGAGAAAAATGATCGACTTGTAGTTACCACTGCTGTCGTTGCCTGCCCCATGACCGCCGCCTATCCTGCGCCAACCAATGATAACTTTGAAGAAACTCTTTTTAGATGAAAAATTTAAAATTAATATGTCTATGATTTGAGTGTTCATGGCTATGTAGATATAGACATTTTTCCTTAGTTATTTTGTATCTTATTTTACCCTCTCTTATGTAACTAATCTCATTCACTATTTAATTCCCCATGTTTTATTTTGTAGTTTCCTCCATGTTCGTATTATACTTTCCATGATGCTTATACAAATTATTAGAGCATGGATATTTTGATTAGTCATTGTTTTTGCTTTACGGAAATTAGCTCGTAAATTTAAATTGTCGGAGATATTTACTCATCAAAATTCAATACATAACAAGAATTAGTACTTTTAAAAATGGGTTGTTCGGTCAAATAACTAATCGACTATGTCGGGATTTCTATAGATTAAGTTTTTAAGGTATTTGACCATCTCCAACCTACTCTATCCATTGCACCAAATGCTAATTTGAAGTAAAATCCATCTCCAACCCAACTTCATTTTTTACAACAAAATGAAGATTTGAAAACTACGCCATCTTCGTTTTTCTTTTTATTTTTTTTGCTTAATTTTATTGTTTTAAATATTTTTATATTATGTTTTTTTTAAGGATATATATTTTAAAATGTTATGATTTTATTTTTAATTTATTATTTGTATATAGTAATTTGAATAGTTAATTTATAAATTGCTTATTTGGTTGTATTATTAATTGGTATTTTTAATTTTATCTACTTGAATTCCATGCTTTTTCTTTATTTAAATCGTATTATTTTTAAATATTATTAATTGTTTAAATTATTTAATGGGTAGTATTTAATATAGTAAGATTAGTCATCAAAACAAAATAGGTTCTTTAATTGATTATATTAAAAAGTAATTGATTTTAATAAAATAGTTTTTGTATTGAGATAATAAAGAATATTCAAGGAATATTTCTGTAGTGCAAATTTGAAGTAAATGGGTTAGAGATGCATAATAAGTTTTGTGCAAAAATTGTACTATTTTAGTGCAAATTTTGCACTAAAATAGAATTTTGATTGGATAGATTTTACACTATTTTAGTGCGTAAATTGCACTATTTTAGTTTGGTCTATGCTTTATGATTAGTTGACTATTGCCTTGGGGCTACCAGTCCGATTCTTTTCGGACCAATAAAATTACAATGGATCGAGTTTGGGCTAATTTATTTGACAATACATGTAGATTTCCATAAAATAAAAAAAAAAAAAAAAAAAAGGAAAACTAAAATTCACAATCATCAATATAAATGGATCCGATAAGAACTCCATCTTTTAACACAAAATCCCTCTAAAGATAATAAAGGATAATTACAAAATCTACCTACATCCAATTTATTTTGTTTCAATTTATTTTAATTTAAGTGGAATTAATTATATTCAAAATAATTATTAAGGATTTACTAAGTATATTTATAGACATAAATGAACATATTTACATATTTATTTATATTGTTAAACTTAACGAAAAAATATACATAAGCACATAAAAATCTAATTATTTTATTTTCTTCCATTTTTATTTTTCTCTATATCTTTTGGGTCAAATTTGGGCCATGCACGATTAACATGCAAAATAAATATATTAGGTCAGATCAACTTGCAAGTCAACACGATTAATTTATTTAATTATATAAATGATTAGTAAAATCTAAAATAGTGATTAAGGATTAACCAAGTATGTTTATAAACTTAAATGATCATATTTGCATATTCATTTATATTGTTAAACTTAGCGAACAAATATGCGTAGATCAAATATTAATCTAACTTTTTTGATACTTTGTGACCCATTTACTTGTTTGGTTATGAATTTGAGTAGGAATCAATGCCTAGGAAAAAATGTATAAGACCTAGTCTCATTGCTGCGAGGAAAGAGGCCATTGGGTCGCAAGTGGATTTTTGAATGAGCTCGATAAGATACACGATTTAAAAGAATGCGCATATGCTACGGAGGATATGATCTACCCATCACATGTCTTTGATACTTCAACTTATCACGGTTCGATTTATCACAAATCTTTTTATACTTCATAAATTGATTGGGATCCGAGTTTGTGCTCAGCAAGGTCAGCAGCAGTCAACTTGAAGGATTTATGGTTGGCTGATGAGTGAATCTCATCATCGTGAACTTCAGCATTCACATAATACAGGGTGACCTCTTCAAGGTAGGTGTGAGAGAACTCCATGGTAAGAAACTTCTTGAGACCAGCTTTCTCAAGTTTCTTAGCAATCTTCTTAGCCAACACCTTGTCAATGCCTTGCTTGACAAGGCCTTCAAAATATATACAGTGGCTCAAGTGTGGATTTTCTCAGCAAGCTTCACGTAATCATATGTTGGTGCCATTTTCAGTCTTGATCTTGAGATATGAAAGCTAGGGTTTGAATTTTTTGCAGAGAGAAAAACTCGGATATCTTCGAAAGCAAGAGTGTAAGTGTGAGGAGAGAGAAAATCAAATTTCTCTATATAAGGGGTGCAAAAGGACAATTTTTAGAATTCAAAAGGATAAAAACTGATCAACAGTTGAGATCACGTTTGAAAACCGTATTAATTTCCCCACATTAAACGCAACATCATTTATATTCAATCATGGATAAATCAGAGTGTGCTTTTACGACATCATTAGATGACGCCGACGCCAAGTCTAAAAATATTCCCGCTCACGTAAAAACGGTTGCGTATGGTCTCTTAGATTTATAAATGACTTAACTTTCTTCATTTATGACTCAACTCGCTTCACTCTTCAAATAACTCGACTGAGTGATCATTTGGCCGTTCAACTAACTCGAAACAACTGACTAGTCAGTTGTTTCACTAATGGAAAAAGTGAAACTCTTCTGATATCCATTTCTCTCATCTTTAACCCTGCTGAATGAGTCGTCTTAGCTTCCTAACACGGCTCAATCAATCCTAGCTCATTCGTATCTCTTAAAATCTTGATTCACATAATTTCTTTGTGAATATATCATCTAACTATTTATCAGTTGATATGTATTCCAATGTGATGTCTTTCTTTTCAACATTATCTCTTATAATATGATATATGACATCAATGTGCTTGGTTATTGAATGTAATATTGGATTCTGAGTAAATTCAATGGCATTTGTGTTATCACAACAACTGCCTACATCAATATACTCTGCTTCAGTTGTGGATATAGTTATTGAATTTTGTTTTTTGTTGAACCAAGAAACCAACCTATTTCCAAGCATTTGACATGTACCGGATGTACTTATCCTGTCAACTCTACATCCAACATAGTCTGAGTCTGAGTAGCCAACTAACTTGAATCATCCTTCCTTTGGATACCATATGCCAATTTCCTGGCATCCCTTCAAATACCTTAGTATTCTCTTAGTTGCAGTCATATGACTTTCATTTGGAGCAGATTGAAATCTAGCACATACATCTACAACAAAGGTGATGTTTGGCCTGCTAGCTGTCAAATAGAGCAATGATCCAATGAGGGCTCTATATCTTGTTTGATCGACATTTTTGCCTTCTGCATCCATATCCATTTTGACTGATGTTCATGGGAATCTTCAGAGATGACTTCTCTTCCATACCAAATTTCTTCATTAAATCTCTGGTATATTTTGTTTGACTCATGAAGGTTTCATCATTCATTTTCTTGACTTGAAGACCTAGGAAGAAAGTCGGCTCTCATATCACGCTCATCTCAAACTTCCTTGCATAAGGTTTGAGAATATATCACACAAAGACTCTTTGTTTGTGGATCCAAAGATGATGTCATCCACATATATTTGAACAAGCAGTATACTCTCTCCATCTTGAATTCTGAAGAGTGTTCTATCAACCTTGTCTTTGGTGAGTCCATTGTCTATAAGAAATAGAGACAATGTGTCATACCAGGCTCTTGGTGCTTGCTTCAAACCATATAATGCCTTCTTGAGTTTGTAGACTTTATCTCCAATAGTTTTTTCGCTCAAAACCTGGAGGTTGTTCCACATAGACTACTTCTTCCAAAAGTCCATTCAAAATACACTCTTCACATCCATTTGATAGACTATGAAGTTCTTGTGTGTTTCATAAGCAAGAAACATCCTTTTAGCTTTCAATCTTGCAACAGGTGCAAATGTTTCATCAAAATCTATGCGCTCTTCCTTCAATACCCTTTGGCTACCAATCTTGCTTTGTTTCTCACTCTGAGATCCTCTTCATTCATCTTGTTTCTAAATACCCACTTAGTACCAATAACATTCTCAAAGGGTATGCCTTTGAACTAATTCTCAAACTTTATTTTTTCAAACTTCGATTCACTTTTGTATAGCTAAAATCCAATGTGTGTCATCCAATGCTTGTGACACATTTTTAGGCTCAATCTAGGAAATGAAACAAGTGAACATAGCTTCATGTTGAGTCATGGATCTAGTCTTTACTTCTTCTCTAACATCTCCAGTAACAAGCTTTGGAGGATAGTCTCTCAACCATCTCATATCTAGTTGGAGTAAGTCTCATTGGATTAATTATTCTTACAACTAAGTTGTCTTGAATACCTTCATCTTCATCATCATTCAGCTGCAAACTTTCCAGTTGTCTCTGAGATAGTTGTCTCTGAGATTCAACTATCTTATCTTCATCTGGGTTGAGTCTTCTGGCTTCTGCCTCAACATAGGGACTCTTCTAAACAGTTGGTTGATTCATCTTGTCAGCTAACTCATCAATGTCTTCTCCATTAACATTAGGTTCATCAAAAACCACATGGATATACTCTTTTGTGACCATTTTCCTCTTGTTCAGCACTTTGAAAGCTTCACTCTTAGCTGAGTATCCCAAAAAGATACCTCATCAGCTTTAGCATCAAAATCTTTCAAGTTATCCTTGCCATTGTTGTGAATGAAACACTTACATCCAAAGATATGAAAATATCTAACATTTGGCTTCATCCCTGTCCAAATTTCATAAGGGGTTTTGGACAGCTGACTATTGATCATACACCTATTCTGAGTATAGTAGGCAATATTAATGGCTTCATCCCAAAATCACTTAGGTAATCCAGCTTCAGCTAACATGGTCCTTGCAGCTTCCTTAAGAGTTCTGTTCCTTCTTTCAGCCACTTCATTCTGCTGTGGAGTTCTTGCACCGACAATTCATGAGCGACCATTCTCTCTCAGGCAATACGAGTTATAATCCCATTGACAAACTAAGTTCCTCTATCAAACCTTATCTTAATAATGGTTTGACTCTTCTCATTTTGAACTCTTCTCATCAGCTCAGGAAACTTCTGGAAAGTTTCCTTCTTTTACACATACGATGGTCCATGTGTATCTTGAATAATCATCTACTACCACTAAGGTGTATTTTTTTCCACTGATGCTGGCTGGTTCAATAGGACCAAATAAATCCATATGCAATAAGTGCAATATTATGGTCGAAGAAGGACTTGGCTTATCCTTGAACGAAGACTTAATTTGCTTTCCCATCTGGCATGCATCGCAAATGCTTTCCTTCTTGTATACCAAGTCTGGTAATCCTTTTACAAGATAACTCCTTGAAAGCTTGTTGATTGTCTTAAAATTCAGACGACTCAGCTTTTTGTGCTATATCCAACTTGATTCGGTTGTACTCTTGGCTACAGACATGTACTTGGTGTAGCAGTTGATCAATCTACTAAATACATATTTTTCTGCTTGATCCTGATAGCACAACTTCATTAGATTGAGCATCCTTGATCTAGCATACTCCCATGTTGAATTCTAGGCTAGCATGGTTGTGATTGTGCTTGTGAATGGGTGTGGGTGCAACATATGGTGCTTTGGATTTTTGGACTCCCTCATTACTTGAGGAACGTTTTTCCATAACCACTCTTAAAGTTTGAGCATCCACAAAGGAATTAAATCTTATGTATGTTTTATCTCTGCTTTCCTTTTGTATCATTATCAATTCATCCAATGATTTAGATGCCTTGGTAAATGATGAAATCACATTTTTCAAATCTTTTTCCCTCTTTTCTATTTCAAATGTCAACTTTGATCTTAGCAATTTCAGCCTTCTTTTCGTGTTCTCAATAGCTATGTGACTTAGAGTACTCGGCTCCTTAGTCATTAAGAGTTTTGGCTTTTGAGTGGTTGTTTTCCTCATTTAAAAGTGTGTGAGTGGTTTTTACGTGCTCAAATCTTTTATCATTTTGCCTAGTGAATCATAAAGATATGTGGATGATGAAGTGTTTGTGTCACTATCACTATCATCAGAATTAGAATGAGATGAGTTAGAGTTTACCTCATCTTCCTATTCTTTGGCATCTTGTTATTTGGCCATGAGGCATATCAAAGCCTCTTCTTCAGTGTTTGAGGAGTAATCAGCCTCACTGCTATCTGACACAGTTGGTTCATTGCACTTAGCTGTGTCAGTTAGTTTCTGCAGCCAACATGGCTTTCTTCTTTTCTTGTCTCCTTTCTCAGAAGACTTTTTTTTCCTCCTCGTTTCTATACTTGTTGACTGGTGGATAGGGACAGTCAACATCGAAATGTCCTGTTTGTCTACAATTCCAGCACAGGTTCTCAGCTTTCTGGAAGTCAACTTTGTCAGATCTCTGATTATCAGCTCTCTGATATTCAGTCCTCTGATGGTCAGCTCTCTTGAGTGGTCTCTCTTCCTTTGCTTTGGAAGGTGTTGAGTGTCTCCTGGATGATTCACCCTTGTTGCTTTTGTAGTTCTTATTAAAGAACTTATTAAATCTCTTCACCATAAAGGCAATCTCCTCTTGTCAATGGCTTTTTGGATTCAACTCTTTTAGATTCTCCAACCATGAGTATAGATGTCTTGGGTACAACTGTCTCTTTCTTGCTATTTCCTTCGAGCTCGAATTCATAAGCTTTCAAGTCGAGAATAGTTCATGGTTGAATGTTCTTGTTAAGTCCATGGAGTACCTCAAGACCATCACCATCATTTCCCACTCACCGGAAGTGACCTCGGTATCTTCATACACATTTCTTTCTCGTGTATTTTTTGCTTAGAGTGAGCTCATTGTAATCTTTGTGAATCTGGCATCTAACTTATCCGAGTTTCACCTTCAAGTATTTTAAAATTTTCAAATTTACGTACAACAACAGTAATTTATTTTCTTTAATTTGATAAGATCCTTCACAAATTAAAGTCGCTTTTTCCAAATTTTTAGTCGTTCTACAAGATTTCACTTTGTTGAACATGGCTTTATCGAGGGTTTTATACAAAATGTCCTTGGAAACACTATCCAAGTTGAATCTTTTTCTCCTCGTTAGTCCACTCGTGTCGAGGCTTCCCGAACATGGCTGGTCTTGGTGCGGCAGTACAATCAATGCGACGATAGCGGCGAAAGAAGACGTGCGGCGAGGTTTGCAAGAGCCTCCCACCATTGGTGCAAAGAAGAAAGCCAAATACCCTCCGGGGCAGAGCCCTAACAGCTTGTGTTCACTTTCATTATTTGCAGTGCTCATCTTCAATGACGAACCATATTTCATCATGTAGAGTAAAATATGTGCCTGCATGCGTATCTTCCAATCTTCAAATTCCTCGACAGTAAACATAGGAATGCGAGTTAGATTTGCTTCCATGATAATAACTTGTTTTGAAAGAGAAACTTTAAAAACTGCTCAATGACCAGTGGAGAAGGCTCAATGAACCAATCGCTCTAATATCACTTGTAGGTCCCAATGGGTGATAGTGTAAAGTATAGAAGAGGGGTTGAATAGACTTTACCAAATTTTCGATTTTAGTCCTTTTGAAGTCAGAGTTTGGTCACAAGTCAACTGGGTCCTTGGTGGAAAGCTTAGTTTACCTTCACAACAGAGTTAGCCACTCAACAGACTCGACTGAGCTATTGATAAGATAACTCAGCTAATTCAGTTAACTCTTTAGAAATTCAGTAGACTTGGTTTTACAGTGAAAGACTTTCACCCTTTGATTTAAATACGTTTTTCAACACTTGTTATGGGCTTAGTTACTATCAGTTGACTTAGCAAATATAACAAACAACAATTAAAATATGCAAGAAATAAAGTGTTGAATATAAATTACATAGAGCAATTTTTATAGTGGTTCGAGCAATTTTTATAGCCTTTATCACACAGCTGGCTTCTCTTGGGACTCGACTTCTTCACAAGACGGATGTCCTGCTACTTCAGCTCCTTCAGACTCTTGGATTTGTTCACACAGCCCTCCAACAAGTCTAAAGCTTCTGGTTCGACTTGAAACCTCACTACACTTCCTTCAACCTTGGATGTGTAGACCCTTTGTCTTTAAACAAGTTTTCCTCTTCAACAGTTTGAAATTGTCTTTCCTTCACTAAGTGTGTTGGATTGATTTCGTGTTGGATTGATTTCCTTCGAGTTTTAGGCTTAAGGATAGTATCGAATGCTCGAGAGTGTTATGCTCAGATTACTTGATTTCTCGTGTGCGTCTCAAATTGCATATGTGTTCTCTCTCTTGAATTCCTCAGACTTTATAGTGCCTGTTTGAAAAATATATCCGTTGAAGAGATAGATGTATTTTCAAATTACATTTTGAGGTTGTTGGCTTGTCTTGTCTTGCACAATTGATGTAGACTGATCCTCGAATTAATGCTTTGCATCCTTTCCTGAATCTCTGCAGGTTTCCAGGGACATCCCATTGGCTCCTTGCTTTTTGGACTCTTTCAGCAAACCAACTTTAAGGATGGCAGTCTGACACATACCTATTTTCACCAGACATTTGACTTGCTTTGATAACGGATCTCTTCAGCTTTCTTGAGTCATTTCTGCTATATAACTCCTTAGACAATCAACTCCACTTATCTGGGAGTGATTCAGCTGTCAGTCTACTGGTTGAGACAACTTTTTTATCACTTGACTGAGACTTATCTTCACTTCACTCAACTCGCCACTCGCTAATTCTTCATCTTGGTCTCCAAATCGACTCCTACATTCTTCAACTTAGCCGCATCCACGCTTAATAGAACCCTATCTATTATAAATTGATTTACAGTGGTGCCAACTTCCCAACAAAGAGAAAGAACAACAAATAGATTGTTCTTAATAATTCAACATGATTTGATCTCATACCACTTGTTAGAATTAACCCAATTAATTCATACCCCTGAATCATCACGTGAATTATCAAGGAACAAATATAAATTTGAATCTAAATCGGAAGCGTACCTTAAATCAGAATCAGAATATATGACGGTCGATACCTCATATCCGTGTTGATGCCTGTGAATCCTTAATCAAGCAAGCATCTTCCACAATCAAATCCTTTAGGCCGATCTCGGTGGTTTCTCTCTAAAGATGGGGAAAAGGAGATGACGGGCGAGTGATTTGACTTGAGGACCATAATCCTAAAGAGAGTTCCTTATATACTAGGTTAATTAGAAGCCCATCAATCCTAATTAACAATTATTGGGTCTCTACACATTGCAAAGCCCATACCCAATAGACATCTCTAGAGCCCTACTAATTATAAACCACTTAATTGGTTCTATTAAATTAGATAGTTCATAATATAATTATAATTATATATGTAAGTCCACATGGGAAATCAATAAAATCCCAACAAGCAAACCTTGAGAAACATTTTGATGATTTTATTGTGAATGACTTTTAGCGACTGTGATATTGCGATGTCGCTTGTGTCGCTTTTGTTTTCGTCTCAAATAAATTTTGGTGACGTTTTGGGCTTTTTTAGCGATGATTCCATTTCGTCCCAAATTCTAAATTTTCTTGTTGTGACAACCTAAAGGAAATTTTGGAACAACAAGTACAAATCAATAAAGAATAAGAAATAATGCAAATTAAATACTAACTAAGAGAACATATGCCGCCATTAAAGATTGAAATAACTTTAATCTAAAATAAATCAATTATTTTAATTGTAAACAATTCAATTAGTAAGATAACCCAATTGTTTAAAGACTCTTTTATAGTTGTTTCAACACTGCTATAGAGAAAATTAGAGAGAGGAAATGGTAAAAGCGTAAAAAAATCACCCAAAGTATATATAAATCAAACAAACCGTAAACAAAGTCTAATAAATGTAAAAATGTAATTTTCATAGAATATGGGTATTTTTTTTGTAATTCCCTCTTTTTGTCACTGTTATTTATATAAGTGGATTTAAACTGAAAAGGACTCGAGATGGTTAGACCCAACCATGGGCTCAATAATTTTGGCAAGTTATTGAGATATTAGAATTTCCCGTAAATGTCAAGAACCAAATAAAGTTTTCTAATATAATAAGAAAAAAAAAACAGAATTCAAATACTCATGATGCTTTAGATTAGGGGTGTAAAAGAAGCGAATCTTTTTTATTCGATTCGCTATTCGAATTCTTATATTGACATTCGAATTCGAAAAATCAGAATATGAATCCAAATAAAAATATTTATTCAGATTCGTATATTATGCGAATACGAATATAAATGCCATTATATTCGATTCGCATTCGAAAGAATATTCGAATAATATTATATATTATATTTATATTTATACAAATCACTTATATATAATATGTATACGAATAAATATATATCTTTTTATGTAGATTATTAACATTAATAAAAACATACATTCACTTATAAAAGTCCCAAACTAATAAGCCCACATATAATTATATTCTTGTAGTATATTCTCGATGACCCATAATTGACTCTTTCTTTTTTATGTATTTAGTGATTAATATATTATTGATATATTTAATAATTTCATAACCCAAAGTTATTATTTTATATTCTAAATATTTTTACAATCTAATCAGATATTGTCGGAAAAAAGAAGATAAATATAAGTTAGAATTTCGAATTCGAATATTCGAATTCATACGTATATATTAGAATATAATTTTAAATAAGAATAAAAATCAATTTTGTAATCGAACATTAAAAGAATACGAATAAAAATATTCTCTAAATGAGCCGAATAAGACAGGGCCGCTCCTAGCGTTAGTCGAGCGAGTCGATCGACTCGGGCCCGAAAAAATTACAAAATTTATGGGGCCCAATTTTTTCGTATCTTTTCACATATATACATATACAAATTAAGTATAATTTTTGAACAAACAATGCCTCTAGCCCAGTGGTTAAATCTTGTAGCGTTATACCTTTGTGTCTACAAGGTCCCGTGTTTGAATCCCATGGTCGTAGTTGTCTTTTTTTTTTTTTTGGGGTATTTAGTGATTTAGATAAAACAAAATTAAAATGAAAGGCCTATTTTCTTTGGGCCTTGTAACCAAGCCTTGCTTGTTTCTAACAATTGTTAATTTTAATTTTTCTTAATTGCCCAATATTTATAAGTTAAATTGCCTAGTTAGGTTCTAACAATTATTTTAATTTTTCTTAATAGTCCAATATTAAAATTTCTCAATTTAAATTTTAAAAGTCAAAAGAATTAAAAAAAAAGGAAGCCTAAAAGAATTGGAAAGGTGGGAACAAAATAGAAAAAAAGTAGGTTGTTCGTCCGTAAAAAAGAAAAGAAAACCCGGTCAATCATGTCACAATAAAGATTGAATGGGTTAGCTATGTTATCGATCGAGAAATGAATTATTGAACAACTTGATTATACTGATTAGATTAATACTTTTGCGGCCAAAACTGTAAGGCATGATATATTTAAATAACTATTTGGATTTTTGAACATAGATGTTTTATTAGTATAACTATATTCGAATTGTTCTATATATTGAACGTTATTCTTTATTTTATTGTTTTAGTGTTTTTTTAGTTTGTATATTAAAGGAGTCCAATTTTAAAAGTTCGACTCAGGCCAAAAAAATAATAGGATCGGGCCCTAAAGAATAGAATATCTTGATATTCGACTCGGTCGATTCGTTTACACCCCTACTTTAGATCAAGACTCAAAACCAATTTACTATATTTTACACTATAATAGACCGTTTATATTTTTTTTGTAAAGAACAAAACTATGATCAAGCGAATTCTTTTGCATGTAAAAAAAGTATATTTTCTTTGACTAGTAAAATCGTTGACCTTTACATCTTCCATCTTTTAACTGACGTTTGCTCATTAATTTCTTGCATTTATTGCTATTATGGTTTAGTTTCCTTTTTTATTTTCTCCTACATTTATATATACAACAATTACAGAGGGAAAAGAACAAAAATATCCTTCTCAAAAAAACAAATCCAACATTCCTAAAAAATGATACTCCATGTCCTTTTTCCTGATATTTGTATATTTGTATCCCGCTTTTTTTTCGGATATTTTACGCTCCCGCTAATTTTCCCGATTTTTGACATTGTTGTTTCAAAGTTTTTTCACACATGTATTATCTAATAAAGTTTTAGTGAAAAATTATTTTTTGTCTCCATTAAATAATCAATTTTATACTTAAATCTTATAATTAATCAAGAAATATACACATAAGACAACACGCATTAAAACAAAAGATTGAAAATAAAAATATATATAACACATGAAGAGAAAAACATGTTTACATGTTTTTGGGTGGATTTTTGCTTTTCTTGTGTTGGATTTTTGCTTTTCTTGTGTGTGATTGAAAGAACCACCAGTTTGTAAAGTATTTTTAAAGTGTCTTCCCATTTCGTCTCTTGGAGCTTTTATAGTGTTGAGTTCATTAAAACCCGTAAGGTATTTTTTTATTTTTTTTCTTTTTCTGTAGGTTTTTGAGTGTTACGTAAAAGGTTTTCGTAAAGTCTTGAAAACAAGCTAAAACGGGCACTACGGTCGAGTGTCGGCAAAAGTATAAAAATGTCCAAAAAAGAGGGAGAAACATATTTAATATATTTTCACCTGGAATATTGGGTATTTTTGGAATTAACTGAATTACGAATTATGAATTCCTAATAATTTTTATTCAGTCCAATTTCGGAAAAAGTGACAAAAGCCCAACCAAATTTCAAGCCCATAAATCCCAAAAAGATTTTTCAAGATACATATTTCTGATAGCTATCCCCTTCATGCAAACATACGTATTTTATTTTAGTATCCCAAAATCTAGATTTTTCAGTTTGAGTTTCTCCGAGATAACTTCCAGAGTCTCACGATTTCACACGTAGGCTACTTTCTTGGCACATTTATTTATCCCTTTTGTCACGTTTAAAAAATATTTAGCTTTAAAAGTCATGTTAACTCCCTTCATCTTCTTCAAACCCCGTTGAAAACTCCAGAAGCATAGGTAAACATTTATGTTTTTTCTTTCTATAATTTCATCATATGTCCTTTTCTTTCTGTTGCTGCTCTAGGGCACCGATAAATAAGTTGAAATTCCATTTACCCTTTAAAATCCTAGTCCTATATATATTTCTCAAATTATTCTTGTCATTTTCCTTCAATTTCTGTTCCTTGTTGTCTTGAAATAACAATAATAATAATATAGAAATATTAATGCTTGCAGGATACGCGGAGCGTGAGAACATCTGCATTTCTACATATACATCGTTTTGCACAAATTTCTGCATTTCGCAAGGTGGGGATTTTCAAATTTATATTTGCTCCTTATAAAAAATGTTTACGTGGGGGTGCCAGGGGGCCAGGTTGGCCCATTATTTATTAACTCTGTATTTATTGAGTTATTTATTGATTGATATATGGAGTTAAGCAATACAGGAAGCGATGGATGCTAGTTCAAATTACATATTAAGACGTATGTTTTATTTCAAAGTAATGAACTTTGTTTAAAATATAAACTCTAGTTTTTTAGTCTTTATATTTGATATTTTATTTCTACTCAGGTAATTTTTAACTATTTGATTTAAAGTATTAATGTGATGGTAGGTGTGTTTTATGTTAGAAAAATAACATAAACTTAGAAAAATAACATAAACTTTACATATTATTATCCCACCCATGACTCACCCCCACCCCTCTAAATAAAAAACATATTTATTTTCCCTCTTATTCTTTTATTTAGAATAAGGCGCCTAATTAAATTTTTTATTTCGAAAGATTTTAATTTTTTAAATTTTTCCGCATATTTCAATTACCAGTCTTAAAATTCTTGTAGATGTCTAAACAAGCCATATCCACTACATTTATTTTTAGGGATGTTATTTATAGTATCAGAAATAGGTCTATGATATATTCTTGTAGACCTTTATGCTCATTATAGCAAATACGATATGTTATTAACATAGTACTTTCATATATGTATATAGATGGTACGCAAACCAAAAATTGTTAGGGAATCTTCACCCTGCCAACTCGTATTAGAACACTATACGGTGACAGACTTCATGAACTACGAAAGAGATGAACGCCATAACGTTCGCGATCATCTATCACATATGACGAAGATGTGGACGAAAGTAAAGAACGATGGGGTTACAGAATATGTGGCCTCAGTAAAACTTATGGAAACCTTACCCCAAGACTGGCGTGCTCGGGCTAAGTCGCTACTGTGTAAAGAACTATTTCGTAATTATAAGTACTCAACTGCCGATGTCCCTTTGATTAGTTATGTGAAATATTCAGCCATGCTTTATCGGATGTGGTGTGAGGATGAGGGCGGACGACAGGGGGAGGATTCAGATGATGATGAGATATATGAACTTCTTTTGAGTCACGATTTATCGGATGTGGCTTGAGGATTAGGTTCGGGCAGGGGGAGGATTCAGATGATGATGCTTCAATGTAATCAAAAATCAAAAATAATTTTACAAATTTTCATTTTTTCTTTCTAGCACGATTAGGATTTCATTTTACTTGTCAAGCATGTTTGGTTCGTTCGATGTAGCTAGTTTGCTTTCTATCGTATTTATATCCCACTAAAATGATTTTATTTTAGTGATAGTAAAATTTCACTTTCTTTCGTATAAGCCATCTATGTTATGATTCATTTTATCAATCTTTGCCTAATTCTTATTCAACATTGCGCTAGTTTCTCCCAAGAAAGATGTTAATATATCTTCCAATAATGTCTTATTCTCCTGCTTTTAATGTGTGTGGCCTTTGTGCTTAGATCAACTGATTGCCATCAAGGTTCTACTCTAGACGGAAGTAAAAATACTTTCCTAAGATTTGAACCCACACTCATAATGATGACCTTCATTACAATTTTCGATCTAATCTTTTGTCAATCCAGCTAGCTATGTCGTGGGGCAAGACTTTATCACACTTAATACATATATACATTTCAATTGTCCATTATTTCAATGCATTTAGGCAATAGTGTTCTAGTTGTAGATAGCGAGGGACGTTAGGTTGAGGCACCGAAGAGGTCAACTTTCATTAATAAATCCAAAATGGATTATTCCATAAATATATTTTTTCACCATAATGAACACGAATTTTAAATGAAAAGAGTTATACTTAATCTTATAGGGAGGGCAACGTTTTAAATTTAATAATTATATATACACTTTATTTATTTTTAGAAATTTTGCTAGTAACCAAATATATGCATAAGGCTGCTGGAAGAGAAATATCTCTTCACTAGTATTTGTACTTTGAATAGAGCTATCAAAATGGGTTGGCGGGCGGGCGCAGCCGCGGGCCGAAAAAGCACACCAATCGGCGGGGTGGGCCGGCCCGCCATGAAGAAATATGATGGCCCACCCCAACCCACCGTGGGTCACGGGCTAGGTGGGCCGGCCCATCCAAAAATTAAAAAATTAAAAAATTACAAAAATTATTTTTTTTTTTGCATATTATTAATTTTAATGAGTTAAATATAAGAATGGATGGCAAATACATATTTTAAAAAAATGTTATACACACTTTTATAAAAGATAAAATTATAAAATATCAATTATACTTTTTTTTCTTCTACTTCTTATTTCTTTTCTTTTGTTTCTAGCGGGCTAGCCCGCTGACCCGTCCCGCCAAGCTCGCGGTCCACGGCGGGCTAGCCCGTTTAAGCCCGTCTCTTGGCGGGTTACTAAACACTTAATCCACCCCCTTACATTAGGTGGGGCGGGCGGGGCCAGCCCATTTTGACAGCTCTAACTTTGAATCAAGAAACAATGGTAAGTCTGTTTAGTAGTGATAAACAATTTTCTTCTTGAAATTATTGTAAAACCTTGGTTCTTGGAGAAAGGAGAAAAAAAAAACCTGAATTTGTACCAAGATTAATTTTGTAGTTAGCATGTGTGATAAACTTGATTAAGGATTACTACATCTCACCCGACCGTTGGAAAATTGTGGTTGTTATCCTCTGAGGTCCCTCAAATAGAAGCCTGTGGTGGTATTGCATATATGAATTTATCAAATGTGCCAACAAAACTCACATGTATCATGGTTTTCTGTCCTACACTTTCTTGGCCTATTTATCATGTTTCATTTTCTTCTACTCTACATATTGTCTCATGATATGGTAGAACTACTTATTATTTTCTACCTTAAAAATCTCACTTTCTCTATCTATACAGGGAAAATAAAAAGTTGTTTGATCGGTCAAGAAAAAGAAACACCTCTTCTTACAACAGACATACAGACAGAGATATTGGAAGACATATTATCTGCTCTGGTGTTTTCAATTGAAAGAAAAGTATTTGAATTAATTAGTTACCAGTGATCATATAAAATTCGATAATAACATCTCGTATGCTCTGAATTCTTGCATAAAGATTAGGGATAATTACAAAAATTACTGCCGAGGTTAAGCCCAGCTAATTAAGAAAAAAAACTCACTAATCATTCAAAGTTACATATAACCCCTTCACATTAGTTTCAATTTTGCAAATTGCACCCTAAGGAGATCAAGGGCAATGAAGAGCCGGAACACAGTAATGGGGTATACATGAAAATAAGGTGGGCCAAATAGAAAACTCAAGAAAATTCATATAAATTCTAAATAATATATATTATACCTGCCCCTAGCTATGCCCTTGGGTATTTGTTAAGTATATAATAATCGTATTGGGGTGTTTGTAACACTTTCAAGAAATATTTGTAAATTTAAAAGATAATTAGGGTTTTATGTAATTAGTCTAAACCTCAAGGGGGTGTTAGTAAAACCTTAAGGGGATCTGTAATTTTGAAAGAGAACTGTAGTTTGGGTAACTAGGCTAAACCTCTGGGGTTGTTCTTGTAATTAATTATCACTATTATTAAAAATTAAAATCCATTTATCATCATGGTTCAATCAATAGAGAATCCAAAAAGGAAAACATGTTGGATTAACTAATACTCCACTGTGTAATAACTGTACTAGTCAAGAAAGAGTCTCTATTGTGCTAGTCTATTTTGTACTAGCTATACAAAGGACTTATTGCTCAACATTTTTCAAAAGTTGAAGAATTAACTGTAATTCCCATTTCCCATAGATGCTATGGTCATCAGCTTCCAGCCTCCGATATGCTCTGCAAAGATGGCCGCCATGATTTGGGCTTTCCGGCGGCTAAATTTGATCTCTGCCGATGTATGTCTGATCTTACGGCCTGAAATTTTTGTCAATTCTTTCATTAGTACTCACGAAAAATAGATGATATTCAACTTATTGAACTACTCCAGTTTTGAATTTTATTGCCAGTATGAATGGATTTCTTGAAAAATCAACACACATGTTGTCATTTACTGAAATGCATACTTTAAGTCCCATAAATGAATTAAATTTTCTAATCTTTATTACTTTATTGCTTTTCTGGCAATAATTAATATTTCTCGACTCCAAAATTACATATTATAAGTAAAAAAATGCAATCCAACGGCCTAAGATTAATTACCTGATTGTTCTTTTCTGCCTCAGACTCAGAAATTGCACTCTGTTTTTCTGAATCCATTTGCAAATGACCCGACTCGGATCCGTTTTTCTTCATCTTTGCATGCTTCTTTGCTCTTAACACTTTCATAACCTCTGGAACCCAAAAAGAAAAAACATAAATAAAATAAAAAAATTAAAACTTTCAATAAAATCACCACCAATAATTAAAACATGCAGAGAAAAACTGGGGATGAGATATACTGTTCCACACTTTTTCTATTTCAATCTCTATTCCTCATACTGGATGAATGACACATGTACAATGGTGACATCACGTGAAATCATCATGTACACATGTAACTAATCCAATATAGTGGAATAGAGAAAGCGGAACATGAAATTTTAATCCCAAAACCTGACCTTGGGTGGTGACAAGACGATACGCCCGGCCGAGAACTAAAGTATCCGTCGGCCGGAGAAGCTTAACACGTGTAAATCTCACAGTAGTCTTATTATCATCTGAATTCTCTTCGCCACCGCCGGAAACAGGTGGCAATGGAATAATAAGAGAAACATAGTGGCCAGGGTTTGTTTTCATGACCTCACTGGCAGTGATAGGCCAATACATCCTCTCAAGCTTCCCACATGGATGTTGTATCACTAGTGCTGCTGCATCCACTGCCTGGCAATTCCCCATATCTCCACTCTCTCTTAAAATTGAAAATGAAATAAAATTGAAAAGAAATAAGTAAATAATTGTGATGGATGTGGTTATCTGTTAGGAATGTTTGTGAAGAAGAAGAAGAAGGAATTAAGTGAGATGATGAGATAAGGGAAGAAACTAGGAAGGAGGGTGCAGGTCATGAGAGGTGACCATTAATGGTCCCTTTTTCTAAGGAGTACCCACCACCATGCACCACCACCCCCTTGGTAAAACAATTTACCCTCACTTTTAGTGATTTATATTGTTGTTACTAGAATTACTGCAATACTATGTCACAAATTTTGTACCTAATTCAAGTTTACTATTGTATTATTGAATAAGATAGTGATTATATGATCATTTTTAGGGACAAAGCCTAAAAATGAAGACTAGAGCGCGAAACTTATTTTTTCTTAAAACTAATAGACAAAATATATACTTTTATTAATTTATGGGGCGCAAAATTACAAAATTTAATAATGTCATATTTAAAAATTTATATTACTTGTGAAAATTTCGAAGTTGAAAGGGCCGGCCACCGCCACCAGCCCCTTTGTCTCCGTTTTTGAGTCTATTTAATTCTCATTTCTAATTTCAACACACTTGACGT
The DNA here is from genome assembly GCA_016081115.2 of Rehmannia glutinosa. Lineage (NCBI taxonomy): Eukaryota > Viridiplantae > Streptophyta > Magnoliopsida > Lamiales > Orobanchaceae > Rehmannia > Rehmannia glutinosa. The sequence goes on along the minus strand of JABTTQ020000463.1, from coordinate 323,528 downwards.
TCTCTGTTCCTGTTTGATATTGGATCTCGTATTACATTTTTTCGTTAAGAATATAAAATGACATCAAGAAAATAAATTTAGTGTGTATCGCTTTATGGTTTACGAGCCAACCTCGCTATATTTTTGTGGACGAGAATAAATAATTTCGCCAAGATTTGTTCAATTTTGAAATAATAGTGTAATACATACTATTATAAATTAAAATTTTGAAATTTTAGTAGTACATTAGTACTATATTGTTAAAAGTTGATTACATAGAATAGTTTATTTTTCACTGATAGAGAAAAGTAATATTGTGATGGAGTGAGCATATAATTAATAATGGTGTTCGATTGTGAGGTAACTATTGGCCTCTCTTTGGAGAGGTCAAGGATTCGAGCCCCCATGACAATAAATAGAATAATTAATATTGAGTCTTGAAGCGGGTATGATGGAGGCTAGAACTCGATGGAACCTGTGTGCATTCTCGTAGTTTACATGGAGACAATTCCTGAACCGTCAGAGTTATTTCCCCAAAAATAGTTACATGGGAATATTGAATCTCGGTATAAAAAATAATAGTAATAACGCTTTTGTATAATTATGTAAATCTTTGTACTTGTGATATATTTGTTTATGTATTAGCGTCACGGCCAATGGGGGCCGGCAATGGTTTTGCTTAGATTGTGGGACAAGTGCCATGTGGCGAGCCATCAAAGGTGGTTATCTTTGAGGGGTGTGTGCGACGCAGTCAAGATTTGGAATTTTTTTTTTTTTTTTGAAGGTGTCAAGATTTGGATTTAGGTGATGTAATGATGGTTTTTATCATGTATATCTTTGCTCTAGCCTCTAGGTTCCATTTGTTAGATGATGCTCGTTATCACTTTTTAAAAATCTCTGTATAACCCAATTACTTCATATCTAATCTAGGCACTAAATTTACTTTTTTGTCTATGTTTTTTCTTTTCCAATTAGATCCCGTATTATCTCACTCAAGTTACGTCTAATCCCACCCAGACTCCGGCAAAACACTAGATCTTAATTTGTCGTATGTCTTGCACCTAGAGCTTTAGGATAATAATAGTGTGTTTGAACGTGTCAAGAAAACATGGCTTAATGAATATTTTACGAGATATTTCTTTTTCATATGCTTTTTTAATATTTGTTATTGTAATTATTAGTGGAAAACATGGATTATTGAACCCAAATCAAAACAATTCGAACCTGGACCCCGCTCTATTTGGGGTGAGTTTAACTAGTATAATGGAATAAGGGTTGGTTTTGGGTTTCCATTGTGGTAATGGGCCAAAATAACACTTCTATAATAAAACAAATGAAAACTAGCTCAAGTGACACTGAGAATGGTGCGGATCACTGTCCGAGCTCACGCATGTCGCACTTGTTGCATTGGGTGCTTTAGAGGCGCACTACTGGGAACTGATTGTCATATTGCAACTTCTAATTAGAGGATGCAATCGGACGTTGGACGGTCTAAATCGATCTGGACCAAATGTTGCACCTGTTCTGAAAAAGCATCCGAAATCTATATAAAAAGACCCCCATAATTCATTTTTGCATCTAATTTTTGAAATTTTACTCTTTCTGCACAAAGTATTTTTGAGAGTTCGAAAATACCAAAAGTTAGAAGTTCTTGTATTTTTAGCATTACTATTACAAAAAAGAAGTCATTGTATCTTGTGAGGCGATTGTTATTTTTCGTAAACACCGTGAGCGGGATAATTGACTATCGACATTATAATGTTACTCTTTTCAATTTCAACCCCATTTCGATATTCACCTATACACTTTTAATTTCCAACATGGGGCGGGTTGGGTCTTCGAGTACTCAGCGCCATCCCTATTCCTAGTAGACATTTTTAGCCATTAGTATTTTTTATAATACGATTTTATATTAGTTAGAGATCATAGTAGGAAATATTGTAATTTAATGAACTAGTAATTAATTAATAAGCAATTTAGTGGAACTAAAACAACTTTCCCCTGAACAGAAATTAGTTTAATCTAATATTAATTGGTTTGTGAACTCACCCTAAATAAAATTTTCATAAAATTGAGCTTTGTACAACCTTTTATGGGGCTAATTATTTATATCACAATTCTACAGTACAATAAAAATAAAAAAATAAAAAATTACTAGCAGTCAAAGAAATCAAAATCCAGGCATGTGGCCGGTGGTCTCAGTACCACATTACCACCCCCTAAGCTCTTACGTTTCTTACCACTTGTCTTATTTTAAACCCTCAATCCATATTTTTTATTTTAAAAATGATGTTAAAAGAAAATTAAGAAATCATATACCTGAAAGATGGAGTAGACAAGTTTAATTAGATCCATGCTACAGAAGCATGGCTGGATGAGGCACTTTCTCATTTGTTTACAAATATATATATTTAAGTTGTCTACATCTTCTATGTATGTATCAAAATATTGTTTTGTTTTGGAGTTCCCATAAAGAATTGCTAGTTTTAGGCATATCCCTTTAATTAAATAATTTCAAGTCAACTTTTAGGTGCAACAATCACTTTGCCCTTTCTTTTAATTAATACTGAGTCTTCAAAAACTCAACTCTTGATCTAATGCTCATCAGAGTCATTAGTGAATTGATTTATATTTTTATTTTATTATCTCACGAACCGGCTACATATATTTTATATGTATTTTACTTCTTTTTTCCCCCAAAGGTTTATCCCGAAGGAGAAACCCCCACCTGTACCAAAGACCCTTTGGCTAGGCAGTGGTTACAAAGATATCACGAGTGGCGGTCCTCCGCAAGGAAGAGGACCAACGGGACAGGCACCCACCAACAACCCTTGCAATATTTCAACAAAATACTGTCACCACACAAATTCGAACCCACGACGCCGAAGTTATGTCACCCTAATCACCTTGTCACTTAACAAACCCTTCTGTACCCCTGGGGCATGTATCATACTCTCTTAATCCTAATATATATGTGTGTAATTTGGTTAGAACGCAATATTTTGATTAGAATTGAAAAAACTTAAACGTAAAAAATTTAAGGGCGAAAATGCAAAATTAGTCCCTTGACTATAATGGATGTGTAAAGTCTCTCTTTTGTGAGTTGAATTTCTCTCTCTTGGGAGCCGTGCATCATCTTTTGGAGGCAAAATGCTAGAAGGGTTTTTTCAAATTTTTTCAAATTTTCTTTGGGGTTTGGGTGTGTCTTTGGGTTGTTTCTATGCCAGTGTTTGGCATATGCTTTAGCTAGATTTTAACTTGTCTGTCATTAATACGTTTTTATGTGGATCCTATGTGGTTGGTGTGTTATCTTCTTCCATTTTGTCATTTGTGTTTATTGTATCTGCCTCGTGTTTATTGTTTTTATGCCATTTGTCCTTTCTCACGTTTTCTTTGTTCTGTCTGGTTTTTTTTTTGGGTCATCTTCTTGTTTTGTGCAGCTCATTATTCCTAAATTTGAGCTATCTATATTCGATTATTCTCCTTCGGTGTGTGGGTGGATCCTGAGCGATGATCGACGAAGTGGAAAAAAGAATGAGGAAGTTTACTTTGTCTGAAAAAGAAAAATCTGATATTTGTATTGAGAGTGTTAACATAGAGGAAAGTACAGAAGAATGTTCTAGAAGTCTTTTTGGGAAAATGTATGGAATGAAGAGAGTTAATGTTGGGGGGGCTAAAAAAAACCCTTGCCATCACTTGGCATGTGAAAGAATCGTTTGCAACAAAAGAGTTGGGGCTAAACTTTTTCCAGTTTATCTTTGTTACTGAAGCTGACAAGAAAAGGGTTCTGGAAGGGAAGACATGGACCTTTGATAATCAATACTTATTGTTGAAGGAATGGGAAGAAGGGATATCGAGGATGCAGCCCGTCTTTCAGCCATATCGATCTGTGGGTGCAGGCCTGGAACCTACCTGCTAACTGGCTGTGCTCGAGGTCGGATTTAAGCTTGGCAAGGTTTTTTTGAAAGTTAAAGACGTGGTCCTCCCAGAGTCGGGAAGTTTGAGAGGTCGACACATAAATATACTTGTAACTGTAGATCTCAAATATCCGCTGGTCCGAGGAACGAATGTTAAACTGGGCAACTCGGGAACATGGGTGGAGTTCAAGTATGAGAACATCATCAACATTTGCTATTACTGTGGGTGTGTGGGTTACCTGGATAAGATGTGGGAAAAAAGAAAATGTGATGTTGCTTCGAATAAGCTGCGCGAAGGTGAATTTGGGGAGTGGATTAAGGCGGAGGTATTTTTTCCCAGCTCGAGAGACCATAAACAACCAACCAATGAAGCCAATAAAACCCCTACCAAGGATCCCACAAAAGTGTCTTCCTTGATACTGTTCCATTCAAACTTGCTCCTCTTACCGCTGGGGTTGTCATACACCCGCCCATATTACCAAAAGCCTCCCTAGCCTTTAACCGCAACCCCCTGCCCTATTGCTAAAATCCCCACACATTGCGAATCCACCAATTTTAACCGCATATCCCCCTTCTACTCCCAAATTCGAGCCCATAAACAATATCTCTTCCTGACCCTTTGAGCCCAAATATAACTTCTCTACCCATCCCTTTAAATCGAAAAATTAATTCTCTTCTCAACCCCATCAATACCCCATCCATGGTATTGAGCCTAATAAGTCGATCAACCCCGAAACTTGTAAACAGGAGGTGGATCTTTTTGATGTTCCCATATCTAGCACCCAGATGAGGATTTCCCTTGGGAACCTACCCATTGAGATGATTCAAGAGGATCAGAATATGATTGTAGATGTCAAGGGAATTGGTAAAAGATGGGTTATGACTAAGTCTAAAGTCGTCCGTTTAATGATTGCAAAGATATGGAGGAAGATGAGAAAGTCCATATTGGGATGAAAAGGAAGCTTAAAAATGGCAGAGGGAAGGAGAATGATCCTGGTCTCTTTTTTCTGATGAGTGTGAACTAAAGAGGCATAAAAGTACTAATCTTGACTTAGCTCTGGTGGAGCTACCACCATAATTGGCCCCAAAGTAACCAATGAAGGTGAAGGTGTGGAACTGTAGAGGTCTGGGAGGACCCTCTACAGTTTCCCAAGTGAAGGAGTTGTGGAGACTCCACCACCCCAATTTAATGTTTTTGTGTGAGACCAAGAAGAAAGTTTAGTTTGTTAATACTGTGTGTAGGCAGTTGAGAGTTGATGATAAGTGGTTTTGTGTTGATCCGGTGGGTAAGAAAGGGGGCATGGTGGTTTTTTGGAACTCCAGAGTTTTGGTGGTTCAAATACGCCTCACTCCTTTTGCATTGAGGTGGAAGTGTGCATTGATAATGAGATTGATAATTGTTGGTGTATATGGAAGCACAAATGTGAATGAAAGAATGACTCAATGGCAATTTTTAAGAAACTCCAGAACTAAGTGTGGAAAGTTTTGGGTCATGGGGGTGATTTCAATGATGTGTATTGCCATGAGGAGAAAAAAAGGTGGAAGAATGAGATCTAATACTAGTTTTGATAGATTTAATAGTTTCATAGGGGATATGGGGATGCTTGAGATTCTTTTTAATGGTGAAGAATTCACCTGGGCTAATAATAGAGCTGATGAAGGGTTTGTGGAAGAAAAACTGAATAGATTATTCAGTTCTATAGATTGGCTTGGTAAATTCCCTTCTGCTAAGGTTGTGAATAGGTTTAGGAGTACTTCTGACCATTGCTCTATTTCTTTGGATGCACAACCTAACCAACCTATCTTCGTAAAGAGGTTCGCTTTTGATAAGAGATGGCTTAAACGAGATGTGGTCTCCAAACAATTTCTAAAGGGTGGAGCATTACTCCGAAGGTGTCCCTATGTTCAAACTTCAGAAAATCATTGAATGTAGAATCCAATTGCTTAAATGGTGCGAACTTTTAAGATCAAGCAACTATCAATATTGAGAAGTTGTCCAAGTCTCTTGAGTCTATAAGAATGATGGGAGGGAGTAGAGATTTGAAAAATAAGCTTAATGCGGAGTATTTGAAAGAAGAATTGTTTTGGGGAAATCGTAAATCTAGAATCCAAAGGCTAAAAGAAGAGACAAGAACTCTAAGTTTTTTCATGCTTTTACTCTTCGAGAGAATAAAGGGCAATAATATTGTGAGGTTGTGTAAGGAGGATCAAACCGTCTGTGAAAACCCCAAGGAAATTGAGAAAATTGTGGTTGTTTTTATGAAAATCTTTTTTAAGGCCGAGGGTTTATACAAAGTTTGAACTTACTTGAAGGGATCACTCAATTCGGGAGGAGAATAATCGATTCTTGATAGTCACAGTGGAGGAACCCGAGATAAATGTTGCCCTTTTGATATAAATCCCAACAAAGCTCCCTGGTCCCCGATGGTATGTCTCCCATTTTCTTTCAACAATTCCGGGATATTGTTAAAGTTGATCTTTGTTCAAATTGTCTGCAATTTTTTCCAATCACTGTAAAATCTTGAATAATATGAACCACACTCTTGTTACCCTTATTCCTAAATGTACTAATGCAATATCTATGTCCCAATCCCGTCCCATTAGCCTATGTAATGTTGTCTATAAGATTATCTCTAAAATTTTGGCTAATGACTAAAATCTTGTCTTCATCTTTGTGTTTGTGAGAGCCAATCGCTTTTATTCCCGGGAGATTTATCTTAGATAATGTTATTATTGCTCAAGAGTCTATCCATTTCCTCAATAGGCATAAGTCGTGCAAAAATATTTTATGGCAATCAAGCTAGATATGGCTAAAGCATATGATAGAGTGGAATGGGAGGAGTTGAAAGCTCTCATGCTCGGGGATGGGGTTTGCTTCATTTTGTGGATCGGGTTATTACTTGTCTGTCTTCTACTTCTTTCTCTTTTAATTTAAATGGGAAACCTAGAGGAGAGTGGTGTCGTCAAGGGGATCCTATTTCTCCTTATCTTTTTTTTTCTTGTTTCAAGTTTTTTCTTGTCTTATAAAATCTGCACTGAGAAATGAAAGCTCCATGGTCTGTGCATTTGTAAAATGGGCCTGTCATTACACATTTGTTTTTTGTAGATGATTCCCTGTGTTCTTTGAAGCCGATGTAACTCGGACCCATGCAATTCTGAAATTCTCGCAGTATATAAGTTGTTCTCTGGGTCGATGGTGAATTTGGATAAGTCAAGCATTTCTTTAGCAAAAATACTCCATCTCATGTGTAAAATGATATTTGTGACACTTTTAGAGGCATTTCTAGACACCAATCTAGCAAATACTTGGGTTTGCCTATGGTTATAGGGAAATCTAAGAGAGAGGTGTTTAGGTATGTTGTGAAAATTGTTCAAGGGAGAATTAATAGCGAAAAATAGGTTTTTGTCTACAACCGGGAAAGAGGTTTTAATTAAGGCCGTGTGTTGGAAGCTCTCCCCGTATGTGATGTCTATCTTTAAGTTGTTTGTTGGTATTTGTAAAGAGATTTGCAGTTGTTTTGCTAACTTTTGGTGGGGAACAAATTCTGGGAACAAGATTAAAATTCATTGAAAGGCTTGGAGTAAGCTCACAAAGGGATAAAGAGGAATGGGATTTGGGTTTCCATGATATACAATTGTTCAATGAGGCCCTAATGGTGAAGCAACTTTGGAGAATTCTTTCTCAACATAACTTGTTGGTTAGTAAGGTTATTAAAGCTAAGTACTTTCCTAAAGGCAATTTCTTTGATGTGGTGCCTACTCAAAATACCTCTTGGATATGGAATTATTGGATTAAAGCTAAAGAGACTTTTAGAATGGGGTTGAGATACAAGGTTGGGGATGGGAGGTCAATTAAAATATGGGAGTCACCATGGATCCTCGAGGCGCCAATTTCAAACCTTCCAAAGACTAATATGAGTGAAGGAGGTCATGCCTGGTTAGTGAACTCTTGAATGAAGGAGACAATTCTTGGAATTCTGAGCTTGTGTGCTCTTTATTTGTGAATTTTGATGCTTGAGAAGATTCTTAGAATTTCTGGAATGAATGAAGATAGAAGAGATGTCCCGTGGTGGCACTTTGAGCAAAAGGAGCATTTTCGGTGAAGTCAAGATATTCAAGGTCAGGTGCAAGATAAGCTACGCTCAATTGATGTCTTTGTGAATTTAACTTCTAGGAAAAGTTGGAACCTCAAGATAAAACGAAAAATTAAACATTTTATCTTGAAGTGTTTTTACAACATACTTCCTTATAGTTGCAATCTTAATAAAAAAGGGTTGGATGTTGATATTATTTGCCGATTTGTGTGGGGGAGGAGGAGTCATGGATCTTATATTCTTTGGATGTAGGAAGACTAAGCTTGTTTGAAAACTTTCTTCTCAAAATGGGATTTTTAGTTTGATGAACCTCACTCTTTCCCAACTTGGTGGGGGAAGGTGAGTGGTATTAAGGAAGGACCAATTTTCTCAAAGGCAACTTCAACTCGTCTACGTATATGTTGGGAAATTTATTGTTTAGATTTTGATGAATGCCATGTAAAACTTAGAATAGGAAGTTGGCACCCCATTTTTTCGTTGTAAACTCGCATTGTAATAAATAGGGCAATCAAGCCGAGTTAAGTCGGCCTATGCCTAAACATGCAAGAAGACAACCGGATACTTAGAAGGAAGACTCACTGCAAGACAAATTTGAGTATGGCAAAGAAGAGAAGACGGAACTCGATCAAGGAGCAGCTGAGTAGTAGTATCACCAAGTCAACTCAAGATAGCCAAGTCTCAAGTTGAAGTGACAAGAGTCATCCATGATTGGAAGTTCGACTCTAAGTCACCTGGGAAAGCAAGGAAATGCAATAAGTCGAGATAATCGGAAGATCCGTTGCACGTAAATCAAGGGAATTACTTAAACAAGTAATACCTCCATACTACCTTTCTCAAGTGCTCGATCCCGAAGCGTGCAAAAGGAATAAATCAATGGGAAGACTGTATCATGTCGAACTCAAAAGTCAAGAACAATTCATACGGCGGAAGCAATTCCAAGGATCGCAACAAGACAAGCCAACGACCATAAGTGACTTTCAAAAAATAAGCCTATTTTTTCAACGGGCGATTTTTGAAAGATCACTATAAAAGGCCAAGAATGACTCGAGAGAAGGTTACCTTGACACCGAACCACGAACATTCAAGCAAACATTTGAATCAGAACCTAAGATATTCTCAAATCATTCAAGATTAATCCTCAAGCCTAAACTACGAAGAAAATCAATCCAACACTCACTTGTGAAGGAAAGACAACTTCAATCAGTTGAAGAGGAAATTGTTAAAGAATCGAGGGGTCTACATTCCACGGAGGATTGTAGGAAGGTTCAAAGTCGAACCGGTCTCGAAGTTTTGGAGGGCTTCGTGATCAAATCCAAAGAGCTTGAGCAAGTGGGTCAGAGTAGCAAAGCGCAAATGCCCTGTGAAAAAGCCGAGTCGCACGAGAAGCCACCGCGTGACCAAGGCATCTCCGATCGAGTCCCAAAGGATCAAGTCACCGTGTGATCAAGACTTGATCCGGATGCTACCACTCAGTATCTTGATCAATACCTAGTGGATTCCTCTAGGAGTTGGAGAAGAGAGGAGTAGAAGAATTACCCCATCTTCGAACCTCTATAAAAACTTATCCTGTCATTTACATTTCAACACTTTAATTCCTCGCATCTTATTTATTTAACTCTGTGATAAATTTGCTATCCACTTGATAATCTCTAAGTACTAAACCAAATTTAAGGGTGTAAAGTCTTCCGCTAAAAACAAATCACAGTCGAGTTAAGTCTTTAGTCAAAACAGCTGAGTTATTCTATCAACAACGAGTCAGTGCGTTGAGTAACTAACTCTATTTGATTAACTAACTTAGTTGTCCATCGCACTCAAAATGCAAGTATTAACTCGAATATTTAAAAGACTAAATCGAAAAGTTGGTAAGGTTTATTCAACCCCTTCTAAACCTTACACTCACACCCCTTTACAATATATGTTAAGGTGGCTTTAGAAAACCAGGAACTTTTGGATGTTTCAAAGATTTATTAAGCCTGAAAAGTGTACGGTGGACAGTGTTGTTAAAGAATGGAATGAATTTCAAGCCTCCCAAATTGGTCCTGGTTAGTCTTGTTATTTTCTGAGGGGCTGGATGCAGGTAGGATGTTGACTTCAGTACCTGTCAGTCGAATTCTGATTTTTTGTGGTGTTGGATGATGGATGACTTTGGGCCTTGGTCTCCTGCTGCTTGTTCCGGTTTCTTTTGGTTTTTCTGGGTTTATGGGTAGTTTTACTACCCAGTGGACCTACATCTTTTTTTTTTTTTTTTTTTTTGGCTCTGCTATTTGGATCTGTTGTGGTTTTTCTGTGATGATTAAGATATGGGATTCAGTTTTTGTTCTGCCTTATATCCAAATTCATTAGGAATGTTTTTTTTTCTTTTTTTGGCACGTTCGGTTTAGGCCTCCTTGTTGGGTGGTCCTCCTTCACTCTTACTGGGAATCCATTTGTTCCTAGAAGAGTTTGGCGTTTTGGCCACCCTTTTGTAATTATTCCTTGAGTTTAATATAATCTCTCTCATTGCGATATAAACAAGACTATAATGGATGTGTATGCTCGAATTCAAAATTTTAATTTGGTCGTAAAACTAATAAAGAAAGCTCAAATTAAGTCCAAATTTGGGTGAAATTTTTAAAATTTACTTGATATTGTAACTTGAAATGCATTTGACTTGACAATATTGGGTATTTTGGATTTAATTTTTCATTCGGTCGAGTTGCTTATTTTTTAGTTCTTTATATAATTTTGGTACCCACATGAGGAGATAAAATCCTGACGAAATCAAATTAAAATGACATTTAAGTTGCCACTCTAATAAAGAAAATGGCATTTTTAATGTATTCTTATATGCATTTTCTTCGTCTATGTGGGGGTTAAATCATATGTGAAAGTTTAAATAAATACAATAACAAAAACTCATATCAGACGGTTTAACGGGCCAAAATTCGTTAGGCGGATCCCAAAAATCGACCCGGTGATATTTTTATTTTATTAGCAGGGACCGATATTAGTAGTCCCTCTGAAAAGTATTAGCAGTCCCTCCGAAAAGTATTAGTACGTAGTTCACTTGAAAGTATTAGTTTTTTGTAATATTGGATAGTGATATAATATCACGAGAGTGATGAAAGGTATTATGTATTCATCTAAAAAGTATTATTACGTAGTTCACTTGAAAATATTTAATAACTCCCTAAAAAAACTTGGGTTTTTCCATCAAAAGTATTAGTAGTCCCCGTGAAACGTATTGGTAATTCCCCTAAAAAAATATTAATTTTCCCTTGAAAAGTTTTCAGTATTTCCCTAAAAAGTATTAGTTTTTCTAATAAAAAGTATTAGTAGTTCCACTGAAAAGTATTAGTATGTCCTCTAAAAAGTATTAATGTTCCGCTTGATAACTGGGTCATTGGGTCCAAGGGTCGGGTAGATCCATTAGTTTTGATTCGTCTAACTGTTAGGCCGAAAATCCAAAAATCTCCAACATTTTCAAGTTATGCACGTTTCTTGTGACAATATCCAATTAATATTAGAAATTTAGAGTAAATTTAGACTCAACTCGAGCCTTTTAATTAATTACATGACTAAATTGAATTTTTGAATCCAAACAATACCATTTTCGACACTTCTTTATTTACAGGATAAATTTTGCAATTTTGCCGAAGTTTAACTATATTTACAATATTGCCCCCAAAGTAGTAAGCCGGAGTTATATCCATCATTATTTTAAGTAACAGAGTATTTATATATATAGGAAAATATTTTTCATTTTATTACTTAAAATTTTATTATGAGACGTCTAAAAAAATACATGATTTAAAATCTGGGACATAGGGAGTGTGTCAGAACTAAAATTTGGAGAACAATTGACACGTTTTTGGAACTTTTATGTGCATGTAAATTATCTTCAATTATGTAGGCCAAACAACACCTAGTGGTATATCCACTGTTCAATTTTTCTTCTATTTTAACCTATAAAGAAACCAAATATCTTCATAAATCAAAGCATCACGAACCTTTTTCCCAATTCTATTATTTTTTAATGTTCAAATATGATAATGTAAGAAACATTAAAGTAGCATAATCAATCAGTATATAATATCTGTGAAGATTCTAATATAAAATAGATAGTAAAGCACAATTGTATAAGAAGCTTCCCTTTATTAAAATGCTCCATTAAAACTCCTTTTTATGTGCAGTGTATGGGGAAGTGATATGGAGTAATTATAAACAAATCTTGATTAATTAATTTAGTTGCAACTCAATAATATGGAGAATAATCTATAAATTAAGGCGGTTCTTTGGTGCCAACTGATTCTACTACAAAACACCTCTTTTACATTGGAGTCCAGGACACTTTCTACATCGGATTTTTTTTCACATTTTTTGAATTCAAATATTTTTTTTTAATTTTTTTGCTAGATAGTTCAAATTTCTTTCTTGGGTAAACACTAATTCCAAAATTTAAGAGAACTTAAAGGGAATTCAAATTCAACAAAGTCTCTAGCTCGTTCTCCTCTCTGTAAGGAGCCGTGTTCTCTGTAAGGAGTGTCCGTCCCCTTTAGGGTTCCGTTAGGGTTCGTCCCCTTTCGCCGCCTCCAACCTCCCACCTATCCGACCTGTTCTCTCCTCTCGTTTTGCTCTCTCCTCCCCAGCGTCCCAACCTCTCCTCTTTTTCCTCACTCTTTGGTCTCTCTCTCTCCTAGCTTCCTGGTTCTACTTTCGGATCTGTCAAACCTCGTATTTTTTTAGTTCTATACCCATATCCGCATGGCCCGCTTTCGCCTACGGTTAAGACGTGTGTCGGTCCTGTCTTATGTGCTTTGTGTCGACACCCATCTAACATCTGCATGTCCCTTACTCCCATGAGTGGATATTCTTGTACTAAAATCAAGACACCCATCATCTTCCTACAGAGCAGCTTTTAGAGCCTTTTTCCCCACTACCACTCTCTAAATCTTGTAAATCTTTTTTTCCTCTTATTAAAACCTGGTTTTTGTTTTGAGTTCTTGGTGTTTGGTGCGGTGAGCCTTTGATCTAGTTGAGGTCTTGAACAAATGGAAGATCTTGTGGAACAAGAGGCATACATAGTCGATCTAGACGGTTTGATGATGAGTTGAATATCAATGAGTTGCTACGATTGGAACTGCTTGGGGCTTGGGAACCCCGAAACGATTCAGTGCTTAAACGCGAAATCAAACAAAAAGATCCCGATTTGGTCTTCCTAATGGAAACCAAGCTTGTTAAAGAGGAAATCACAAAGATCGGCAAAAGCAATTGAATATGTCCGAGTTTTATAGTGTTGATTGCGATATGAACTCGGGGGTAGAAAGGAGGACTTTGCCTATTTTGGAAGGAGACCATACAAGTTGACGATTCAATCTGCTTCCCTTCATGCTATTGATGCATTAATCCGAGATCCGATCTCTAAAGTCGATTGGCAACTTTCTTTGCGTTTATGGGTGGCCGAAGAAGAGAATTTAAAATCAAATACGTGGCAAATTCACATAGAGCTATTTTCCAACACGCGGAGACCCTGGCTTTGTTTAGGCGACTTTAATGAGATTTTGTATCATCATGAAAAAAATAGGAGGTCGGGCAAAAGACGATTATAAAATAATGGCTTTCCGCCAAGTCATGGCTCTTTCGAACTTGACGATCCGGGGTTTGATGGTTTCAAATTCACATGGACTAATGGCCAAGCTAATGAGGCGAACATACAAGATTACGACGTGCAGATCGCCAATATCCACTGGGTTAGCCAATTCCCGACTACAAGGTCGAACATCAAACTCGTTTTGCTTCGACCATTGTCCAATTTTAGTCTCGTGGTCCGTGACGGGTGATGAATCGAAGGCATCGTAGACAAAGACTCTTCCGCTTCGAAAAAATGTGGTTAGATGATGAATCTTGTCGACCTTTCATCCAAGAGACTTGGGCTTCCACGCAAATCGATCCATCACCCGAATCATCAAACAAAAATTGCCAATATGGGACGCCCCCTCTTTGCATGGGAAAAATCTCATTTTGGCAAAGTATAAACCAATTGATATCCACCTCGCGAGCTCGGCTACAAAAAGTGCAAAAATTGATACCAAATTCAGAAAATTTGGCAGCGGCAAAAAGTCTTGAACGGAAAATTGAAATACTAATGAAACGTGAAGAGTCTATGTGGCACCAACGGGCCCGGATTAATTGGTTGAAAGATGGGGACAGAAATACAAATTTTTTCCATAAAGTTGCGAGCGGTAGGAGAAGACGGAATACAATCGAATGGATCAAAAATGACAACGGAGACACAGTGGATGATCCGGCACACATTGAGCAGATATTGACTGAATTCTTCCACAACCTTTGTTGATTCCATAACTAGATCAAATAGTGCATGTGCCCTCGACGCCATTGACACAAAAATCCCGGATGAACTCAATGCGCGCCTCACCGATCCTTTCACAGAATCCGAAATCATTGAAGCCTTATCCCAAATGCATCCCTCAAAAGCACCGGGACCCGACGGTATGCCTGCCCTCTTTTTCCAAACTTTCTGGCCCTATTTGCGTTTTGATATATCTCGTGTAATTCTCAATGTCTTGAATAATGAGGCGGACCCCACTCCCCTTAATCATACTCACATAGTCTTAATCCCAAAGAAAAAGATCCTAAATCCCCGAGCGACTTTAGACCCATTGCTTTATCATGCAACGTTATTTTTAAAATCATCACAAAAGCTATAGCTAATAGGTTAAAAAGCGCCCTCCCCATCTTATACACTCGGTCATCGGCTTTTGTCCTGGTCGTCTTATTACTGATAATGCGCTCATTGCTTTTGAAATTTTCCATGCTATGAAACATAACCTAGCTAAAAAACGTGGAAATTTTGCATTAAAGCTTGATATGAGTAAAGCATATGATCGAGTTGAATGGTCGTTTCTTGAGAATACTATGTTAAAAATGGGAATTAACTCTAAATTTGTATCCCTTGTTATGCGATGTGTCTCTACGGTCTCCTACTCGGTCCTGACTAACGGTGTCCCTGGTAACCCTTTTATCCCGACGAGAGGCCTTAGACAAGGCGATCCCCTATCCCCATACTTGTTTCTTTTTTGTGCAGAAGCTTTCTCGGCCCTTATTCGAAAGGCAGAACACACAGGTCGATTACATGGAAAGAAAATTTGCAGACATGCACCTCCTATATCACACTTATTCTTCGCAGACGATAGCCTTATTTTTGGTCGAGCAACGACAAACGAAATTGAGGTTATCAAGGGTATTATCAATACATACAGCGAAGCGTCGGGCCAAATAGTTAATTTTGATAAATCAGAAATTAACTTTAGCAAAGGGGTACCTCAGACGGAGGCAATTGGGATGGCCAGGCAACTAGGAGTCCAATTGGTAGAAAAACACGCCATCTACCTTGGGCTCCCTACGGTTGGTCGTTCGAAAAATTAATATTCCGCACCCTCCTTGATCGCGTGAGGAAAAAGCTAAAGGATCGAAATCTAAAACACTATCAATCGCGGAAAGATGGTCCTTATTAAAAGTGTGGCACATGCAATTCCTACTTTCATCATGAGTTGCTTCTTACTCCCCAAAAATTTGCAAAACAATTGACTCCTTAACTCGCAAATTTTTGGTGGGGACAAAAAGCGAAAAATAGAATACATTGGAAATCTGGCGGTCACTTTGCTACTCGAAGATGGAGGGAGGACTTGGTTTGAGAGAATCGCGCTTTTAACAAGGCAATGCTTGCCAAACAAGGGTGGCGGTTGATTCAAGATGATACTTCTCTGTTGGCTAGAATCTTAAAGGCCCGATATTTCCCGAACGGTGATTTTCTCACAAATAAAATCGGTAATAACCCGAGCTTCACATGGCGTAGCATGTTAGCCGCCAAGAAATTCTGTTGAAGGAACCGGATGGATTGTGGGTAATGGTAATAAAATAAGTGCATGGAATGACCCCGGCTTGCAAAAACTCCAACTTTAGACCACGCAATTGGGCTACAATGAACAAAGAACCTAAGAGTGCAGGATTTAATTAAGATTGATGAGCATAAGTGGGATGAACATTTGATAACAGACACTTTCAGTCCGTCGGATGCGGCACAAATTTTAAAGATCCCGCTTAGGAATTTCTGGAGCACAGATGTATTAGCATGGCACCATACGACTAACGGTTTCTACTCGGTCAAGTCGGGATATAAAGTTGCGATCCAAATGTCCGATTTTCACAAGAACAAACCTTCAACTTCTGAAGGCCCATCACCGTTGTGGAAATGGATTTGGAACCTCAAAATCCCAACAAAAGTCCAAATATTCCTATGGAAAGTCGCTACGGGTACTCTCCCTGTTAACACATCCCTAGCAAGGAAATCGGAGGTTAGCCCTCTTTGCGGACGCGGATTAGCCGACGAAACCATCGAACATGCTCTTCGCGATTGTCACCGAGTATTTTCTCTCGGCGTCGTCCCTCCTCCGTTTAGACACGCTTACACGGGAGTCACATGCATCGATTCCTGATTTGATGATGGAAATTGCGAAATCAAATGACGAAGAGGGTGAAGAAATTTTTGCTGTATTACTTTGGGCCATATGGTACTCCAGGAATATGTTGGTGTTTCAAGGAAAAACTTTAACACATTTGGATTGCTTCTCGATGGCCACCAAATGTTATCAATCATACAAAGAAGCAAAAACTCACGAGCACAATTTAACACAAGTCCAGCTAATCATACTTTCACGTCGGAAAAGCTTTTCTCTCCGCCACTATTAAAATCTCCTTGGACGCATCCATAGCGGTAAAAAGGGGCAGAATTGGAGCGGCGTTTAGGGACCATGAAGGACGGTTATATATGTTCATGCAAAACACTTTCGCCAAGAATACACGGTTGATGTCGCGGAGGCAATAGCTTGTCGAGCGCGCTTATCTTAGCCCGTACCCATCATCATACCACGATGGCGGTGGCATCGGATTGCCTTACACTCATCAATGGACTCAAAAGACTCGGTGAACTTATCATACTTGGGAGCATCATAGCCGATATTCGCGACTCGGCTTAGACTTTTTTACAATTTCGTTTTCTTATATTCCTAGAACGGCCAATGTTACTCGCCCATAATTTAGCACGCTTTGCTTTTTCAATGGATTTTGATTGTCACTATATCGGGAGGTTCCACCTACTCTCCAACATTGTGTTTTTACGGAGGCTTCTGCCTAATTGTTGAATGCAAGTTCATTTTTCCCTCAAAAAAAAAAAAAAAAGGGAATTCAAATTCAGACAATCAATTATTTATGTTCTGTAGAAAGATTTTTTCTAAGATGAATCATGGTTTTGGATTAATTAATACAGAAAATGATAAACCTTGTTGAACATCTTTGACTTTTGTAATTCAGATTCACATTAAACAATTGGAAGCCCTAGGTGTTTTGAAGATTTCTTTCAACTACAAATATATCTATATGACTGAAAATTCGGGAAAAAATTCTGATTAAATGCCAGTGTGTATGTAAGCCATGTGAGATGTTTGGGAGATGTTAGTCCCAAAAACATTAAATGATGAAATGGACTATTTCCTTTTTTTTTTTTTTTTTTTATAACTCGAACTTCCGCTTTTCACGCCCCGACTATCTTTGGACAACAACTCCGCTCCTCATTGCTTGCCGCCAAGGTAAACCGCGGATGTGCACGCACCGACATTTTTCATTTGTTTTTTCGACGGGTCCGGGCGACGTACAACCGAGATCCTCCCGAGGTAAAGAGAACAATTATGTTCGACCCCCCAATCTACTAATAACGATCTCTCCCCGAATCGAACCCACACGGATGCTATTCAGTATGAGTTCCCACCAAATCTTCACCAGCTCGCATATGCCCCGGGGAGCAATTTGATGGAGAAGGGATATGAACCCCTGACCTCCACCCCACAAACAATTTGATGGAGCAGGGATTTGAACCCCTGACCTCCATCCCACAATTGCTTGTGGTGGCCAGGTGGGCTAAGCCACCTGGTTAAAATGGACTATTTCCTGTTCAAACATGACCTAAGTAGGGGACTACAAACATTATTATTAAATGAAAAAATTCTGAACTTCTTATGGCCATTCCATTATTTAATATATACATAAATATTTATTAATGGTGAGAGCCTCAGTTTTCTACTATTTGGGCCAGCTTTTAATTGGGGAATTTGAGAATATACATTGTTTTATGGGTTTTGTACCTTGTGGGGGCAACAATATTGTTAGAATTTTGTGTTTTTTGTCCCTGATAAGTTTCCAGAGATGAGCCTAACAAATGGAGGTTGATGGGGGCAAAGTCTGATATAGTGGGCTATAATTGTGAGGGGTTTTCATTAAAGTAGCTTTCTTTATATTCTTTCTCAATAATAGGAAACATGAGCATTAGTTCACGCTATCTTAAAGAATGTCCAAAGGAAAGATTATTAATATAAATTCAAGTATTTATGAAGTACATAAAGACATTAGAAGACAGGAAGTTGGATATCACTTGGATATGTGATGTGCGTAAAATATACGCGTATTTTGGGGCTTAAAATGATATATATTTGATGTATTTGCACACATATTTTTATTTGGTTTCCTTAAAAGGGCATGATACTGCATTTTCTTGTAATTTTTACAAGAAACTGAGCTTAAAACGAAGAAATATCAGTTGCAATGCCCGACTAAGATTGACGAATGCGAAGAAATCAAAACGACGAAGAAAATGGACAAAACCACTTCACACGGCCGGACCGTGTGGTGTCACACAGCCGTGTGAAAATGCCGTGTGAACTCCCACAACCGTGTGAAGAATGGCTGAGGAACAAACCACACGGTCGTGTGGGACTATGCCAAGACGCGTTTTTTGAATTTCTTTTCCTGTTCCAACTCTACAAGTGATCTCTCCAAACATCTATAAAAGGGAATCAAGGCTTCCACGAAAATATATCACTTCATACAGAGAAAACACATCAAATAACACAGGAACGCAAGAATCGAAGATCTTCTGAGAGAGGAAGGCTAGGTCGTGAAGAACACCACAAGGTTTTCGCATCTACGGGAGCACAAGAGCTTCGAAGGCTTATGAGGAGAATCCATCCTAACAAGAAGGGTTTTTTTTTTCTATGTCTAAAATCTCTTGTCTGTGCTTAAACAATGTCATAATGTTGATTTTGAATTTGTCTATGAATTTATAATCAATGTTTTGCTAATCTTTCGGATCTTAGGGGCATAATCGAAACTGTGGATTTATGTTAAATATGATTATTTATTTTATTATTTAATTCATGTTTTCTATTTTATAAATTCGAGTGCTTATTTATAATTGCTTTTATTTGTCGGGAATAATTTGCATGTCATATTTGTTAGTGCGAGATTTGGGAGATGAGTTCTAACAAAGACGGAAATCGAATTCAGACATAAATGGGTGTAACGTGTCGGAAGACCTACAACTGTTTTGTGGGGAGTCATTCAATTCATAAATCTTTTGGGAGTTAATAATAGTTGTAACATATCGGGAGATCTACAATTGTTATTAATCTACTGTTTATTTATCACCCGGTAGGGGGAATAAACTATCTTAGGAATTGAACCCATAGAATTGCATGAAGTGGTTTTTAAAACTTTAATTTTTGCATTTAATATTGAAGAAACATGTTGAGATTATGTACCTAAGGTTGTCCTGTAGTTGTTGAAATACTTGTGGGGTTCGCAAATTTATTTATTTTTTTCCTTTAATTATTGATTTTTACTTAAACTCAATATTTGGTAGCTTCAATAAAATTAGAATACGACCTTGCTTGCCATTATTCTATAAAGTACACTGTACACTTGCAGTTGTAAGATCCAAATATTTTTGGCGAACAAGTTTTTGGCTTGTTGCCAGTTATTGATTAGATTCTACTTAGATATAATAATAAGTAATTCAATCTTAATTGAAGCATATTTTTTATTTTTTCAAAATTTTCGAAAATTTTTGAAATTATTTATTTTATTTTCTTTATATGTTCGGTTCTAACATTATTTTTGTTAAGTGCAGATAGTGCATGATCACGCATTCCAGATTGACCCAACCAATACCCATTGATTTGGAATCGAAAAGATAGCGAATCAACTAAGGAAAATAGCGAAAGCAATGGCGGATGGGACAAATCCAAACACAGTGGAGAACAGAAACAATAAGGAGCGCCCACCAGGGGCCGGCGTCCAGGACCGAATTGTGGAAAGGCCAGCGAGAAGGGCAGTTAGGGATTACTTCCAGCCGGAGGTAAGTCAGACTTATAGGGGTGTGGCCCGTCTACCGATCAATGCAAACAATTTTGAACTAAAACTAGCATTGATCCACATAGTGTCACAAAACCAGTTTGGAGGTAGAGCCGTTGAGGATCCAAACGCGCCTCTGGCGCATTTTTTAGAAATTTGCAATACCATTAGAATGAATGGTGTTTCTGAGGATATCATTCAATGCCGCCTTTTCACATTCTCTCTACGCGATAAGGCTAAGGTATGGTTATGCTCTTTAACACCACCATCAGCAAATTGGCCAGAACTAAGTCAACGTTTTCTAGCCAAATACTTCCCCCCTAGTAAAACGCTGCAACTGAAATCTGAGATCGCCCAGTTTAGGCAATTAGATGCTGATCCACTATATGAAGCATGGGATAGATTCAGGGAATTGCTAAGGAAGTTCCCTCAATATGGATATCCCGACTACCAACATATCCGGTACTTCTATAATTGTTTGAGTGGCAACACAAGAACAATTATAGATGACGCATATGGGGGTGCACTACTAGGGAAATATCCTGAGGAGGCACTAGACTTGTTAGAGGAGATGGTGAACAACAGTTACTAATGGCCATCCGAGAGGTCTACTGTCCGCCGAGTGGCATAAGTTCGGGATGAGAAGGTCTCCATGCTCACAGAATAGGTATCCGTGCTGAATATGAAGCTAAATATGATGCAGCAAGTGACTCCAAGAGATCCTGCTGTTGTTGAATGACCAACAAAGGAACTTCAATAGCAATTATAGAAATAATCAGACACCCAACTACTATCATTCGGGGTTGCAAAACCATGAAAACTTTTCTTATGCTAATAATAAAAATGTTTTGCAGCCACCTCCAGGATACAATGTGGGTAATCAAGGCAGAGCGGAGTTAAGTGAAACGAAAGCATCTGTTAAAAAGATGATATCCTCGTTTATCGGAGAAACCAGGGCAAGATTGAACAAAGATGAAGCAAAGATAGACATGATAGAAGAACATGTCACTCAGCTAAACACGAACGTAAACGCAAGACTGTAATCTCTAGAAACACAAGTAGCCCAGATCGCAACTGTTGTGGAAGGCCAGCATCAAAAAGGCAAATTCCCAATCGATATTGAGTTGAATCCGCGAGAACAATGCAATGACATTCGTCTGATGGATGGTGTTGAGGGTTCACAGATTTCAAATGACACGGTTTAGCGAAAGTGATTAGAAATTTGAAGTCTGACTGAAGACGTAAAACTTAGCGCTTTATGGGAGGCAACCCAATTTATTTCCTATTTCCGTTCTTTTTCTTTATCACCATCAATTTTAATCTAATTTTTTTTTATTTTCTATTAACTTATAGTTTTGTTTAGTTTTCTTGAGTTGTTGTGTAGGAGGCATCACGGCAACCTCTCGGTTATTAGAAAAACAAAAAGTACAAAAATAATCCCACATGAGCATGTGAGACCATACGACCGGGTCGTTCAAGAGGATGAAATGCCCAAACCACACAGCCAGGCCGTGTGACCATCACACGACCCTGTGACAAAGGGCCAACGACAGGACGCGTAGGCAGACACGCCCAGGGCCAAACAGCCAGCCCGTGTGGCCCAACGAACATAAACAGGAAAAAACAGAATACCCCCTATTTTTACCCCAACATCTCATTTTTTTTCTCCCACTTTCTCCTACACAAACCCTAACACACGAAAATTCTCTCCCAAAATTCCCGAACTCCTCTCCAAATCTCTCTAAATTCTCCACAAATCTCAAACTAAAAACACAAATCCTTCACCCTCTCAAGAAACCCACCACCAAATACCTTCTTCCAATTTTTCCAAGTTCTACATCAAATTTGGGGGCACCTCAAAACTCCAAAATTTAAGATTTTTTCACTTCAAAATCTTGAAATTCATGGCTTATAGGGATGGAAGACGAACAAGGAGAAATATAAGAAGAATAAGGAGCCGACTCCGGAGCCCGAATCCAAGCCTCAACCAATATTCGACCCCGAGGAGCCCGAAGCGTCGAATGTCATCTTACCAAACGACACACACTGAGCTAGATGGGTGATACTCTACTTTCGTCCATGGTATAACACAAGGTATCCCGATGAACCTACTCTTACTAATTTAGATTTATTGGAAGATTATAGAGCTATGTGTGGTAGAATTGATTGGCATGAATTTTTGAATGGGCATTGGGCTACTTATTCAGTTATCACACTTGAATTTTTGAGTAGCTTTGAATTGGTGGTTCGAAAAAGAAACTTAATGGGAGTTAAGTTTCGCCTGAGGAATGAGCAAAGGGAAGTAAGTATTGATGATTTAAATGAAATTTACAAAACTCCAACTTATGGGGTTGAGGAGCACGAGGAGTTTGATAAGGATAGGTTTTGGAGAAAAATAACTGGAAAACGAATCTATATGCCAGGTACCTCAAAAGCGTCTAATATTTGAAACTCAGTATTCCGCTATGTTCGTGAGTCTTAGCCGAAACAATTTTTGCGAGGAAGAGAGTAGAGGGGCGTTGATGGTAGACGAATTATTCATCATATGGTGTATGGCATCGGGGACTGAAATTGTGTCAAACATCGGGGCTATGATAGCCCGACAATTTGATAGGATAAGAAAATCTGAGAGGGGTGATTTGCATCGGGGGGATGATTACCCATATTGCTGAATATTTCAATATTACCTTGGAGGGGTATGCGGATGTCGGGGGGCCTAAATTAATTGATCTAATTATTCTAACTGGTATGAAAATGATAAAATTCGATGGGTGTGATTATTGGCTCAATCAAGCAGATAGAACAACATTTAAGCTTCCTAACCCCGAAGCCACATCCATTAGAAATAGGGGTAACTGGTTGCTTAGAGAGGTACAGGGGGTTGTTGCTCAAGAAGAGCAGGATGAGCCGATGAGGGACATGCCAAAATCCTCTAGACAAGGGGGAAACTGGCCATTTACTATGAGTGAGAGGCTCGAAAGGGTAGAAGTTGACGTGGGCAAATTGATAAATGACACGTATCAGTTGACAACCAGCGCTGATGAGTATCACCAGGAGTACTTACAACGATTTGATGCCATCACCCAGCAGCAACATAGGTACGAGATGATGTCTCGTATGGACCAGTGGCATATCTCACAGGGCCACTACCCTCCACCTCCACCACCACAGTGATCCATGTAAGTACTTATTATGCATTCATCTTTCTTTTGATAATTTCCTCATATGTTCGGGACGAAGCATATTTTAAGTTTGTGGGGGTTGTCAAGAATGCGTAATTTAGTACTTTCTTGCATTTTGCATTGCATTTAGGATTGCATGTAGAGCACTTTGCATTGAAAAAAAGAATTCAATTTTTTTGTTTGTTTTTGTTTTATTGTATTAGCACGTTTAATTGCTTTTGTGTGTGATTTTAGTTAAGTTTTTAAATGCCCAGCTCCCGTATGCTATGAACATCTTATAAAATGAGATAACATACTTCTGGGAATAATGTGATAAATTGTTGGGAAGAAGTTATTTATTTGCTTGGCATTTGTTGAGAAATTGGGTATTTAAGCATGTTGCGAAAAATAAATCTGTGAGCTTTTGTGCCTTAAACTGCTTTATATTATGCAGACTTATTTTTTTCTTGAGTGTGTCATTCATGATTGATAGAACTCTAGAACTTGCTCTGGTATATTCATTGAAGCCATGTGCGTGTGCAATTTTTGAAAATGATCTAAGGCCATCTTTGTTTAGCCTACTTAGCCTAAAAAGCCTACCTATGAACTCATTATTCCCTAGTTAGCCAATTTTGAGCCAAAACTTTTATTATGAGCCACATTGATCTTTAAAACTTAAACATGATTTTATCCCTGAAATTTCTTGAGCTTATAGAAAATAAACAAGTTTGGGGGAGAAGTGGCGAAAATTTATGAAAAAAGAGAGGAAGTTGGCAAAAGAAATAGGGATGAGCAGTATCTGGGTAAATGAAAAAAATACATGAAGCTCGAAAAAGAAAGAAAAATCTCTGAAAAATTACATAGAAAATCGAGCAAAGCAAAAGAAAAATTCTGAAAGCTTAAAGGCTAGAAAAAAAAAGGCAAAAAAAAAAGCCTAAGTATGAAAAAGGAGAAATAAGGGTGGAATTGAAACAGAAAATGAGTATTATATGAAATTTGGTTGGTGAATTGCAAGTCTGTATGCTTAAATTCTATTTGCTCAAGTCAAGTCACTTAATCCAAATTTCCCTACCCTTACCAAAGAGTCTATATTACAACCTAATAAAAGTCATTTTTGATTCTTAAGTTGTGCAAACAAAAGTGGTAGAGATGTTAGACGATTTGCAAGCTTATGGTAGTTATACTTTTACTGAATTGAACTTGAGTGCAAACACTACCCATACACTTTTGAGAGTAGAGTGATACACTATCTACTTGTGAGTCGCGATGTCAAGTACACAAGAGAGTATTAATTATGCCGAGTTTATGAATGATGACTTCTTGATGATGAATAATGGTTTCCTTGAGTATGGAGTCAAATGCCATTTAATGTTCATAATGTTCTTGGGTATTCGTTTTTACCCCTTATATTATTTTTTCTTAATTCGCTTGAGGACGAGCAATGCGTTAAGTTTGAGGGATTTTGATGTGTGTAAAATATACGTGCATTTTGGGGCTTAAAATGATATATATTTGATGCATTTGCACGCATATTTTGTATGTTTTTACTTGGTTTCCTTAAAAGTGCATAATACTGCGTATTCTTGTAACTTTTACAGGAAACGAGCTTAAAACGAAGAAATATCAGTTGGAATGCCCATCTAGGATTGATGAATGCGAAGAAAAGATCAAAACGACGAAGAAAATGGACAAAAATACATCACACGGCCAGACCGTGTGGTGTCACACGAACATGTGAAAATGTCGTGTGAACTCACACAACCATGTGAAGAAGGGCTGAGGAACAAACCACACGGCCAGGCCGTGTGGGACTTTACCAAGACGCATTTTTCGGAGTTTTTTTCTTGTTCCAACTCTACAAGTGATCTCTCCAAGAATCTTTAAAAGGGACCCAAGGCTTGCTCGAAAATATATTACTTCATACAGAGAAAACACATCAAATAACACAAGAACACAAGAATCAAAGGTCTTCTGAGAGAGGAAGGGTAGGTCGCGAAGAACACCACAAGGCTTTCGCATCTACGGGAGCACAAGAGCTTCGAAGGCTTAGGAGGGGAATCCATCCTGACAAGAAGGGATTTTCTTTCTATGTCTAAGATCTCTTGCTTGTGCTTAAACAATGTCATAATGTTGATTTGAATTTGTCTATGAATTTGTAACAATGTTTGGCTAATCTTTTGGATCTTAAGGGCATAATCGAAACTGTGGATTTATGTTAAATATGATTATTTATTTTCTTAATTAATTCATGTTTTCTATTTTATAAATTTGAGTGCTTATTTATAATTGCTTTTATTTGCCGGGAATAATTTGCATGTCATACTTGTTAGTGTGAGATTCGGGAGATGAATTCTAACAAAGACGGAAATCGAATTTAGACATAAACGGGTGTAAAGTGTCTGGAGACCTGCAATTGTTTGTGGGGAGTCATTCAATTCATAAATCTTTTGGGAGTTAATAATAGTCATAATGTATCGGGAGATCTACAATTGTTATTAATCTACTATTTATTTATCACCCGGGATGGAGAATAAACTATCTTAGGAATTGAACTCACAGAATTGCATGAAACTTTAATTGTATTTAATATTGAAGAAACATGTTGAGATTATGTGCCTAAGGTTGCTCCTGTAGTTGTTGAAAATACTTGTGGGTTAGCAATTTATTTATTTATTTCCTTTAATTTTCGATTTTTACTTAAACTCAATATTCGGTCACTTCAATAAAATTGGAATACGATGTTATTATAGCCTAAGTGTTTCACATATCAATCCTTGAGGAATACGACCTTACTTGCCATTATTCTATAAACTACACTATACACTTGTAGTTGTATGATCCAAATATTTTTGGCGAACAATATGCAATTAACAATCAATGTATATAAGAAATTATTAAAGAAATATTTATTGGTGGATCACGTACACTTGAGCGAAAGGGCAAAATATATGATAAAGCACAAATTGAAATAAATGATCTAAAATATTTTATTTATAGAACCAGCTTAAAATTACTTAAATATGAATTACCATAAATTGAGAGAGTTAGGTAAGTTGAACTTTTTGGAAATCAGTTTATTAAAAATGAGTTTTGACCAATTATTTAAGTGAGATTATTTGTTAGTTATGAAAAATAAATGTTATAATTGTAATCTACACCGCAGGTAGATGAATAAACATTTTGAGTTTCTCAAATAAATTTCGGGTGAATGAGAAATTAATGCATAAAGTATGTCACTTATATATGGAAATATGATAGGGTGAAAACGTGTAGAGTCAAATACCACTATAGAAAGCATTTCACATTCTTGACTTATTTATATAGAATTTCATCAATAATAAGGAGTAATCAACTGAAACTCCTTATGGTGCACACTATTGGACCAAATTGAATTTTGACTAGCTTTAAGCTAGCTCAAGCTGCACCGGGGATGGTGCGAGCACCGTCCGAGCTGGAACCTGAGTCTGTGCACGTCGCACTTAGTCGCATCGGGTGCTTTAGAGGCACACTCGCGAGGAGCCTTATAGTTTTGAAAAGTCAAACCAGGGTTCAGTCTAGTAGCAGGGCAGCTCAGGTGGCAGTGACTTGGCAGAGTCGTCCGGATGATGCCATGTGGCAAGCCAGGACAATGACGAGGCGCCATGATTGGCCATAACTGTCCAGTGTGTAGGGATGCTAGCCAAGGGGTGTGTACCTTCGTAAAGTCACATCACGACTGTTGATTAGAAGACACGACCAGATAGTCCTAGTCGCGGATCCAGGATTTTAAAAATAGGGGTACGATATATATTTAAAAAAATATGCACATAAATATTGTTTAATATTTGAAGCCGTACAACCCAAGATATGCAAATATAAAAAGAAAATAAATACCATTAAAACAAAAATTACAATTGCAACTGACAACCCATAATTTAAATAAATAAAAAAGAATAATGAGAACTGATGCTCATTTTTATGGCAGATCACTCCATGTCAAAGTTTCTGAATAAATCCAAATCTTATCCTCCCCAAGCGGGATTTTCTCCCCCAACATAAGCCCCTTAGCTCCGATGCTGCGGAATAATATAGCAATGCGAGAGCTAAACTGATATTGTGTTTGGCTGGTCATGTTCTTTATCTTGTCTTGTTTTTTTAAGATTCTTTAACCATTCTTACACAATGATATACTAGAGAGGAGAGCTTTGACCATTTCTTCCAAAGATAATATTTCTCTCTACTCTTTAACTTTGAATTTCTTTGCTTGGTAGAACACTTAGTGAAAATTTCTTGAGAATTGAGGAGAGTGCCCATGGGGAGTTGGAGTGAGGAGTGGAGTGCATCAAGTGAGGAGAGAGATGAGAGCCCGATAGTCAAGAAAGGGCTCCTCCATGATATGTATATTGGTGAGGAGGGAAAATTTACGAGGGCCCCCCGAGGAGAGCCCCTTCCCTTCCGGAGCACCAGAGGAAGTTTATTTACGAGGACTCCCGTGAGGAAGCCCCTCCCCTCCGGGAGCGCCGGAGGAGGTTTATTTATGAGGACCCCTGTGAGGAGGCCCCTTACCTCCGGGAGCGCCGGAGGATGTTTATGTTAGATAAATATTTTTATCAAGATTTTGATGATTTTGTTTAAATGAGTTTTTATACCAAACAATATTTTTAAATGTTGTCCAAATACTCCAAATTGTTTTAAAATGTTTTTACTAATCATCAAAAAGGGGGAATTTGTTAGATAAATGTTTTTATCAAGATTTTGATGATTTTGTTTAAATGAGTTTTTATACCAAAACAATGTTTTTAAATGTTGTCCAAATACTCCCAATTGTTTTAAAATGTTTTTACTAATTTTTTGGAGTATTTTTTGAAGTTTATTTTTGACAAAAATCGGACAACACATCAAGTTGGAGGTCGACTGGTTGAGCAAACGGTCGACTGGTACCTGGAGAACGCGCAAAATGAAACAGAATGCTCTGTATTGAAAATTTGAGGAGGCGGTCCAGGGCAAGGCCGACCGACGGACCCCGGACGACCGGTCGAGACCCACGTGACCGTCGCACCCACTCCGATTGGTACCGATCGCACTATTTTCTTCTAACGTTAAAAATTTTCTATCAAATGACCGAGTGTACTTGTGTAATCTTTTGACAACAAATTTGTACCGTTGGACATCCATATCGAAAGATTTACTTTTTAATTTTGTACATTATTTCTACATCTTGTGATCTTCTTTTTGTAGACAAAAGTGAAGAAGGAGGAGCCTGTGTTAGTGAAGACTCTCCTATAAATAGAGGATGCTTTGAAGACACAAGTGAAGAACCATACAAGCAAATACACAACAAGAAAATTTGCAAATTTATCTAAGCTTTCATAGTCAACATTCTTGTTGTATTTGTAGCCTAAGTATTTCACTTTCACATCTTGAGGTCTGGGCTTGATTCTTGATTACACTTGCACTCAAAATTGTATTATTCATTATCGAGTTGTAATCTTGAATTTTTGGGTTCATCATTCAACACAAGATATCCTTGTGATTGTTCTTGTGGTAAGAACACACTTGGGTGATCTAGGTGTTAGGTGCAAGAAGATTGTGGTAATCTTCTTATTGAAGAGTTTGGTGCTCTTTGAGGTGTTGAAGAATTTGGTATTCTTCAAGGTTGAAGATTGTGGTAATCTTCACTAGGTGCCGTTGAAGATTGTGGTAATCTTCAAGGGAGATTGTGGTAATCTCCAAAGAGGTGGTGTAAGAAGATTGTGGTAATCTTCAAAGGTGATGTTGTCATAATTTTGGTAATTATTAATAAAAGCTTTCTTCCTTTTTGAAATCCATCCCGGAGATACTGGGGTGATAGAGGACTAGGCCCTAGGTGGGTTGAACCTCTATAAATCAAGGCGTGTTGTTTAATTTCCGCACCTTTATTCTTGTCTTTGATTGATCATTCAAAAAAGAGGGCTAAGTGCGAAAAATCAAAGCATAATCTATTCACCCCCTCTAGATTATCGTAGCCACTTGGACTAATAGTTTATTTATAAGGACCTCGTGGAGGCCCTTCCTTCCTAAGCGCCGGAAGGAGGTTTATTAATTAACGAAACCCCGCGATGAGGCCCCTTCCCTCCAAGTGCACCGGAGGAGATTTACTGAGGAGAGCGCCCGAATGTTCATCGATCGCGGCTGTGTTTGGCAATTAACTGCATGCAAGAAATCATAGCAGAAACGTGAAAGTAATTTATTTATTATTCACTGGTGATAAAGTTTTAAGCCCATCGTGCGGAAATAAACTGGAATGAAAAATGTTTTAGCGTCTCGAAGGTTGAAATAAAGTGAAAGCAGATAGAATGAAAGAAAGGGAAAACTGGCATATGCGGAAGCTAGAGAGATCTGCGACTCCTATGGTGGTGTGGTGCTCTCGTTATATGATTGGGGGAGTTCACTTCATCCTTAGTGTTATCGCGTAGTGTTCTCAGGTAGTCTCGATGACCCCAATGGTCTTGCCCATTTCGTATTCTGTGTTGAGCTTCAGCTAGAGGTGAACAGTGGAGGAAGTAGCCCGGGACTAGTTGAGGAGGTGTCATCCGAAGTCTGTGTCGCAGGGGTAAAACATTTCAAATGTGATGAATCGGACTGTCTTCATGGCATAATAAGGGCATCCCCTACTAGCTTCTCCCCGGGCGTGATCATGATCTTGGTGCACATCTTGGTGATCACGTACTCTTTTAGATGGTCATTCTAAATTAACCTTTCGATTTCCCTCCTCAGTTGGATGCATGTTTCAGTAGTAAGTCCTCTGTCGTGATGGAAGTGGTAATAGAGGTTGGACTGAAGTCTAGTGAGACTGTTTCTCATCTTTCGATGAGGCTCTATGATTTTCTGCATTCGAGCGGCAACTAGAGCTTCTGCCTGGACGGGTGCACAGTACAGTTTGCGAGTCTCTCTGGAGTTCATAGAACTTTTTCTTCCAATGGTTCCACAAAATGTTCTGTGGGAGTGATACATTGTTGAATCATAGTCAAGTCTCTTGTTGGATCTTTGGTAACTTCATTTATGGCTTCCATGAGTTGTCCCATAAAATCACGTAAAGGTTCCCCAACTTTGCGTCAAAATATGTGTGTAATTGTCTCGTGGTTTGCCTTGTCGATGCGGAGTAATTGTTGCACAAAAAGCCTCGGAAAAATTTGTGCATCATGATAATGGAGCCCTCCAAAACCGATTGAACCAAGTCGGGGCTTGCTTGGTTAGGGTGGTTTGGAACGCTTTGCAGAGGCAACATCAGTCATTTCAGAGAGATCTATCTCATCGTAGAATTTATCCAAATGCTCGGGGATCTCTAGTTCCATCGTACTCCAGGAGATTGGGGTTCTTGATTCCCGAAGGTAGTGGCTCAATCGAATGGCAGGGCCAATGGACTTCTCTTCCTCAACGAGGTAGCTTGTGAATGGGTATGGTTGGATTGCGTTGCTTGGGACTCTTCTGCTGGTGGTAGTTCCACGTGATTCTCATCATGTCCTTCATTCCATGCTCCCTGACCTCCCAAGTCAGGATCTTCAACAACTGGTGGAGCTTAAGGTGGTCCTCTCATGGCTTCGGTTACAACATGAAATCTCAAAGCATTCTGGGCAGCTTTCTTCCAACGGAACTTAGAGGGCTTCCCGAGTCAGGCCAAATTTATTCAATAGGAGGAGCTCCTCCGAACGGAGGTGGTGGCGCCCTTCCTTCATGTGGGGGAGGCGACGTTCTTCTGGTGGAAATGTGGTTGTCCTCCCGTCTCCTTGGTGGTCGTTCCTCCTGCGGGTCTTTGACTCCACGACCAGCAACTTGATATTTGGTTTCGCGTGCTTAAGATTGGGTATGCACCTTCGTGTGCTTTGGTTGTTTACACAGACGGCGCCAAAATGATGCTGCTTTTTAGGAAAAATAACTCCAAGTCAAGGTTTCTGAATAAATCCAAGTCTTCTCCTTCCCAAGTGGGAAGTCTTTCAAGTTTTCTTCTCTGGGAGCTGGAAATCTTCTACTGGGAACTTGCCTGCACACACGCAAACGTTAGGGGATCCCTGAGGGTTACCCAGGGAGGCCCCTCCGACCTCAAGTCAGCACGGTGAATGAGAAAGAATATAAGATAGTAACTGAATACTGAATAATAAATAAGTGAGATTATGAGAGATTCGACTTATAAATGAAGAGGATGGACCTTTATACACCTGGGTAATGGGCCTTATGGGTGTTCGCCTATTTTTTTAGCCTCATTGTAAGTGAACTTCTTAGTTAATAGATATGGTGAGCAAGGTCAATCCCACAAGGACTAATAAATTAATGTACTAAGTATTGTTTTTATTTAGACGATCGAATTGTAGTTGATGATTTCTAAAAAGTAAGAAAATATTCTACCATAAAATTAACAAAGCAAAGAATCACGAGTGAAAAGATCAAGTATATGGATGGATTTCAGGTTTATGGTTTCAGTTAGTAACTCTCTAGTTATCAGATCAATCAAACTAAAGTTATTATCTATCTTCGCTATAAGATGATCACACAAGTTATTTATCCTCTCTCTCAAGACATAATAAACATGTTGATTGGATTATCTATGCTAGCATCTCTACTCGACATAGAATAACCAACTCCCAAAAGCATAAAGATCAATAAATCCTCACAAATAGTCACAAAATTCTCAATCATGCAATAAATTTGTGTCAAGTACTCAAGATCTAGTATTGAAACTCATCTCTCGAATTATGGATCAACACATCAAACATGCCCAATCATTGGCCAAATGATAAAACAAACAATAAGACAAAGTACTCGAATAGGGTTCGAAATAATAACTTCATTTAAAATCAATCATCCAACATGAGGTAATTAACCTACTCCCAAGCCTTGAAATGACAAGATGTTTAACCGGACATGGGAAAAGAAGAATTCAGAGACAAATTATTCAAATCCCTATCAACTAGATAAAAAATAAAATACAATGGAGAAGTAAAACTCAGGGATATCGATGGATCTCTCAATTAATCTTCAATCCTCAAGCGTGG
Organism: Rehmannia glutinosa; assembly: GCA_016081115.2. NCBI lineage: Eukaryota > Viridiplantae > Streptophyta > Magnoliopsida > Lamiales > Orobanchaceae > Rehmannia > Rehmannia glutinosa. The sequence continues at coordinate 291,129 of JABTTQ020000463.1, read as the reverse complement.
ATGCGATCTTGACCTTTTTCTCAGTTCCTCCTAAAGAAGGATGCTCTTTTCTCTATTTTTAGGGTAAAAGTATGTGCGTCCTCATTTGGGTCCGCCTCCTATCAATTTACACCCTCGTAGGATCAAACCTAAGTTGACACGGAAAGAAACTGTCAAAACCCGCACAGATGCACGGGTCGTGCGCATACGCACGGGCTACCCATGCGTCAAGTTGAAGCTACCAGTTTTCCCTGACCAGACGCACGGGTCGTGCTATGGCGACGGGCTGCCCGTGCGTCAAGTCAAACCGCATGTCCTGTTTTCACCTTACGCACGGGCCATGTGCATACGCACGGGCTGCCCGTGCGTGGTCATTTTCCACCCGGTTCTGCTTATTTTTTCTTGGTTCAACTCCTTACTTCGCATAATTGCACAATTCACAAGAGTTCTAATACTTCAATGCTCCAAATTACCACAAAAGTGCTCTAAACATAGTTATTTTCCTATAAAACGAGCAAAGCGTAATATCTTTTCCAAATATTAAGAACACAACCCTTATTACTATGTTAATGCATGTTTATCAACTCAATTTAGGCAAAACCATGTCCAAAATATATGCAAACCTCACACTTAACAAACCCTTAAGCTTAAACTGTTGACAGTCCCGGTCAACGCTACCCAGGTCAAAAACACGTGTGGGAGGAATGGATTGCACAGACAAGAACAACAACACCAAGAACTCATGTGGCTTATCCATGGATATCAAGTAATGAATAAATCAAGCTTCAAATCTCCAATATAAAACATGTTTCAATAAAATCATGGCAAATGCTTTGAATTTACAAATCTCACTGGTCAAGTGTATGCTCTATCCTCAAGTGTATAAGGGACGTGTTTACGCTCAAATCAATTCAATGATGAAGAACTACCATAGGTTTGCAAATCGTCTCAAATCTCCACCACTAAAATGTATGCAATTCATGAATCAAAAAGGACTTTGTCATTCGGTTGTAATGAAGGCTCTTTGGTTAGAGTAGGAGAGTATAGATAAAGTGATTCAAACTCGAGCATATAGAATGGTAAGCATCGTCTCGGTTAAATCAATAACTCCCATATAAAAAAAACACCAACTAATGAACTCAATAGTAAACTAAGTTCTCAAACCACTCCTTTTTTTACATCAATTTTTCATAGCCTTTTCTTTGGCAACAATGAACTTTCTTTAAATCATATTACGAACCCAACCTACAAGTTCACTCATAGAAAACCCAATCATAGAGTCAATTGTTTTTCTTTCATGAGCATTCATCATTTTTTTCTTTTTTTTTTTTTGCTTTTGTTCCCATAAACCAATCAAGTTTGCACATTCATCCATATTATCGATTTCATCACTTTCATCCTTATTCAACCAACTTACTCAATGCTATAAGCTCAAGTTTTGGATAAAAGATATATCAAGTCAAGGCTCAAAATATGGCTATAAAAAAATAAGGCAATAGGCCCAAATTGGTTAAGTAGGGAATTAAATATCATTGGGTAAGTTAAAGGCAAGTCTAAACAAAAATGGCCTTAAATCATTTTCACAAATTGCATACAACATGTGGTCTTGACAATGATATCAAAGCAAGTTCTAGAGTTCTAACATCATGAATGATACACTCGAAACAAAAAAACAAGTCTGCATATAATGAAAGCAGTAAAGGCTTAAAAGCTCACAGGCTTGCATATCCATAAATCAAAGCATAAAATCCATGTTTCAATATTCACATGCTCAATATCATTCATTATCATCTTGATCAATTCACACTCAACACCAAATCAAAACAACACAAGGATTTTGCAAAATAACCCCTCAAATCACATCGCACAACATCGATCCAAAGTTTACTCACTCCATAAGAACCTATGAAAGCAATAAACGTGCTAAAACTATAAACATGTTTCTAATGCAATGCAACCTAAGTGCTCTATATGCAACTAAATGAAATGCAAAAAATTATCTCTCCACTTCCTTTTAGATCAAAATAACTATCCCTCCCCCAAACTTGAATGAAATTATATCATGCACATGTGAAAAGATATAAATTCAATGCAAAATAAATGTAGAGACAACTTATTAACTCACCGGGAAGCGATGGTAGGTAGTGACCTCGACGCTCATCCGATGTTGCGGTCCACTAATGAGGATCTTTGTAACATCCTCGTGCATTTCTCCCCGCTTATTTCACCTTGCATAAACTAGTACCCCTTTAAATGCATCTATTGACTACCCTCACGCATAGGTTATGTGCCATATTTGCATCGTTTTCACCTAGAAATGCATACTTGAGGTTTTTCGAGCAAGGATTTGAGTTCGGGGTTGGAATCGATCGATCCGGTCACGCATGGGTTGCTCGTGTGCATACGCATGGTCCGTGCATGTCGCGTTCTTTTCCAGGTTTTATATGGCCTTACGCATGGGCTTCCGTGCGTGCGCGCACGCACGGTCCGTCGTGTTTCGGACGTAGCTTTTTCATATATCTTCTTCATGTCATTGCCTTTCTCACTTCTAGGTAATTCTTGCACATGATCTAAAGCACAAACATAATCACATAAGTCTTGAGCATTGACACATGAATCAACGATTAAGGACTTACATCTCTCTATATTATCATGAATTTCATAGCCTTATAAATAGAAAATAACACATGCTCATCATTAACCCGTAATGTGAGTTTTCCTTCTCGCACGCCTATTAAGGATTTTCTCGGTGGCTAGAACATGACGTCCGAGTATGAGTGGGACATCGTGATCTTCCTCCATGTCCAAAGACCAAGAAATCCACCGGGAATATGAATTTATCGACTTTTACGAGCACATCTTCTATTATTCTCTTTGGATATATCAAATGACCTATTAGCAAGTCAGTAATGAAACAAAGGATGGCTTGACTTCTTCTAATCCAAGCTTCCCGAAAATTGACAAAGAGGCATTAAGTTAATGCTAGCCCCTAAATCGCACAATGCTCTATTAAAGAAAACACTCCCTATTGTGCAAGGGATAGTGAAACTCCCGAATCTTTGAGCTTTGAGATAGTTTTCTTTGAATGATGGCACCGCACTCTTGACCAAGTTAACGGTCTCGAACTCTACCATCTTTCTCTTCTTGGATATCACATCCTTTAAACACTTCGCATAGTTGGGCATTTGTTGTAATGCATCCGCAAAAGGTATGTTTATGTGCGCTTATAGATGTCAAGAAATTTAGTGAATTGAGCATCTAACTTTTTCTTTGAAAGTGTTGAGGAAAATAAATTAGAATAGAAACTTTTGAAAGATCGTAGTTAGAAGAAGATTTAAGCTTCTCACCCCATTTTTTTCATCTTTTGGTGCCTTGTTTCCATCCTCGACCAAAATTTCGCCATTTGTTATAGTGTCCTCTTTTCCGTGGGTCGAATTTATTTTCTCGGGAGGCACACGGGCTAATCGTGCTCACGCGCACGGGCCATGCGTGTTTCTAAATTTTCGATTTTTTGAATCTTCGCCCTCGTCGATTGCACCACCCTCGACGAATGGTGTTACATTGTTTCTTCTGGATTGACTTGAGTGTTTCTCGGAAATTGGCCCTTCGATGTTTTTGTCCACCAACGATCATAGCTAACTCGACCAACTGAAGTTTCTTGATTTTTTATTTGTGAGCCCATAGTGTTAGCCAATTGTGTAACATGTGCATCAATCTTATCTAGCTTAGTCTCATCTTTATTAAATCGGTTCCTCATTTCATTCATAAATGAACTCGTCGACTCATAAACGCAAGAACGCCCTCCATAGATGCTTTGCCTCTGCATTAATAACTCCATTCGTCACACCAAGCCTGGTGGTGGTTGAATCACATTCTTCGTGTTAGCATATGAAATTTTTGTGATTCCTCAAATTCGGATGATAATGAGTAGGAGTTGGATGATTCCTAATTGCTAAAATTCCGTTATTGACATAATGAGCCTCTTCCATAGATCCTCGTGAACTCCTCCATTATTTGCAACCACGTTTGCCCTTGCCCCTCGAGTCAAAACACTTAACTAATTCGTCCGAGCAAATACACCGAGTTGTTAATGCTTTGATCGAACTTCGACTACCCTTTTGTCCTCTCGAGAGCCACCGATAATTGTTCATCGCCATCTCCTCAAGCAAAGTAAATGCATCTTGTGGGATTTACTCGCTATAGAGCCCCTCCCATCGCAGCGTCCACAAACGATCTCGTTTTCCCAATGTACCCATTGTAGAAGAAACAAAGTTGTTGATCCTCTAGGAACCCATGTTGAGGACACCTCTTCAACAAGTCTCGAATCTCTCCCCGTGCCTCGTACCAATGGTTCCAAATCGAATTGTCCAACTGCATGATCTTGCTCTTAAGTCTTGCAGTGTTTTGCTTGGTGGAAAAAATTTGAATAAGAATTTCTTGCTCAAATCATCCTGTATTGACACTCCTCAATCAATGTGCCTAACCAGCTTCGGCTTATCCCTTAAAGAGAAAGGAAATAAAGCGCAGACGCATATCATCATCTGACACTCCATTCATCTTGATTTTATTACAGATTTGCATGAAGTGTGCAAGATGAGAATTGGGATCCTCGGTTGGAAATCCCCCAAACTGGTTTTGCTGAATCATCGAAATCAATGTTAGTTTCAACTCGAAGTTATTAGCATTAATCGGTACATGGGCAATTCCACCATAATTGTGATTTGTTTGAGGGCGAAAGTAATCATGTATCGCTTGTTGCTGGACCGCTTGTACTTTTGGCTGAGGTAACTGACTGTTCCCATTGTTCTGGTTGTTATTCCCGTTGTTCTCGTTCGCATCCTCTATAGTTTGATCTAGGTTTCTTATTGCTCGTCTAGTTGCTGCACTTATTCTTCTGGCGAATGTTTCTATCTCCGGAATGAACGGTTCTAATTTTCTTCGCTTGGAGCGAGTGTTCATACACTACCTGGACCAACTAAAAGAAACAAATCAAACACTATAGAAATAGAACTAACAAAATAAAATAAGAAGAAAAAATATCTAAATCAAAAATAACACTATTTATCGCAATATTAATACTAAAAATTTAATTAGTCTCAATCTAACGACGCCAAAAACATGTTCGCCTATTTTTTTAGCTTCATCGCAAGTCAATAGTTGAGTTAATAGATATGGTAAGCAAGGTCGATCCCACAAGGACTAATAAATTAATGTACTAAGTATTGAAATTATAATAGCACTGTTTTTATTTAGATGATCGAATTGTAGTCGATGATTTATGAAAACTAAGAAAATATTCTACCATAAAATTAACAAAGCAAAGAATCACGAGTGAAAAGATCAAGTAAATGGATGGATTCTAGGGTTATGGTTTCAGTTAATCACTCTCTTGTTATCAGATCAATCAAACCAAAGTTATTATCTATCTTCGCTATAAGATGATCACACAAGTTATTTATCCTCTCTCTCAAGACACAATAAACATGTTGATTGGATTATCTATGCTAGCATCTTTATTCAACATAGAATAACCAACTCCCAAAAGCATAAAGATCAATAAATCCTCACAAATAGTCACGGACTTCTCAATCATGCAATAAATTCGTGTAAAGTACTCAAGATCTAGTATTGAAATTCATCTCTCGAATTATGAATCAACACATCAAACATGCTCAATCATTGGCCAAATGATAAAACGAACAATAAGACAAAGTACTCGAATAGGGTTCAAAATAACAACTTCAATTAAAATCAATCATCCAACATGAGGTAATTAACCCACTCGCTAAGCCCCAAAATCACAAGATGTTTAGTGGACATGGGAAAAGAATAATTCATAGACAAATTATTCAAATCCCTATCAACTAGATGAAAAATAAAATACAATGGAGAAGGAAAACTCGTGGGGATATCGATGGATCTCTCAATCAATCTTCAATCCTCAAGTGTGGATGGGATCTTGACCTTTTTCTGCCTCCTTCTAAAGAAGGATGCTCTTTTCTCTGCTTTCTAGGGTAAAAGTATGTGTGTCCTTATTTAAGTCCGCCTCCAATCAATTTATACCCTTGTAGGATCAAACCTAAATTGACACGGAAAGAAATCAAAAACCCGCACAGACACACACAGCCGTGTGCATACACATGGGCTGCCCGCATCAAGTCGGTTACTAATTTTCCTGAAAGCAGACGCAGGGTCGTCTTCAAAGACACGGGGATGCCCGTGCATCAAGTCGAACTGAATGGCCTGTTTTCACCTCATGCATGGGCCGTGCGCATACGCACGGGCTACCCGTGCGTGCTCATTTTCCGTCCGGTTCTGCTGATTTCTTCTCGGTTCAACTCCTTACTTCGAGTAGTCGCACAATTCACAAGAGTTCTAATACTGCAATGCTCCAAATTGCCACAAAAGTGCTCTAAACATAGTTATTTTCCTGCAAAACGAGCAAAGCGTAATATCTTTTCCAAATATTAAGAGCAGAGCCCTTATTACTATGTTAATGCATGTTTATCAACTCAATTTAAGCAAAACCATGTCCAAAATACATGCAAAACTCACACTTAACAATGGACCGTGAAGGAGAAAATAGCATGTGGGCCAGTCCTGGACTCATCTGGGCCGGGTTATTCCATATGAAGTCTATTGGGCAATTAATATTATTCCAGTATATAAATCGAACTATATATTAAATATTAAATGATATTTTTGCCCCCAACAAGAACTTTTTCTAGAAAACTGTATAAAAGACTATCAAATTTCAATTAACATTGTCCATATGAGTTATGAGTATGAAATTTGAATAATTTGCACTAAAGAGTTTTATATCGAGCGAAAGTTTCTAAATATGTGTGTGAGAAGAGAAAGTTGGGCCAAAATCCATGAAATAAGTACTTGTTGAACAAAATTGTGCCGAGAAAGAGACCACGTTGAAAGATTACATTGTAGGGTTTTTATTAGTATTATAAATATTTACTAAAATAGTGTGTATTTCAATTTGGGGTACAATCGTTTATAATGTCTCCGCCAAAATGACGGTCTAGATTGATTAGAACTAAGGGTTGCACCCATTTTGAAAGGGCAATCAAAATTTTATAAATAGGTCCCCCCGATTGTTCATTTTACACCATTCAATAGCATTTTTAGCATATTATTTTATATCCTTCCATTTGTATTTCGAAAGTTTTGAAACACTGATTTGTTAGTCATAAGTTTGACTTTTGTAAGTGTTACTAAATCGAACTAGAAAGTCAATGTATCTTAATGGCGATTGCCGAGATACATTAGCACTTTATACGAGACAATTTTCTCTTGTCGAGAAGTAATCTAATTCTCGCATCGACTTTAATTTTATCCTGTTATTCAGTCCGATTTTCAAGGAAACTAAACACCAAAAACAAAAGAACTGGAATAATACTAATAAGAATGAGGTATTTAAACCATAAGTTTTCTAAGTTAGGATAGGTTAGGCATCGTATCTAAAAATACTCAATATCTATCCAAAAAGAAAATTGGGATTCCAAAGAAAAAGAAGACGTACAAGAGAATCGAACGAGTTCAAATCCCCCTAGGTATTAGGATGCCCCTTAATTTATTGTGGCTTAAATTATCATATTGTAACAAATAACTTGCATTATGTTACACCATCCAACAATTCACTAGATCAATTATGGAGACTTACATATATCAGTAATATTCATTTGAAAAATAGAAAGAAAAAAATCAAGAGTACGATAGAAATTTGTTCAATGGTTTCAACGGAGAGAGCTGAATCACCATTTAATTAATTAATGATGTTTAAATCTACATTTACGGATGAAAATGACTTAAAGTATCATTAAAAATAATGCAAAATTCTTAGCCATCTTAAGGAACATTATGGCCTAGAAATAATTCTTAATTAACGAGATAATGCAGCATAATATTCCTTGTAGCAAAAAGAAAAATTAATCAATAAAAAAACTAACCCAAAACGAATCTATCTTTTATAATTAATGTGATAAAGCTTGTTAATAAAGGAAGACCGCACATATTTTGGCGTGACAAAAATAATTTAATTAATAATTGAAGGGCTCTTTTAAAGAAAATTCATTGATTTAAACATAAGTATATGTTTCCTCAAAAAAAAAAAAACATAAGTATATGTGATTACTATGTGAAATTTGCAATCACTTCATGCATTGGTCAACTACGACTCTTCGAGGCGATCAGCTCGAGAAAGGATTCTGAAAATTGTGAGTGCCCATGTTATGAATTACCTACCGGACAATTAGGGGCTACAAATAAACCAAACTTCATGAGCTATTCGGGTCTCTATTCGAAAAAATATTTGTTCGAGATCGTTCGTCAGGCTTAACGAGCCGAACTCGAGCCTAAAATTCGAGCTCGAACTTTTAAACGAGTCGAACTTGAGCTTACAGATATTCGGCTCGAATGTTCGCGAACATGTTCGTTTACAGGCTCATGAGCTTATATTCGAACTCGGCTAGCGAACATGTTCGTTTACTTAGGGGCGGAGCCAGGACCGCTGGTAAGAGGGGGCCAAAAGTAGTGGTGTCATTTTCGTGTTCGTGGGTCATGTTCTGACACATGTATTATAGGTCTGACACGAATTCGAACACAACTTGTTTAATTATCCGTGTCAAGATACATGACACAAATATGACCTATTTATGACACGGGTAACCTGACAGGTCGTGAATAACCTATATAATTTAAATTTGACACGGAAAAAAATAATAAAATGGAGAAAAAATTAAAATTTAAAAAAATACATTAAATATTGAAAATTTATTAAAAACTGCATCTAATAAATTTTTTTATCATATATAATCAAACTAAAACATCACAAAATATTAAATTAAATCTTTAACTTGCTTAGAGTCTCTTTTGCATATCACAAAAACCATCTACAATTTAATTTATCATAATTTTTTTATAATTTTCTTTTCAGTATATATTAACAAATAATTATAAGAAATCCATCTTTTGATGAATAGAAAATATATTTTTAAGATGATAATAAGATAAAATAAGACCCACCAAATCTCCAATTTAATTTACTAAAATTCATGCAATAATTTTATCCAACAAAATTATGAGGGGGTCAAAGTACTAAATAATAAAAATATAGGTACTAAAATGAGAAAAAGTAAAAAAGTTGGGGGGCGCCAAGGCCCCCCTATGCATACATGTGGCTCCGCCACTGCGTTTACTGGCTCGCGAACTTGAACTCGAACTCGAACTCGATCTTTAACGAACTCAAGTTTGCTTTCACGAGTTATTCGAGGCATATAACGAGCCGAGCTCGAGCTAATCTTGTTAAAGCTTAAACGAGATTTTTGCGAACCGAGCTCGAGTTAAGCTCATTGAAGCTTAAACGAGTCTTTTACGAGCCGAACTCGAGCTAAGCTCGTTGAATATATTAAACGAACTTTTTACGAGACGAGCTCGAACTGTTCACGAACCTAATAATTTTGAAACGAGCCGAGCTCGAACTCAATTATGAAAGCTTGAATCGAACTCAAGCCGATCTAAAAACTAAATGAGTCGAACTTGAGTCTGTTCCTGTTCGACTCGATTCGGCTCATTTGCAGCCCTACGAAAAATTGTATTGACCTCCCCTGAACATGAATATTGTGAAAGTTGCCCCCAAACATTTCGACGCGTTGACATAAACCTCACTTGGACTCTCTGGGTGAAGTCTTCCCTCGGTGCGAGAGATACTTGAAGACATTCCCTACTAGGGATGGCAAAGAGGGTAGAAGCGGGTACCTACCCCTCAAACCCTAATGAGACGAATATGTGTAAGTTTATTCGGGTTTGGGATATATATGAGATACAAAATCAATATCCATTTATAAATAGTAGGATACATATATTTATCCCGCCTAAGGAACCCTCTACCCGAACCCATTTATATATTCGGGTATAGGTATCGGGTATTCGTGGATACCTGACCTATTAAGCATCCAGATTAAATATCTTCATATAAATGGATATATATATATATATATATAAACAAAATATTTTTAGAATATTAAGGAAAATACTTTTAGCTTAAATAGAAAGCTTTATATACATAATTAAAATTATTGTAAACACATATTCATATATTTTTTTGAGTAAAGTAGACATATATTCATATTGATATACATATGTAGATGCTCTCTAATAATTAATAAGTAATCACCACCTTTTTTTTTTTTTCATTGGATACATTTCTTCTGGAAATCTAACATAGATTTCCATTTTGGGCAAAAAATAAATGGAATTGTTACTTATTTGATTTTGTAAAGATTGATTGAACTTGATTTTTATTGGTATAATTCTATGGATTAAATAATGTATGAGTTTAAATTTGTGGTTCTTTTAATTTAGTTGATGAATAGTCTTATATAATAATTTATTTTTGTTAGAGTACCTAGTTAAATAGTCATTTAAATATTTATATATTTATAATATTTTTATAAAATAAATGGATTTTGGGCGGGTACGAGTACTATGCGGGTATTAGCAAATGAGTTTGGGACGAGTACGGGTAATAGGTGTAATTTTTAATCAGGTTTGGAATGAATACGGAGAGCAATAATATTATAGGATTTGGGTATGGATACTCTTAAATGGGTGGGTACCCTACGCATTGTCATTTCTATTTCCAACTAACATTTAATTTAAGACTAATAATAAGGAAATTGGATGTGGTGACTAGTAAGTGCCTAAGTGGTAAGGTAAATGACTAAAGAGTGGTTGTTTAACTTCTCCAATCACATTTTCTTCTCAACTTCTTCCCCTAATCACCATCCAAACATACTTTCGCTTTCCCCTTCCCGATGTATTTCTCCACTCCATGTACTGATACACGAAAATGGGTTGGGTTGGATAAGAAAATCATATAATTTATAATTAATTATTTTTTTAAAAAAAATCTAGTGTAAATTTTTTTAAAAAAATTCTAGTGTAAATTTTATTTAAAAAATGGGAATACACGTACACATTTCTCAATACATCATATCAAATAGTTCTTCCCACAAAAACTTCCCCTAAATCACCAAACAAACATACTTGGATCTACATTTTCAAATTATGTTCGCTTAAGGGCGAGTAACGGGTCCAATTGGACTTGCCCGCTATATATAATTTTATTTTTAAAATATTATTTACTTAACATATTATTTGAATTTTTTTTAGCTTCTTAATCAAATCATTAATTATTCTTTAGCTTAATTGCAAAATGAGGACACTAGCTAATTATACCCCAAAGGGCAAAGAAACGCACTAAGTTTGCGGGCTTTCAAATTAAGACAATATATTTAAAATCTTGGCAAATTGAAGACAACTTGAGCCCGAATTGCCAATTTAGACTAATTGCCACTTGGACCTCAATGTTGAGCTCAAATCACCAAAAAATAGGCTAATTGCTTATGTCATGTAAAATAAGTTGAAAAATTATTTTAAAAATGTACAAATAAATATGAAAATCTTAAAATTAATTTAAAGATTTACAAATTAAAAAGTAGAGTCTAAATACATAAAAATAAATGTGATAAATATTTAAAGAATTTACAAATTAACATTTTGAAATATAAATATATAAAAATAAATGTAAAAAATACAAAAATAAAATTGTTAAAATATACTTAATAAATCATAAAATAACTAAATGAAATCTAAAAATGTGAAATAACATTTAAAAATTTATTTAATATATCAAAAAATACCGAATAAAATTTGAAATTAATTGAATAAATCCAAGAACGATAAATATAAATCTAAACATTATTTAGTAAATCTAAATTTTGTTTTAAAATGTAAATATTATTTAAAATAATTTCAAATTACAAAATAATATTTGAAAAATAATTAAATAAATAAAAAATTATATTTGTTAAATGTAACTTAAATGTTTTTTTGGATCGATTATAATTTTCATATTTGCTTAAGTACTTTAAAATTTTAAAATATATTTTAATCACTTTTTAAAATTTTTAAGTAAATATTAGATTTAATAAATAACATTTATTTGGATTTTTTCAAATAAATTCAATTTTATTACGTAATTGTGCTTATATTAAATATTTTTTAAAAATCTTTGCTTACATTTTCAAACATCATTTAGTTATTTTTAGACTTATTAAATATTTTTATAATTTTTTCATATTTTCCAAATTTATTTCATATATTTCCACTCAACTTGTTAAGTTATAAATTTTTAAATTGGTTTTAAGATTTTAGATTTATTTTTAATTTTTAAAATAATATTTGACTTATTTTACGTGACATAAGAAATTAGCTTAATTCGGGTAAGTCGGGTTCAACATTGAGGTCCGTGGCAATTAGCCCAAATTGGGCAATTCGGGCTCAATTTGTTTTTGATTCGCCTAATTTTAAAGTTATTGTCCTAATTTGAAAGTCCGCAAACTTATGTCCTTCTTTGCAATGAGTCGCTTTCTTTCTTTTACAAGAAAAATCGCTTTCCTCTACGTAAAAATATATATGTAGGTAAGTATTAAGATAACTCAGAAAGTATAGATAAACTCATTGTAGGTAAATTATTGTAGATAAATATCTACCTACGAATCCAAATTTTAATAACTCCACTATTTTTGTCTGTAAATTTGAAAATTATTGGTATAATCTTGGAAAAAATAATATTTTTTATTTTGTAGGAATTTGTAGGTAACTGTAAAATTTAGTGACAAAATCATTTATGTCGGTAATCTGGAATTTTCTTATAGTGATATTTTTTAATAGTGTATATTTGTGTTGCAAATATTGACTTTGTCAAGCTAAAGTATATAATTCATGTTTTATTGTTGTTACTCGTACAATAATATATAAATTTCAGTGTCTATTGTGTTTCTTATTGATACTGTAAGTTTGTTATTTTATGCGTGAATTTCAATATTTTTGTTAGATATAAATGAATACAAATAAAATAAAACTAATGTTTGCGGGTCTAGCGGGTTGGATCCACCGAGTTTTTGGTCCAGGGCGGGATAGCACGAATTTAGCTAAACCCGCCTCAAACTCACTCCATTCTTGGAGCTTCTTGAAGTGTTTAGCAGTTCATATTTTGCACAAAATCATCGTAACTAAGTGCGTGAAAAAACTGGAAAATCTTCAATGCATCGTATACGCTGAGGAGTGCAGGAATCTTTTTGAGGTGAGCTAGTTGCCGCTAAATCGTGCAAGTTGTGAGTACAATATGTACTTTAGGTTGTGTTTGTCTTTTTATAATGAGATATAATGGCATATTAAAACATAAATATGTATAGACAAAAACTTGGGTTAGACCATCTAAGGGGTCTTTTCCGTTAGACGGATCATACCCTACCCAAGGTTTTTTGTAATTTCATGCATCAGAGGTATTTTGTAATATTTTGGGCCGGTGTCATTGGATCTCTCGCACTAAAGGTGCACTTTTGTAATATTAAGCCTTAAAAGTATTAGTTTAATTATCCCCTGAAAAGTATTAGTATGTAGTATATGTGAAAAGTATTAGTAGTATATTTGAAAAGTATTAGTAATCCCCTTGAACAATATTTTTAGTAGTCCTTATGAAAAGTATTGATTTTTTGCCTCAAAATTGTTAGTAATCCAACTAAAATGTATTAATCGTCTCCTTAAAAAGTATTAGCCAGTGACATATTATTAGGCAACACTCAAAATTATTAGTTTTTCCCTTGAAAAGTATTAGCAATCCCTTGGAAAATATTAGTAATCCCCCGAAAAAGTATTAGCAACCCTTGAGCAGTTTATTTAGTAATCCTCATGAAAAGTATTGATTTTTTCCCGCATAAGTGTTAATATTCCCCCTAAAACGTATTAATAATCTTACCGAAAATTATTAGGTTTTCCGATTAAAGGTATTTTAGTTTTTGTCCTGAAAAGTATTAGTAGTCCTTCCAAAAAGTATTATATATTATCCCTCCTAAAAAGTATTAGCAGTGGCCAATGGATGTTGTTGTTGTGGTGTTAGTGGTTGTGCTGGTCAATAAGTGGATTGACCGCGGTCAAGATTTTGGATCCGCCTAACATATTCCCGTTAGATGATTTGACAAGAAACTAACGCATACATATATATATACGGGACGGACTTCCTGTAAATTTCAGCTATATGAATAACGACAATAATGATTGCTAACTCATGAAATTATTAGAAATTCCAGAAATTGTATAGACACAAGTCGAACTTTTTAGAATTAGTCACTAAACTTCGTCGAGTACTAAAACAAACTATCTGAAAAAAAAATGTGAAATATACCGTGTACGTTTCCTAAATTTGACTTGTCAAATCAAGAAATAATATTTCAAAACCGACGGAGATGATGTTCATTTTTGAACCATGTACGTGCATCATTTAATGTTCTAGAAAAGTAAAATGATTTTGTGTTTTTATCTTATTTTGAGTTCGTGAGACTTAAATATTGCGAATTTTATATATCTAGAAATCATTTAAAGCTATATACAGATTTTGCAAATTATTTAGCTCTAAATGTCATCACAAATGATGATTACTCGATTTATTATGAATTGTTAAAAACGTAGAATTGTGAATTTAATTTCTTTAATTTGTCACTAAGACTTTTACGACTTTGTGGCATTATTTGATCCGACAGACTTAATTCATATTGATCAAAACAAAATAAAACATTTTTTATCAAAATTTTCAATGCAGTTTCCTACAAATACACACGTTTTTAATATATTACATAAAATCTCTCTCCCAAAATGCTTCCGTCCAAAACCCTCAATCACTAACCAAATATACGGATCCTAACACATCTTATCTATAATTGCATTGAACACGTAAAGAAAATTAAAAATTGATCATTCATTGAGTTTTTTTAGGGCATAAATCATTAATATTATTATTATTATTATAATTAATTATAATTATTATTATAAAATAATCAATCATAATATTAATAATAATAATAATAATAATAATAGAATGGATACCGTGAGACCGCCTCCTAGGTTAGTCCATAGGACCAAATCTACACCATCCAAATAGTAAATCAATGGCCAAGATATATTACAATATATACAACATTTCATAAGTAAGTATACAAAAAAGGGATAAAATAGGAATCCAGAAATTAAATATAGTAACCGCTTCCTAAAAAATTAGGGACGTGATTTTGTATTGATCACGCCCCCATAATTAAGCGCTTTACTTTTCTTTCTCTCCTTTCCCATTCGAACCTGCAAATTATTCAAATATGGCAACAAAATCGTGCAACAATGAAAAGTACACAATTACACTAAATGAACTATACATTAAAACATTACTAAGTATACATAAACAATTAACTAAGTATACAATTACACTAAACTACTTGTACATTAAAACTTTACTAAGTATACAGAAACATTTAACTAAGTATACAATTAAATTGAACTAATTATACATTAAAATAATACTAAGTATACAGAAATATTTAACTAAATATACAATTACACTGAATTACTTATATAACTAAGTATACAATTCCATTGAACTAAGTATACAAATCCACAGAACTAAGTATACAAATTCACTAAACTACTTACTAAACTACTTATATAACTAAGAATACGATTCCACTGAACCAAATATACAAATTCACTGAACTAAATATACAATAAAACATGACTAAGTATTCAAGTCCACTGACTAAGTATACAATAAAATGATTGTTCACAAATTAATATGGCGGAAAGAAATATCAATTTTGAAAAGAACGCTTGAAGTTGATTATTTTTCCTCCCTAAAATTGGAGTAATCGAAAAGGTAGGATTATGTTTCTTAAAAATAGCTAATAACCGTCCAATTAACATAACTAATTAAATATAAAAGTACAATTATACCTTTATATGCCTAAAATAACTAAATAATCTACACCATCCAAAATTTTAAATCAAGAGTCCATAAGTGTTCTTATGGACTAACCTAAAGGATTTGTCTCATTTGAACCAATCCCTATATATATATATATATATATATATTTGGATCTTGTGAGCCCCACATAGTTAGGGGTAAGTACGTGGGGACGAATCTTGATCGTTGGGTTTTTTTAATGGTGTAGATTGATCCGTTAATTGTTAGTTTTTGTCCGTTTTAATTGCTCATTAAGGGTAATTTTAATTTTGTTTTTATGAATAAAGAAAATTGAGTATTCTTGGTAGTTTTATTTACACAAGTTATTGAGGAAGTGAATGCATGCGTCTTTTGAGGAATTACGTATCTAGGTGGACGACTTTTCGATTAGGAAATAAATCTTTTGGTATCTCTCATTCTCTTCGTAAAATGATGAGGAAAAAACATAAATCTTTCACAGTGAAGTCAATCGTTCTTCGAGAAGTCTCTCGTTTTGTTTCGAAAGTTTTCAAGCTATTTTCTTCAAGAAGTCTCTCCATCATGGTATTCCACCGGAGACACGGAAGTATGACTTAGAATTTTATGTTTTTGGTTGATTTTTTTTTTTTTTTGTTGAGGTGGAAAACAAATTTCATTACTCTTAAAGAATTACATCAAACTGTAAGACCACTCCAACACTACTCTAAAATAGAGTAGTGCCTCACTTTTGATGTCCAGCACAGCAATCATTCCTTGCGCCAGTTTTGTGATTTGCACATGCAGCGCCATTTGTGGCGCCGCATCATTTGTTTGTGCGCCATTTTTACCTTTTTTTCTTTTGCCTAATTTTATTTCCCTTTAAAAAGGTATTAATTTTAAAAAAGGTATTTTTATTAGTTTGAAATTATAGAAAATAATATTTATATGTAATAATTTTTTTAAATAATATGGTGTGTAATTGAATAATACTATGAGATTTAAAATACTACACACAAAATTATAAATCTCACATAAAATACATTACAAAATACTGAAACAAAATTACAACAACGATAAATTATGTTTCTGTATTATTATGAATTTTTATTTTAAACTTTTGCATTAATTTCATTAAATTTTATATTTTTTCAATTTGATTAATTATAAAGATACATTTTTTAATAAATATTATATTAAATAAAATTACTTCTATAATATTTTTATCAATTATAAAGTAATAAAAATCAATATTAAACTAATAAAAGAAAGAATCTTCCGAATATTCTTTTTAGTGCGAAAAAAAATAGTGTAAAGACTTTGAGATGGTCTAAGATACCATCCAAAGATAGAGGTATTCTTCCAATCCAAACATGTTCAGACTCATTAACATGACAAAAGTGAGCCAAGGAGTGTGCAACTCTGTTAGCTTCACGTGGGATAAAATTAAAACTAGAACAATTAGACTCAATAGTTGTATCCAATATATCCTTCCTAATTAAATCTCCGTGCGTGGGGAATTGTTTGCCTTGAAGCCCGTCTATCAGGGCATCTCCAACCCATAACACCAAATTTGGTGTGAAAATCACACCACATTTGGTGTTTTGGTGTAATTTTGCAAAACCCATCTCTAACCCACTACACTAAATCTTACACCAAATGAATATTTTAATATTTTCTTTTCATTTTGAATAGCAAATTTATTTGTTTATGCAATTATTTCTTTTGCTTATATTTTATTATTATTAATGTAACTAAATAAAAACTTATTTTTAACTAATATTATATTAATTAATTATATTGCAAAATAAATATTACAACTAATAACACAATAAATAAAAATACTAAATTGCACACTAGACAATAAAAAACGACAAACCTAAAACAAATATTTAAAGACAAAAAAAAAGATTAATACATTACTAATTCTCGAAATTAGTATATTCATCCCACACGTGATCGATTAATGCATCACGGAGTGCAAAGTGAGCATTTTTGTCCTTGATTAGTTTATAATAATTTATTGGTAAATATTAACTATTGTTCATCTAAAATAATAATTATATACAAAATTTAAATAACTAAAACCATGTTACAAATGAATTATATATCAAATATACGACACAATAGGAATTAAAAGTTTGAAGTAGAAAAATTGGAGGCAAAGAGGGGATATTTGTATTACACCAAATTTGGTGTAAAAGAATAGTGTTACACCAAATTTGGTGTAACACTATTCATTACACCAAATTTGGTGTGATGTTTAGAAGTTAGTTGAAGGGTATTTTTAGATATTTGGTGTTATGGTGTGGGTTTTAGAGTTGGGTTGGAGATGGTCTCAGTATCTTGCAATCACTTTCAACCTGGAAACCCCGCAAACCCGCTGTTATATTCCGTATTTATGAAAGGTAACTTTTGATTTTTAATGAGCCTGAGCCATTAATTTTAGGAATTTTCTATGATTTTGCAGTAATAGGTAAAACATGGGACCACTGGACAACCTTTTTCGAACCCTTTATACTATTACCCACTCAAAACATCAACTTATTGACAACATTAACAGTTTAAATAACTTTTCTTATAATTTGCACGAACAAAAAATCCATGAATGATCAAAAAGCCCTCCACTTTTTCTCTTTATATTTCACTTTCCATTCTACGTTAGTGATCTTTCAATTGCATGCACACGCTAGGAAACATAAAAATAAAAATAAAAATTTGGGAAATATATATCTTTTGATCAAAATTATTGGTTAGGCAGGAACATGTTCACGAGGCGGACCAATCGCGACGCGACACGTCATTCGAGGTGGTCTTATTGCCTCCTAAATAATGAGGATGATTCCATGCCAATCTTACACTGTTGCCATAACATTTGCAGACACTAAAGCATGATAACTGGGATAGTTTGTTTGTCTTGAAATAAAACTGTGGCCATTAGTGTCATTTCAAGAAAATGGTTGTTGGCCATGTAATATAATTTGCCTTTATCAGACCAAAATTTTGTACTTTTAACTTTCCACTTTATGTTATCTTGACCCCTTGTCCTTGTGAAATTTGTTTTTTGGCCTACTGACGAAAAATGATACTGGCAAATTAGCTATAACATTTCTTGAATTTTTCATTAATCAAGACTTTTGTTTTATCTGTAAAGTATTTGAAAAGAAAAAAAGTAAGTGATTTTTTTATTAGAATTGGGTCCATGTGGTAAAACCCTTAAATTTTATGAGCTGGTTTAGGATTCGATTTTTGTGTTGTTAGGCATAATATATGGTCCAATATATTTTTCACTATAGGAAACAAGACAATTTACTGAAATCTTGTGATTATTGTTGGCATGTTTCAACTATTATAGGCCACTTGCACAATTTAAGAATTTTGACAATTTAAAAAGAAAAAAAAAGATGACCCTGATGTTTGTATTATATTTGCAAGAATCTTACTTATTTGTATAATTGGAAGAATTCTGAAATTCTTAAATTTCAATAATATATATCATGATATTATTTTTATTTTTCAAACTTTTGTTTGGGCCGTAAAAGGCAAATGGTACTAAGATTAATTCTATGCTGTAACAAAGTAGAATTGCTAAAAGGGGCATAGGTCCAAGAAGGTAAGGACAAACAAGCCATTTTAAGGAAAGATGTTAGGCAAACCATTGCATGGATGCATCACAAACGATTCTATTTTTATCAAGTGTTCCTAGATGTTCCATGAGTTTGTACATTATGCAAGCGCACTAGTACCACATTTTACTCAAAAGTTTTATTTATTTATTTATTTGAATGTGTACACATTATAATACGTTATGTTTTCGTTTAACATAATCCCTTAATTAGTTTACTAGTCGCCTTATTACATCACTCAAATTTTTTTAAGAAGTGGTTATACGTACGTTTAAAGATGGAACGGATGATAATTCTGTATGATTTAGTCCATATATAGCTTGTCTCGATTATAAGCACTAACAGGTAACAATTGCATTTTCAGTGTTTCATATGTGTTCTTCTTTCTTATGTAATAAAATGAAAAAATAAGTTCATTACACGTGAGTTAGTTAAGTTGAGTCTCAGTCACTGCCACAGTAACGGAGTCAGAAATTTCAGACTAGGGTCCGAGATTGATTTTTGTTTTGAACAATTAAAAAAATTGTTAAGTTTTCTAGGGGCGAAATTCGAAAATTTAATAATTTTACTTATAAAGCTTTATTTTAGCCATAAGCCTTAATCTGGGAAATACTGTGATACAATTGAAACTTGTATGAAAATTGATAACGGCAACTGAATTAGAGTATAAATTTGTTGTTTTTTTTATTTTTTCTATTTTTTTGAGTATGGTTTTGGGTATAAATTAGTACCAAAAGTTCATCATATCAAAGGACCATTTGCAAAGCTCATGTTCAGGCCCAAAGTTGGACATTAGTTTCTAATTGGCCTAAAGCTGATCTTTGAAAGGTTGCTCAAGTAATCCTGATCCATCCTCAACTTTACGTTAGTGGGCCGTGCATTCCTTTTCAGGTTCCCCATTTTAATGGGCCATCTGGTTAGTTACAAAGTTTCAACTGGGTTTTAGAGCCCAACTACGCAATTATAATTTAGGAAAAATACAATCATACCCCCTTAACCCTATCGGCGTGTTTGGGGTCCTAGATAACTCAAGATTAGCTGAGTTATCTAGGCTTATTTTATGTTTTGAAGCCTAGTTTACAACCCGAGATTAATATCAAGGCCCAAGATTAAATCTTGTATATGGCCGATCAATTATCATCCCCACCCCCGTGATAGTTTTATATTGACTTCATGTTGGATGTGGTTTCTCTTTTTTGCCCTCTAATTTGTTAAAATAATTACCACCTTGCCCTTATTTTTGGGGTTTATTGCAAATGGCCATTTCTTCCAAATTAGCACCCAAACCCTTACGCCCCAGCCTCCATTTCAGCATTTACCCAAATCTGAAGAAGGGAGTCGAACCCTAGACGAAGAAAACGAAGAACTAGACAAGGTAAATTATCGAACAATATATCCTTGTTCGTTCGATATTTGGTGACGACTCAGAAAACTTTTTGCAATTCATGTTATTTTATTTCAATATATTTCTCGATTCTTTGGTTTTCATATTTCGATATTTGACCAAGAAATTTGTTCGTTTTTTTTTCTTCTTGAAAGGTACACTAAATTAGTACGTATCAGAAATCGAATTGTTGTGGAGCTTTGAAGGTAAGAAATCATGAAATTTTATCTATGAATGTATTTCCTGTTATATTTCTGATTTCTGATATGAATGTACACTACATTCATATATTTCTGATTTCTAATATGAATGTGGAGCTTGAAATGAGTAATATTTCTGATTTCTGATATGAATGTATTTTCTTAATAAGAAAGAATTTCTGATATGAATGAATTTTTATCTTGAAAGGTACACTACAATGTATGAATGTATTTTTTGATATTTCTGATATTTCTTGAAAGGTAAAATTAGACTATATTATGATGTTTATGTGGAATGAATTTCTGATATGAATGTATTTCTTGGTGTTTTATATTTATGCAAAATAATTGTAATTGTTATGCAAATTTTTTTCTTAATCTCATATATTTGTATGATTTTGTTTAAATTAATAGATGCACCCTTACCGAATACATGTCGCCTTGATTGTAGAAGAGATTATTACCATAATAAAGTTTTTCTTCATGTTCACCGCTATTTATCGAATGTTGTTTATCGATAGACGTCGTCCCGTCAGAGAACCAATTTTTGTTAGACAAGCTTACGACTTGTTGACCGACTACCGACCAAATTAAACATATGCGTGAGCTAATCAATATAAGTGACACGGATTGTATTGCACACTCGCATGGATAGAATGCCTTTGGTAGGTTATGTTACTTGTCCGGAGAATATAGGTGGCCTTGTTCAACTAGAAATGTTCAAACAACGAACAAGTTGCAATATTCCTAATCGTTTTGGCACATCATAAGAAGAATCGTGTTGTAAATTTGACTTCAAGAGGTCCGCTACACTATTAGCAAACACTTCAATATTGTTCTTCAAAAAGCTGTTCTTAGGCTCCACTCTATTTTATTGGTGGATCCGAAACCAGTGGATGAAACTTGCACAGATGACACATGGAAATGATTCAAGGTAATAAAACTCAATTCAACATAAACTCAAATTTAATTTAAATATTAAACTTACTTACAATTTCCAACTTACATACTATCTATATTTCCGATTTGATAGGGTTGTCTAGTGTTTTAGACGGAACATACATTGATGTTCGAGTCCCATTAAATATGAAAGCGCGATATAGAAATCGAAAAGGAGATATTTCTGTCAATGTTCTGTGTTTGTGATCCATCCATGAAATACACATTTGTCCTAAGTGGTTGGGAGGGTTACTGCTTCGCAGATAGTCGGGTATTACGTGACGCTTGTTACTCGACCAAATGGTTTGAG
This sequence comes from Rehmannia glutinosa, assembly GCA_016081115.2. NCBI lineage: Eukaryota > Viridiplantae > Streptophyta > Magnoliopsida > Lamiales > Orobanchaceae > Rehmannia > Rehmannia glutinosa. The sequence continues at coordinate 268,877 of JABTTQ020000463.1, read as the reverse complement.
AGTACCCACGGGTAAAGAACTATTTCCATATAATTATATTAATATTAACCTGAAGATAAGCCAACTTATCAATTATTACAATCACTTCAAAAACTTACCAACCATTAATTGTTCGTAATTACTACTGAGTGATTGTGGATATACAAATGGCCCAGATTCCTAGCTCCATATCGAGGTGTTAGATATCACCTAGATGAATGGTCTTCCGGTCGTCTTTGCACCACAAAATCACAGGAACTTTTCAATCTAAGGCATGCTAAAGCTCGGAATATTATAGAAAGATCTTGGTGTCTATTAAAATATAGATGGGCAATACTACGGAGTAACTCGTGGTAGCCAATTAAGACTCGAATCGTATAATTATGGCGTGTTGTTTACTCCATAATTTCATACGTCTTTAGAATGCCGGTTGATCCTTTAGAAGATGATATTCCCGAAGACATTGGTGGTGGTCACAACACAGATGATGGGCCTGATTTTGTTGACCAAGTAGAGACTTCTCAAATATGGACAACTTGGAGGGACACATTTGCCATTTCTATGTACAATGAATGAATGGAGGGGCAACACTTGACATTATTTGAGAAGATAGTGATGGAAAAATTTATGTACCAATTAAATTCTCAAAACACTTTATAATTTCCGATCATTAGTCCTCTATGTTTGATACATGTTTTTTATCTTAATTTTGATGATTTTATTTTTACACCAAAACAATATTTTTAATTGTTGTCCAAATACTCCTAAATGATTTAAAATGGTTTTTATATTTTCCTGGAGTATTTCTTCAAGTTTATTTTAAATAAAATTGGACAACACTTTTAATGATTTTGGGTTTATAAGATTTCACTTCTAAACAAGGTTCCTAAATGTTGTCTAAATACTTCCGATTGGTTTAAAATGTTTTTACTAAATTTTCGAGTATTTCTTGGGTTTTATTTTTCGACAAAAATTGGACAACTTTTTCTTTTCAAGGTCAACCGTCGCCGTATAGGAAACCCGTGCACTGAAAATAATTTTGGAACAAAAAATGAGACGGAAGTGAAAACCGGTCGTCGACCGATCGACCAGAAGTCGACCGCAGTGGCGTCGGCCGACTCGACCTCCTGACCGGTACTCGAACGTTCATCTTGAAACGAACGTTTTTTTCTTCCAAACCTATGAGGGGACCGGTTGGAGTCGTGGTCGGTCGGTCGAACCCTACGTCGACCGTCGCCTTGTGTAAATTTTATCGTCGCCGTTTCAAACTTATTTTAAATGCGGCCGGGTCGCCTGCGTGCTTTGACAAAAAAATATGATTGTTTGACAAACAGACAAATTTCCTTAAAATGTGGGATTGATTTCTAACTATATTCTTGATTTTATTTTTTTTCAGTAGATTTTCAATCCCCAAGAGGAGCCTATGCTTGATCAAATATCTCCTATAAATAGAGGAAGTTTTGGAGCAACCAAGACAACAATTGAGATACAACACAACAAGATACAATTCAAGCAAATATTTGTTCTTCATTGTTATTTTTGTTGTAATTTTGCCTAGCTTATCACTTTCACATCCTTGAGGTCTAGGCTATTCTTGATTACACTTTGCACTCAAATTGTAATATTCATTATTGAGTTGTAATATTGATTTTTGGTTATCATTCAAACACAAGATATCCTTGTGAGTGTTCTTGTGGTAAGAACACACATGGATGACCTAGGTGATAGGTGCAAGAAGATTGTGGTGATCTTCTTATTGAGGTGTTGAAGAATTTGGTATTCTTCAAGGTTGAAGATTGTGGTAATCTTCACAAGGTGCCGTTGAAGGAAGATTGTGGTAATCTTCAAAGGGAGATTGTGGTAATCTCCAAAGGTGGTGTTGAAGAAGAGTGTGGTGCTTTTCAAGGTGTTGTAAGTTGAATTTGTATTAATTTTGGTAATTAATAAAATTCTTTTTTTTTTGAAATCCATCCCGGATATACTGGGGTGGTAGTAGATTAGGCCCTAGGTGGGTTGAACTACTATAAATCGACGCGTGTTGTTTACATTCCGCACCTTTATTATTGTGTTTGAGCATTTGGTTCGAAAAAGAGGGCGAAATCGAAAAGATGGAGATAATCTATTCACCCCCCCCTCTAGATTATCGTAGCCGCTTGGACTTACAAGTGGTATCGTGAGCCAAACTCTTTGGCAAGCTCGTTTCACATCGCGAGTGAAGAGAAAACGATCGTCGCTCGAACGAACTCATCTATCCCACACTCCACCACCAAGCCACCACTATTTGATTCCAAAAATTTATATTTTGGAAAGAAATAATGGAATGTTATCTACAAGGTTGCGGGTTCGATTTATGGAACATCATCATCAATGAAGAATCCATTCCTATGAAAGACACACCACACACCTCTAAAGGCTTCAAAGAGCTCAATGATGAAGAGAAGAAAATCATCTCCTTAAACGGTAAAGCTATCAATATTTTGTATTGTTCACTTACTAATTTGGAATATGAACATATTGTAGGAATTCGATTGGCACATGAAGTATGGCAAAAATTAGAAGCCATCTATGGAGTATTTGCAAATGAAAGGAGTCAAACAAAAGCATCTACTTCTCAAAGGGATACAAGTTCAAATCTAAGAACACGCCTCCTACAACCTCCAACTATGAAGAAGTTGAACATTGTTTTATGGGCATCGAAGAAGAAACGAGGTATGTCTTAAACCCTACTTCCTATGATATTGTTATTCAAAATGATTATAGTGATTTGCAAAATGATTTTGATGATCTTCAAAATGAATTCCAAAGCTTACTTGTTAAATACAAAAATTTGAAAAAGGAATTCAATGTTTTGAAAAATGATAAGGATAGTTTATTTACTTCCTATGAATCACTATCATGTTACATGTACTCACACCACCACACTTGACAAGGTTAGAAACCTTGAAAAAGAAAATAGTACTCTTGTTGAAGATATAAATTGCTTGAAAAATGATTTATCTAAATCCAACTTGAGTACCGATAGAATGACCAATATTGTTGATTGTTGTGATAATTCGAAACTAGAACTTGAACATAAGCCTAATATTGTCAATCATATGAAAAGAAATCAAGTCTCTAAGATGTTGGTCATTATGCTCCTAGAATTATTACTTGCTTTTATTGTGGTAAAAAGGGTCATACGGTAAATACTTGTCGGGCTAGAAATAGCTCTAATTATTGTTGGAGACCTAAAAGTCTCAAAGCTAATCCTAAAGGACCCAAACACTTGAGGGTACCACAAAATAATGTTTTATTAGGTACCCAGCGGAATAAAAATCGGAGAAAATTCATACCACAAAGAAGACATCAAATGATCAAGTCATTTGATCAAAGAAGAAAACATCTTCAACAAAGTCACTTTCAAGAAGAGGAAATAATCAAAAATGGGAAGAACATAATCCTTGAAATGGCAAAAACAACATCAACAAGATGATTTTCCAAGAGAAAGACACTTTAAAAAATGGGAAAGCCACAATGCTTGGAAATGGAGAAATTGGAGAAGTCATCATCAACAAAATGATCATCAAAGGGGAAGATATCATCAACAATGGGAACGGCACGACCCATGGAAATGGCGTGCCACTTGGTAAACCGTATCTCCCATTTAAATATGCATTTTATTTTGTAGTATGCATGTTTTTATTGTAAATGAGTTTTTTTATTTTTTTTGGTCTTCAATATATTTGTGAGTTTCAAAATTTTTAAAAGAAGACCTTGCATAATATTTCTAAAACTCTTGTGCATTTAATTAGACTTATGTGGTTTATTATCTCTTATGTATTTTTATAGCATAAGTATCTTTCTTGATATCTCCTATTACTTGCCTACACTTGTGCTTTTGTGCATATTTTGTTTAAGAATTGTGTAGGAAATATTTCTCATATACATTGGCTATTTCGTCATCAAGTTTCTTAAACTATCGAGGTATGTTCACTCGTATTTTTACTAGAACTTATTTTATGCTTATGCACATATCTTTCAAGATATTTCATTTCAACCCCTTAAAGTGGCCCTAAATGATTTTGCAAATTTTTCTTAAAAGGGCACTACTCTGTAAGTCTCGATTTTCTCGAATATATATTTTCCCGAAACCCGTATTTGTTGGACTTGGTCCAAAATTATCTTTTTGCAAAGTTTTAAAAACTTTTGGGGTGAAAAATCGAATTTTGAAAATTCTAGAGTAAGAAAAATTGCACTGGGACGGTCAAAGCAGGGGCGACCGGTCGCCCAGCACGTTGACCGGTCGCCCAGCACGTCGACCGGTCGCACCCCACCTCGACCGATCGCCCAGGCATAATTTTTGTGTTATAAACCTTCTGCCCTCGGTTTTGAAACAGACGCAGAAAATCCCTAACCCTTCGCACAGCAGCGCAATCACCCCCTTTCTCCTATAATCTTCATTTCTTCATCAATCTTTGTGATTTTTCTTGCTAATCCACTTCTTTTTGCAAGAAATTTACACATATGGCACCTCCTAGAAATTCTACCGGTCAAATCCCATCTCCAAGCGTAGAAGGGGCGGAGAGAGGGTTCTTCAAGAAATCGGCAGAAGAAGCAACAAAGGGATATTCGAGCGCCCGCAGAAACGTGGCTCAAGAAGGTGATGACGTTCAAAATCCCGTACTCTCTCGGCCCAAATTACCGAGCTCCGCGAACAATTTCGCTCCAAAATTATCGTTGGGCTTAAAAGTAAGAAATCTTTTATTACTCAAGCTCCTCATTCTCATAATGTTCTTAATTTCATCAATAAATATGCGAATGGTACTATGAAGATTCGGGAATGGGAGGAAAATCGATTGCTCGGACTAAAATGTGTCGTTTTAATACATTTACAAATGAATATCCTACTATTAGAGGATTCTTTGAGGAGCAAGGTTGGATGTTTTTATGGGAGCATGCTTATGTCTTATATGTTGATGATATTATCCAACTCTTTTATGCTAATATGTGGGTGCAATATGATGATCAAAGGAAGCCAATTGCCGTTAATTCGTTTGTAAGGGGTCGTCATTTTAGGTGGACTCCTAATTATATTTCTCGCTTTTACATGTTAGAGAAGGTGGTTGGGACTATTTCTCTTGTGGGTACTTGGTATGATGAAATGTTGGGGGTGTCTATGAAAGAAGTTAAGACGTATTTGGGCGTATGGCCAAAATATTCTCTGTTGGCGATGACACTTGAGCACCGTATTTTATCTGTTATTGTCGCCTATTGTATTTGTGGAAAGGCGGGTAAAATGCCTAGCAACATGGATTATTTTTTGACGTATAAGATTGCTAGGAGGAAAACCGCTTAATTTTGGTGCCATACTTATTCAATGTCTAATCGAGTCCATCACTCAAGGTAATAAGAAGTTGGTTATGGGAAATTGGATTTGTAAACTTCTTATACAATCGGACTACCTTCGTCGGAGTGTAACTCGGAGGTATTTCAAAATGACTTTGACATTGATAACATCTCCCAAATGGTCACTATGCGCAGAATATGGACATCCCACCAACTAAAATGGCTAGAGGAAGAGGTCAAGATTCCCCGATCCTAACGACTTCTTTGATGACGCCGAGGCCGCGAGATTGGCGGAGGAAGGCGAACCGAGCAATCCGGAGGGTAATACCGGTGCTCAACCGCCAAGAGGTACACCCAAGCCGAGTTTGATGATTTAAGGGCTTTTCATGAGGCGAGGTATGAGGCTTTGGAGCAAAGACCTCCAAAATGCAAAAATCAATCGGCAAGTTGAAGAAATTCATCAAAGACTTTATTCCCGATCTTGCTTCTCCTCGGACGAGGAATGATGTTCCCACCCCTTTACTTTTTAGCATTTTCTTTCATGTTGCTTTGTACTTCTATGAACTTTGTAAAACTCTTTTGCACTAATGATATTTGCTTGTTTTCTTGAAAGGGTTAATATTGCAAGTTGATAATGACTTGAGGGTGATCATGATATTGATGGAGCATTTGATGGTAAAAATACTCTAGTTTGCATAATTTGTTGTTGGTATGAAGTACTTGATGGTAAAAGTGCTTCTTTTAATCATGTGCTTAAATGCATTTGACATGTCTTGCTCATTTTGTTTAGATGGATTATTTGGGACATTTGTAATGTCTAATATGCATTGTTTGATGCTTAATTTTTGCTTGATGGCATTAATAATGCCTTGCTCTCTTTGCTAAATTATCTCAATTGGGTTGAACCCTTGAGAATTTACTTTGTTTATGCCTATTATTTGTTGGGAATATGTTGAAAAATGCCTTTGGCGATGGTATGAAAACTTGGCTAGATTTCATTTACAAGGGCTATATATATCTTTTTCAAATCTTTGACGCCCGCCAAGTGTTCGTTATAATGCCTCAATGAAAATATCATCACATACATGAATCTCTTATTTTCAATGTCTTAAAATCCTTTTGAGATCATGTTTTTTTTTTTGGCTAACTAATGAGCTTATGGATTTCTTATTCTCCCATTTTTTCTTGGATTCTAAGTTTAATTCTTCAATGGATGATAAATCGTATTGTTGGCGCACTTTGATAAACTTGAATGATGTTTTTATCATCCTAACATTCTTTTGATGATTCCAAAGGGGGAAACAGAAATTGGCTCATTAGCTCAAAGAAGCTAATAAAAGCTTGTTTTAAAAGTATAAGCTATGGCTCATAAAAGCCATAAGTTGTGATTTATTTTTAGTCCAATTGTTGCTTGATGGACTTATATACTTGTCTATACTTGTCTAATGATGTTTTGTGACAGGGGAGCTTATAAGCTCTTGAACAATTTGTAAAAGCTAAGCTTTTAGCTTATGGTTAATTGGCTTTTACATCATTTTTGATGTGCTTGTTGATAGGAGAGCTTGTACTTATTTTTGAATATATTTACTCCCCTACTTGGTTGCTTTTATATTTTGGAAATTTTGGTTGATTCCAAACGGTCAAATGTTTTTACCGGAAAATCATTTCTAAAATTGTTCTCATATTTTATGTAAAAATTGTTTTGGTTTGTAATCATCAAAAAGGGGAGATTGTTTGATACATGTTTTTATCTTAATTTTGATGATTTTATTTTTACACCAAAACAATATTTTTAATTGTTGTCCAAATACTCCTAAATGATTTAAAATGGTTTTTATATTTTCCAAGTATTTCTTCAAGTTTATTTTAAATAAAATTGGACAACACTTTTAATGATTTTGGGTTTATAAGATTTCACTTCTAAACAAGGTTCCTAAATGTTGTCTAAATACTTCCGATTGGTCGAAAATGGTTTACTAAATTTTCGACCAGGCGTCGGCAAAAAATTGACAACTTTGGCGTCGGACGATGATTTTGGAACAAAAATGAGACGGCCAGAGACGAATGTTCATCTTGAAACGAACGTTTTCTTTCTTCCAAACCCATGAGGGGACCGTTGAGTCAGGGTCGACCGGCCGAACCTACGCCGACCGGTCGCCTGTAAATTTCTTCGTGCTTCGTTTCAAACTTCTATTTCTCGTGCACCGTCCGCCTGCTTTGACAAAGAAAATATGACCGTTTGACAAGAGACAAATTTCCTTAAAATGTGGGATTGATTTCTATGACTATATTCTTGATTTTATTTTTCTCAGAGATTTTCAATCCCCAAGAGGAGCTTTATGCTTCATCAAACATCTCCTATAAATAGAGGAAGTTTTGGAGCAACCAAGACAACAATTGAGATACAACACAACAAGATACACTTCAAGCAAATATTTGTTCTTCATTGTTATTATTCTTGTTGTAATTTTGCCTAGCTTATCACTTTCACATCCTTGAGGTCTAGGCTATTCTTGATTACACTTTGCACTCAAATTGTAATATCCATTATTGAGTTGTAATCTTGATTTTTGGTTATCATTCAAACACAAGATATCCTTGTGAGTGTTCTTGTGGTAAGAACACACTTGGATGATCTAGGTGATAGGTGCAAGAAGATTGTGGTGATCTTCTTATTGAGGTGTTGAAGAATTTGGTATTCTTCAAGGTTGAAGATTGGGGTAATCTTCACAAGGTGCCGTTGAAGGAAGATTGTGGTAATCTTCAAAGGGAGATTGTGGTAATCTCCAAAGGTGGTGTTGAAGAAGAGTGTGGTGCTTTTCAAGGTGTTGTAAGTTGAATTTGTATTAATTTTGGTAATTAATAAAATTATTTTTCTTTTTGAAATCCATCCCGGATATACTGGGGTGGTAGTAGATTAGGCCCTAGGTGGGTTGAACTACTATAAATCGATGCGTGTTGTTTACATTCCGCACCTTTATTATTGTGTTTTGAGCATTTGGTTCGAAAAGAGAGGGCGAAATCGAAAAGATGGAGATAATCTATTCACCCCCTCTAGATTATCGTAGCCGCTGACTTACACTCTACATTGTAATATCTATGACAATATATTATCATTGTGAAACTCTGTTTTTGTGTAATGCTTATTTCAATTAGTCAATTATAGTTGTAATATGCGCTTAATTATAAGAACAACTGTTGTGTTATGATATACTGTGTCATTGTCCAGCTTTTTAGACTTTTGTTTCATGTTTTTTTATATCTTTATGTAGTGTATATGAATTTTTATATGTGTTTATTGTGACAGCTAGTTTTGGAGAAACTTTGAGGCAGTATGTTTTCTGTAATTGTAATAGTCATTTTTTTTATTGTTGTCTGTGACATTTATTAGGAATTATGGAATCAAGTGCAAGTGTTGGAAAGGGTGTGACGTCCCGTAGTGTAAGACGGAGCTGGACTACTCAAGAAGAGTCTATTTTGTTGCACGCTTTGAAGGAACTTGTTGCCCAGGGTTATAAGTGTGATAACGGGTTCAAAGCTGGATATCAACACCTTTTGGAGAGGTCATTGTTGCAGGCTTTCCTGGTCAATTGCGTGCGTGCGAGCCACATATTGCATCCAAATTAACGGTGTGGAAGAAAAATTATGCTTCAATATGCATGATGATGCGTAAGTCCTGGGTTTGATGGGATGATTCCAATAATCAAATCATTGTTAAGGAAGATGCAATTTGGAATGATTATGTAAAGGTATGTTTAAAAATGTTTAATACAAATGGTATTTTTCTAATTATATTGGAAATGGTATGGCATTTTTAATACATTGTAATTGTTTTTTTTTTTTACGTAGACGGATGCAAATGCAAAGACAATGAGGTATAAATCATGGCCTATGTACAAAGAATGGTGTGATATATTTGGCAAGGGCCATAGCAACGGGTGAAAATGCCGAGGTTTTTCATGATGTAATACAAGAAGTCCTAAATGGGGCCAACCAAATGGCGCTAGAAGTGAACCCGAGCAAATTCCTATGACTCCTAATTCACGCTTTCAACCTTGATACTACTTTTGAGGTTCGGGTTGAAAGTAGTACGACAAACAAAAACATCCGCAACAAAAAAAAAGAAAGAATAATGATGCTATGGAAGATCGCTTCCTGGACTCGATGGCATCCTTTTGTGAAAAAGTCGACAACCGTTTGGGTGACCTAGCGTAAAGAATAGGATTTGACCAAGATACTTAGCAACAACGCAAAGGTCATGTTTGACGACTTTCGAAATGAGTTTCCTATCGGATGAGGACAAGCTTGCAATTACAAAGCAACTTTGCAACAACGCACAAGATCTTGACATGTTCTTCACCTAGTGATGAGTACAAGGGGAAAATGGTGAAAATGATGCGTGATGGAAGGCTATGAAAACATTATCCTAAAAATGTTAGGAGTTATTCCAACTATTTATTTTGTCGCCAAAACACGATTTACGGGCTATTTAAAATGTTGGCAGAATGTATTTTCGATAATATTACTTCATGCGTAATTTAGAACATGTATTTTGGGTGACTAAACTTGGGCGTTCTCGTAATTTGGTGGTTTCGATCTCTGTTTGAATATTATGCTTGCTTTGGAAATTTGATGTTGGAAATGGATTGTACATTTGGGTACACAGCTTGAAGGCACTCACATTTACAGTCACAGTATTTGGCAGGAATTTTTACCTTGTTTGATTTTGAATGAAACTTGAAGTTGCTAATATGTTATGCTTAGTGCTTGTGCATTGCCCACTACAGCTTTATTTGGTGTTTGTGCTATTCTGTGTGCACTTTTCAAGGTTATGTTTGCACTATTCAAACATAAGTGGATTTTTTGTAATTAACCAAACCTCAGAGGTAGTTTTTGTAATTATCTCATAATTTAATGTCAGCTGCCAACAGACAAAGCCATAATAGTATATTATTCAGCTTAAAATGAATTGGAATGTCAGTTGCCTGGTTGAGAAATCAAAATCAAAAATAGTTCTGAACTGATATTCATTCCTTAACCAATTTTCTCAAAATCAAAAAGAGATCTGAACTGATATCATGCAACATGTCCTTCTAACAGCACCAAATACAATCCTTTTCATACAGTACTGCAACAACAACACTAGTATAAACTGTGACAAAATTGCTCAACATTTTTGCATCGAATCTTCCTCGTATAAGAAAAACAACAAAGACCAAAGATAACCAATCGACATCACCAATTGACATAACCAAAAAATAAAGTACACCAGTAGAAACAAACTGCACACGATTCTGAAATAAAGTTCAATACGAAATATAAAAAATACCAATTGGAATAAATTCGAACATATATTATAATGTTGTGCTCATTGTTGACACAAAGCAACCATAGTGCACATTAGGGAAATAATAAGTACAATACAACCGAACTACACCTTAGCAACTAAACAAAATGAAGGTGTAGAAATTCACACTACTAATACAGAAAAAAAAACATAGACTTAACAATCTAATTGTCCGATCAAAGTGAAGACCTCCGCATGGTTTATTGGTCCACACTAGCCTTTTATGAATCAACTTCATAAACGTTCAATTACGGAGGACGAGAAGAAGATCCAGATGTATCAAGACTCTTAGTTGACTTGGACGGAGATGAGTGGTTCGGGCGACGATGATTACGGGGATAACGGAATGGACTTTGATGAATCGGAGGACGTGGCCGGGGGTCGGTTCGTGGTGCGGTGGTTAATGCAATTCTCGAAACAAATTCATAACCACCGCCAAAATTCTCATATTTCCAAAATGATCGAGCACCGCCGGATTCGCATTGGTAAATATTAACGATGTTGCTCTTAGGTGGGGGCGTTGGAAAACCTTCCATATTTCGATATCGTTGGCCTCACTTTGTCCAAGATAATTCAATTACTTCCTGGATGGTCGTTAGGATCGTAAGAAAAACAGTCCATCAAAAAGAACATACAATTCATTCCACCTCGCTCGCCAAATTCTTGATATGCTAGAGCAAAAGGGTCCCGCTATAGAGTCAACAATGTTAGTTTTCGATTCGATGAATTATTGAAAAGAAAATATAAATAATTCGGACATAAGTAGTACAAGGGAAATCAAACCTTCAAGATTTTAGTCCACACTTCATCTCTCACAAAGGTGATAGTGTTCGATTCACTATCCCAAGTGACACCGTGTTTACGTTTCAACCAAATGGAAAATGCGATACCGCTTCTCGAGCATGGCAAGCCTAGCAATGCAAAATGTGAGGTCGAAGGCTTTGATTGAACCGCTTGTTGACGACGCCCATTGCAATAAGCAAAGCAATTTTATTCTCACGAAGCGGATGGAAGTTGTCAATTGACGTTGATCGAGTAGCACCTCGATAAACAACTTGTCCATTCTTCGTGCATTTGTTATCGTAGAAAAAGTATTCTTGCTTCAAATGGATACTTAGAGCCATTTGCAAATTGTAAGTCATGAAAATTATGAAACAAGAACAAAAACAGATGCAAGATAGGTTAATGAAGTATTCTGGAGGACTGTTTTATAGACAAAGCAAAGTAGCCTGTTCGTGTTTTTTTTTTAAGTAAATCATCATTTTCCACATGCAACAACAAGAGAATCTGAATATGAGGGAGAATATATTCCTAAGCCTGAAACCGATTTAACAACACAAAAAAAAAAAAAATTTTCCTACTTTTTAAGATTCCATAAAGCAGATTTTTTCAGAATATATTCCTGCATATATTGGACAATTCAATAGCTAATGCAGAAGATTCTTTCAACAGCTCAACAACAACCTTATTCCTGAAAATACGATCACAACTCATATTTGCTTTTATAGCTCAACAAAGAACCTTATTCTCCATATTTGATTTTACGGATCACAAATATGATCACAACTCATATTTGCTTTTTCGGATCACAAAATACACAATTTCTCCATTATTTCCATACGTACAAATATGATATTTACCTTATGATGTGTGCCAAGTCTAGAAGAGGATATTTGTTGCATCACACTCATAAGCACTTACTCCAAAATTTCAAAACCACCCCTAAAGTTTACTCGGATTACAAAATAAACCCAACATATCAAACGTAACATGAATTAAAAAAAAAAAAACGCAATAATTTTAATAAAGACCAATCAACATATAAAACTATTGAATGAAATAAACGCAATACACTTTAATAAAAACATATACTAAATATTGAATTGCATTCAACATATAAAATGATAGGTACCATTACATTACATAATAAAATATGACACGAGTTCTTGAATGACACACTAGCCATATAGTTCAATACATAAAACTAGACACTCAAAATTCAACCTAGCTACAAAGAAATTTGCCGTGTACATATGCAACAAGAATGACGACAAATGATATCATCCACGACACAAAACAAACGCATACTAAGCGTTGTTCATATTGTTTGCACTTTGCAAGTTCTAGTTTAAGGTCCTTTAAATTATCGACCAATTACCCCGCCATAATGGTTTTCGATCTATCACATATCGGTTCACCGCACCAAGCGAAGTAGCCACACTTGTTGGGTCGCAATGACAAGAAATACTATATTAATTAATTTTTTTACAAATTGACTCAGGGAAAAAATTAACAATAGTCGATTTATTTCATATTAACCTACCCCTCTTTGAGGACAAGACATAAAACGTCTTCACTGGGATTGGACTTTGTCCAAGAAGTTTGAACCTTTAACACAAAGCCGCAGCTGACAACGAACAGGACATCCCTACAACAACTTGGACAACGAGATGTGTCGCTATTACCGCCTGAGAGTGGCGAACCGTTGGAAGCGCTCATTTCTACAATTCCAATTTGTACTTCCAAGGTATATAGATTTAAAAATGTTGTGGAATGTTTTTTAAAGGGAATTAAACCATATCGTAAATACATGTATCCACCGTCCTTAATCAATTCACACTAACCAATTCCAATTATTTCTAGTTACTAATAGCCCAAAAAAATCATGACTAATGAGTTGCAAATATTTCAATTCATGTACATATGACCAACCAAATAAAGCATATACAATAACATTTATACATATCATACATGTAAAAACAAAGAGAATCGCGAGCATAGTGTGATCTTTTACATGATTCACATATGATTAAGGGTCTCCATTTACAATGTAAGTGTCAACTAAAACTTTAGTGTAAAACCCTAACCGCAAAGAAATTGGGGATTCTTACTCGATTTTGGGAATTGAGATGCTTACTCAGATGTCGAGTCCAAAATAAAACTTATCAGTGTCCGTGTGTTGATTTCGGCGTGCGATTTCGGTGAAGGCGTCGAATGTCGCAGTTGGCTTTGTGAGGGACAGATGCGAAATCGGCGATGAATTTGGGGCGCAATTGTATATTTTTGTTGGCTTTGGTAGAAATGGAATTTCAATTTATTAGGACATTTAGGACATTTTCTCGATTTTATCTTACCCAATCATAGTTCAAAAACATGTGATAGAACTTGCAATCTCTCATGATAAAATGTCTACTCTTGAATCCCAAATATTAGATACTATATCTTTGAATAGTGCAATTTTATCTAATCTTGAATAATTATCTAATCTCAACATAGTAACCAAACGAGTCGTATGTCTCATTCACTCATGAATAGAGCTAGCAATGGGCTGGGGCCGCCGCCCGAGCCAACGGACTTTTGGAGAAAGTTGGGTCGGGTCGGCCGGCCCAATTTTTGTCGGGCCTTGATTTCCCTAGCCCATCCAGGTGAACCACGGGCCATCGGGCAACCAAGCCCAAGTTAAATATTAAAAAAATAAAAAATCTATTTTTTAACGTTAAAACAAAAAAAAAAAAAAGCTATAAAAAGCCAAACTCTAAAACCCAAAACCCAAAAGAAAACGAAAAACGAAAAACATTAGAGTTTGGTGTGTGGGTTGAAAAGTGAAAACCAAAAGAAACTCATGAATCGTTCTCTTCGCTCCTACGATCGTATCAAAGAATCTCAAGCGACGGCGGAGAAGTGGCCGGAGTTGTGGCGAACGGAGGGAACGGCGATTTGGATTCCTTCATGAGTAAAGACTAGGGTTTTTTTTTAATTGTGTAATTTTGTTAGAAAAACGCGTTCTCACATTCTCAGTTGAGTTCTCATTCTCAGCCTCACAGTCACAATGCACAGACTTCTTTTTGTTTTTTGTGGACTACAATCTACAAATGGGCTTATTAATTTTTTGGACCAAGGCCCAAAGGCAACAGGAAGTCAACAACATAAACAAAATTTATGATTTTTTTAATTAAATGGTATTGGGCTCGGGCTGGCCCAAAAATACGAGTTATTTTGGCCCGAAGTCCGATCGCCCGACGGGCCTGCTGATCGGGCTTTTTAGGCCCGAATTTTTTGGGCCTTAAAAATGAGGCCCAAAACGCCAGTCTATTATTGGGCATGTTGGGCGCCCATCGGGTCAGTCGCTTATTTTGCCACTTTACTACTCATGAACTTGTCAATGTAACACTTACCCCCTCAATCAAATTAAAATATAATTGTACTAACAAAACTACCCTTAATAAAAATGAATCTACAGAATTTTTGGTAAATTTTGAATTTTGTGTACCCTATTTGATTTTACATTCTTATTAAAATTCAAAAAATGGTTTTTTTTTTTAAATTGTACATTAAGTAGTTTAAACTTTAAAAAAATAAAATAATTTACAATAAATACACAAAAAAAGTTTAATATGAAGACGAATGAAAATAATAAAGCATTAACTATTTAATTTAATTAAACTTTCAATATTAAAAAAATATGAATAAATATGCTTTCTTAAACCCTATTTTGTTATATATTTTACACTTCTTCACTTATTTCTTGTTTATTCAATATGATTCGTAGTCCAAAACATAACATTAATAAATTGACATCTTTAATGAATAATCGATATTACTAATGAAACGAATTGAAAGCACATCCAATTAGTTCAATTAAAATATTTTGCACACTAAATATTGTTATTTGAGAAAGATTGTTCAAAAAATATTTAAATATTACTAAAGAAAATATATATTATTTCTTCTTTCTTGTGTAATATATCATTATATTAAAAATATAAATTATCAATAATTTTAAAAAAATGTATGTATATTCATTATACAAAAATATATTTATTTGAATTATTTAAAAGAGTATAAAAAAAGTTATTTTTATATTGAACTCAAATAATCAAATATAGTACATTCAATATTTTTGTATATTTGTTATACTCGTCTATTATTAAAATATTTTTAATATTTGAACTAGTTAAGTTACTAATTGCTTTTTGTAAAAAATAAAATTGATTTAAATAAAGAACATAAAATCAAAATCGAGTTACAAATATTATATAAAATTTGCTAAAAATAATTGTTATTAAGGGCAATTTTGTCTATACATTAAATTTTACTTGGATTGAGGGAAGTACATGTTATATGGGTAAATTCAGGGGGTAAATGAGGCATAGGTCCAAGTTCTTGTATTTTACCCTTATAATTTTGCAATTCTAGAAACAAATTTTTACAAATTGCACTCTCTTTAAATTGATTCCTCAAAATCTTGAAGAACATACTCAATTGATCAAATACTTGATTTTTATTTCTCTCTTTCTTTCTTATTTACTCCCTCTGTCCCAAATGTATAATCTAGTTTGTTTCACACAAATTAAGAAAAGTATTGGAAACTACAAATATGTTAAATATTTACTTGATTTGTCCTTATTTAATGAATAGTGTAAATTATAAAATGCATATTAAATTGGGGTATACTAGTGAAAGAATGGAAAAATACTATTAAATATATAAAGTGAACTATATATTTTAAGACATCCCAAAAGGAATAGTGGACTATATATTTGGGACGGAAGGAGTATTTAATTTAAATTTTTGTCAATATTTGTACGTAGGAGGTATTGCCTCAAGTTAGATGAAACACAACACAATTTCTTTGTTGTGACACTTTTACCAACCTCTCTATTTTCATTTTTCCTCATTGTAATTTTGTGGGATGCATTGGACTATAAGTTCTAAGGCTGCTATTGCCTACCAGAATAATCTTTGTTCTGCTAGATAACATTTTTCAACCCAACATATGATTGCTTATATATTTTTCAAAAAATAACTAAAGAAGCAACGTTTTTGTTTTTTTGAAGTTGCTCTCTCTCTCTCTCTCTGCCGTTGTTTATTCATACGTATTACAATGGGGTGATTAAAAAAATCAATAAATACAAATTTGAGTACAATAGTATACACATAAAACAAAATTATAGCTCCATTTCTCTTGATTCTTTCCAATCAATTCTCTCTATACATTCTATTCTTGCATGATCATACCCTTCATTATAAAGTAAGTCCAAAACATAAATGAAAAAAATAACATTAGAGAAAACACAAGTTATCCGAAGTGGAAAAGTAGTACTTAGAAGCTACAATGAACCAACCCCTAAGGAGCAAAACAACACACATGATCTCATAGTTTTTTCACATTCCATCTCTTTTCAACTACACTGAAGGGAAAAACTTGTTGAGATTGAGAGGCAAAGAATAGAACTCTTCACTCCTCGTATCGGTCTTGTAAGAACGGAACTTGTCCCACCAATGCATGCCTCTATCCTTCCTCGTCGTGTTGTCCTTGGGAGGCAATGTAACGTCCAAAATGAGCGCCAACACACCAGCAACAAATGGTTCAGATGAGAAAGGAACGTTGATCATGTCGTTGAACTGCAGAAAAGCACGAAGCATTACAAACTGGAAAATCATACATGATTTCTATTTCTTACAATGTTTCATGTGGTGTTTCAATTCACCAGGTGAATGTCATATGTTGAATTTTCCACCCCATGTGGTAAATACTATTCCTTTGGTAGGCATCAACCAACCAACACCACCAAGTCTTCAATGGTTGGTTGCCAAACTTTGTTGACAAAGTTTGTTCACATGTTGGAATTGGGCATGGAAAATGCCTATAAAAGGGCTTCATCCTTGAATGCAAAATCACACCAAGCAATTAGCATTTTAGCAATTGCAAGAGAAGAGAGAAAATAGAGAGTAGAGAGTGTATCTATAAGTGTGTGTTTTGAGTGAAGAAAAAGAGAGAAAAATTAGTAGTAATTTTTCATTCTCACCCAAAATAGCATTCCTATTTTCTCGGGTATTCCAAGTTGAGTGACTTGAGATAATTTGTGTATCCCCTATTTTTAGGGAGAAATTTTGTAAGCCTACTATACGTTTAGTGGAGGATTTATCTGGACTACGGTCTCGTGGTTTTTCCCAATTTGGGTTTCCACGTAAAAATTCTTGTGTCCTATTTTTATCGTCTTGCACTATTATTCTTGGTTTGGTTCCCATTTTTAATCCAGCTAGGTGGGAAAAGATTTTACTATTTCCGCTGTGCCGGTGTCATTTATTTTGGCACTCTTTCCCAACAAGTGGTATCAGAGCCACGTTGTTGCGGATTAAAAAATGGAGGAATCGACGTCTTTTGGTGGGATGTTCAAACTCAACGGATCCAACTACAATATTTGGAAGCCGAGTATGTTGGATCTTCTCTCTTTGCAAGGATCTTTATTTGCCCTTGAAAGGTGATACCTTGCCAAACCAAAAGATACAAGTGATGACGAGTGGAAAATCCTACCTACAAAAACCGTAGGATATATCAGCGTTTCCTTGAGCATAGCATTTTCCATCATTTTGCTAATGAGGAAAAGGTCGATGTTCTGGAAAAATATTGAAACTATGTTTGAGAGGAAAAATGCCTTGAACAAAGCTTCTATTATCGAAAAAATTGTTCGCTCGGATACACGGAAGGTGCGAACATGACGAGCACCTAAATGCGATCGTCGAGTCCGATAAATCAATCTACCACTATGAAAATATCCCTTGATGATGAAGTGATTGCTTTATTCTTTGCTCGCCATTTCGTTACACCGGTTGGGACACGCTTGTGGTGTCGATCGAACTCAACTTCGGCCCCAAATGGTGAACTGACTATGCGGATGGTCAAAGATTGTCTTCTTAATGAAGAGTCCGGAAGAAAGGAGTTAGAATATTCTTCTCGAGTCAAAAGCCTTAGTAGCCGAAAATGACAAACGGGGAAGGAGCAAGTTTAGAGGTTCTCAAAATAAAAGAGACAAATCCAGGGGAGGTCCAAATCGAAGGACTTCAAATGTCATTATTGTGGTGGTCCAAATCATTATGAGAGAGATTGCGAAAAAGAAAAGAGATCAAAAGAATGGAAATAATGAAAACAAGATCGATGACAAAGACACTATTGCCGCTGCGGTTGATGGCGATGTTGTCATCATTTGTGATGATGCTTGTATTAGTTCAAATGCCAAAGTGACGGACCGATTATTGATTCAGAGCTTCATATCATATCACACCTCATCGTGATATGTTTACATCATACACCTATGGTAGCTTTGGCAAAGTCGAATGGCCAACCATGGTGTGACGGAGGTCGTTGGCATAGGTAACATCATATTGAACCCCGATACGCGGACTCGTGCTCAAGGATGTCGCATATTTCCCGACATTCGGCTCAATATTATTTCCACGGCAAGCTTGACGATCTTGGCTATGACAATCACTTTGGTGAAGGAAAATGGAAGCTCACCAAAGGCTCTCTCATTGTCGCTAAGGACGATGAAGCGACCTTCTCTGTGACGATGCAAGCCGTTATCCAATGGAGAGGTAAATGCAATTGATAAAAGTTCCTCCATTGAGTTATGGCATAAAAGACTCGGACATCTAAGTCGAAAGGGCTTGGAAGTTCGACCCGAGAAAGAAACTTCTCCCAGAGGTAACTAGTATGCCCCTACAAACTTGTGTTGATTGTTTAATTGGAAAACAACACGAGTTGCTTTCAAGAGTTTTTCACCTTCAAGAAAATCTCATCCACTAGATCCGTGCATACTTGATTTATGCTACATGAAAGATAGAAGTCTTGGTGGTGCAATATATTTTGTAACATTTATTGATGATTTCTCTAGAAAAGTCCGGTGTTTTGCTTTGAAATCTAAAGATCAAGTTCGGTATCTTTAAGAATTTTCAAGCAAGTGTTGAAAGAGAAACAGGGAAAGAAGGTCAAGCGAGTTCGTCTTGACAATGGTGGTGAATACCAGGTCCATTTGAGCAACATTGCAGGGATCATGGAATCAAGCTTGAGAAGAGTGTTCCAAAACTCCTCAACATAATGGAGTAGCGAAAGGATGAACAGACAATTTGTGAACGAGTCAAATGTATGATGTCACATTCCAATCTACCCAAATCCTTTTGGGGTGAAGCAATGAGGATCTGCAGCTGATCTAATCAACCTTTCTCCATCGCCCCTCTGGGTGGCGACATTCCGATAGAGTTTGACTGAAAAGATGTTTCCTACAAACACTTGAGAGTGTTTGGTCAGCAGGCGTTTGTGCACATTCCAAAAGATGAACGATCCAAGCTTGATGACAAGACCAAGTCATGCATCTTCTTGGGCTATGGCCATGAAGAATTCGCTCAGTTATGGGATCGATCAAGAAGAAAGTTATCGAAGCGAGGATGTTGTATTCCTCGAGGATCGATAATTGAAGATGCTTTAAATGATTGAGAAATCAATCAAACCAAGATGTTCCCGATGACGTAGATCCGTTTCTTCTCCTAGAAATCGAAATCATGGGGAGATGTGCAAGATCAACACCATGATACAAACCGATGATGTCCTCTCCGGTTCACCACACTGAAGATGCGGCTAGAAGGTCCACCGACAAAGACAACCTTCTACCGGATATATAGCCCACATGAGTATGTAATGCTCACCGACGGGAGAACCACAAAGTTTTGAAGAAGCCATATCACATGATCGAAGGATATGTGGATGGAGGCCATGAAAGAAGAGATGAACTCTTTGCGAAAATCACACCTATGACCTGGTGAAGCTACCGAAAGGTAAACGTACTCGAAAAATAAATGGGTGTACGGGTTGAAGATCGATGAGCAAAGCTTACAACCAAGGTATAAAGCTAGTAAGGTGGTTGTGAAGGGTTTGATCGGAGAAGAAGGGTGTTGATTTCAAGAAATTTTCTCACCAGATGGTGAAGATGTCCTCAATCGAGTTGTTCTTGGGATAGCCGCCATTTGGATCCGGAAATCGAACAACTTGATGTGAAGACTCGCATTTCTTCATGGAGATTTGAATGAAGAAATCTATATGGAGCAACCGGAAGGGTTCAAAGTCAAAGGTAAGGAGAACTTGGTATGCAGATTGAAGAAGAGCTTGTACGGCTTAAAACAAGCTCCAAGACAATGGTACAAGAAGTTTGACTCCTTCATGACCGATCATGACTACAACAGACAGCTTCGATCACTCGTGTATTCTTTAAGAAATTCGAGTGATAATGATTTTATCATACTATTATTGTATGTGGATGACATGCCGATTGTAGGTCATGATGCCAAAGAAGATTGAGAAGCTGAAGAAAGAACTTGGCAAGTCTTTTGCGATGAAAGACTTAGGACCGGCTAAGCAAATCCTTGGGATGAAAATCTCAAGAGACAGGGCAAGCAGGAAGCTTTGGTTATCTCAAGAAAAGTACGTTGAGAAAGTTCTTGAGAGATTCAATATGAGCAAGTCAAAACCAATCATAAGACTCCACTTGCGGTCACTTCAAGCTAAGCGCGGCGAATGTCCCACAAGTGAGGAAGATAAAGCGAGAAATGCAAAAGGTACCATATGCTTCTGCTTGGCGCTTGATGTATGCTATGGTATGTACTAGACCGATATTGCTCATGCAGCGATTGGTGTTGTTAGCCGTTTTCTCTCTAATCCAGGAAAGATCACTCGTCCGCAGTGAAACGGATATTTCGGTATTTGAGAGGTACATCTAAATATTGTCTAAAATTTGGTGATGACCAAACCGCATTTGTGACGGATTCACGATGATCAGATATGGTTGGTGATGTTGATTCCGGGAAGTCCACATCCTGGATACCGATGAGATTTGCGGGGGAGCTATCTCTTGGCAATCGAAACTTCAAAAATGTGTGGCATTATCCACAACCGTGAATACATTCTTTGTGTGACGGAAGCTTGCAAGGAGATGTTGTGGTTGAAGAAGTTTCTACAGAATTAGACTTGAAGCAGAAAAATACACGCCTCTCGTGACAAACGAGCGCAATTCACTGAGTAAGAATTCTTCATTCCACTCAAGGTCAAAACATATTGATGTGAGATACCATTAGATTCGAGATGTGCTTGATGAAAAACTGATGCAATCGGAGAAAGTTCACACAGATGAAAATGGTGCGAGATATCTTGCCGACAAAGTCTTTACCAAGAGATAAGTTTGAAGTTTGCGAACCAAAGCGAGATTGGTTGATTCCCCACATGAGGTGGAGGGGAGAATTGTTGAATTTTCCACCCCATGTGGTAAATACTATTCCTTTGGTAGGCATCAACCAACCAACACCACCAAGTCTTCAATGGTTGGTTGCTAAACTTTGTTGACAAAGTTTGTTCACATGTTGAATTGGGCATGGAAAATGCCTATAAAAGGGCTTCATCCTTGAATGCAAAATCACACCAAGCAATTAGCATTTTAGCAATTGCAAGAGAAGAGAGAAAATAGAGAGTAGAGAGTGTATCTATAAGTGTGTGTTTTGAGTGAAGAAAAAGAGAGAAAAATTAGTAGTAATTTTTCATTCTCACCCAAAATAGCATTCCTATTTTCTCGGGTATTCCAAGTTGAGTGACTTGAGATAATTTGTGTATCCCCTATTTTTAGGGAGAAATTTTGTAAGCCTACTATACGTTTAGTGGAGGATTTATCTGGACTACGGTCTCGTGGTTTTTCCCAATTTGGGTTTCCACGTAAAAATTCTTGTGTCCTATTTTTATCGTCTTGCACTATTATTCTTGGTTTGGTTCCCATTTTTAATCCAAATTAGGTGGGAAAAGATTTTACTATTTCCATTTGTGCGTGTGTCATTTATTTTGGCACTCTTTCCCAACATCATATGTATAATTGAAACACTGTAGGTATATTGAAACATCATATGAAACACTGTCGGGAATAGGCTACTTACCCATCTTGCATTAGTGTGAACAGGGCCAAAACCTTTGACAGATAGGTACTCGTTGAAGTATTGTGGTATAGATAATCCCATGAAGATTGAGAACGCAAGAATGAACATTGTCCTAAAGCTATTCAGGTTGCAGAATTGCAAGAAACCAAGACCACCAACACCTGCTCATTCATGTATACAAAGGGACTAATGAATTTCAATTGGATAATTAGTGTAGAATCTGTATCATAATGGACTGAATAATAACAAGGGTTTATTACAAAAAAAAATACCCTTGAGATTCAGTCTAATTACAATAACACAATAAAACCCAACTATCTTTTAAATTACAATTACCCTCTTGACATTTGTTTCTAATTTACAAACTGCACCCTCAAAAGGGAGATATCTGTCAAGTAAAATATGAACGTCAAGGGGTGTTTGTAATACTTTACGCTGGTATTTTGTACTGGAGGTTTTTATAATAAGACTAAATCTCAGGAGTCGTTTTTGTAATTTAATCCCAACAATAATTACATACCAACATAGGCAAACAGAAGGCAATACAAAGCAGCGATGATCGGTGCAGGGATTGAAGCAAAGACAGCGCCAAATTTTCCTGAGGTGTAATAAATGGTAAGCGTTCAAACGAGGGAGGTGAAATTCACTAAAATTTGCAATGAAAAACAGAAAACTAGTCGATTACTTGCCAAGTATTGAGAAGAATATCATAAAACCGGCAGATATTTGGATCACTCTGCGGCTACCAACGCGCGTCAACCCAAGCAAACCACCATTTTCGCTGTTCAAAGAGAGAGTCAAGTTTTTGCATAAAGATGTTCTTTATCCAAGATTAAGTGAAGTTTCTGTTATGAAGATAGCATAGGAAATAATCTTACACTGACACAGATGATCCATTTCCAGTTCCAAATATTCCAGAGAACAGTATGCCCACACCCTTCGTGAATAAATGGCAACAACAAATATAATTAATTGAACGACAAAAGCTTAGTTAACATCAACATTCAAATTTACATAAATTTACGATGTGATATTTGTCTATGTATATATTATCGAAAGAAACAAAATGAGCAAATTCCCTTTACCTGCCAGCCCACACCACGGCTAAGAACAGAATGTGGCATGGGAGTTGCACTAGCATACCTTGACACAGCAATGAAAGCACCAGTGGACTGTCGGTAGAACGAGAAAAATAAATTGTCAAGAATGATTTTTTTTTCCTTTCTTTTATCTGTAAAATTAAATTTCATTGATAAAAAAAAAATGATCTTGTAAAGAATGGACATTGCTTGAAGAGCTAATATTCCAATGTCGAAGGTGAAAACTGGAAATCGATAGAGTCCCAGAAAAAAAAAAATTAACGACAAATTTTGTTAATAATTTCAAGCAGTTGAGACAACAGTAATATACCTCAACAAGAGCTACAAAAGAAGTTGCCATCATAGCAAATGATTCTCCAGCATGGAAAGTAGGAGCTCCCCATTGAAATGGATATGGTACTCTGATCCTGTAAAAAGATCGATTTACAAAAATTAAAAATTTAAAAAATGAGGTCACGTGACCCTCACATAAGGCATTCCTACCAAATTTCCAATTTCCAGCGACACAAGAACTAGAATCGAGAGTTTTTTTAAAAAAAATTACAAATTACTAATTCCATGTTTTTGTTTCTTTTTTTTTTTCGCAAATTGTGTTATTTACAGGACCAAAATTGCTACCCCTATAGCTACAGGACTAAAATTGCAATTTTGTCTAAATACTACCAACATCGTCCAATCCAACATTAAGAAAGACCTCACAAATGGCTGAATGTAATACTACAAGTGGCAAGTAGACAGAAACAATCTTGGTTAATAGCCCTTGCCGTTTGTAGTCTATTGCAAGAATAACATACGATTGCGGAAAAATACGGATCTTTGATTTAAATGATTATTCTTACCAAGGAGCAGAACTTATGATCCCAGCACGATCAGTTCTGCAGCTAAGTTGAGTCGCTTGTGAGACATTCTTGTACGCTCCGCCAACAGTTAGTAAGTGAGCATATATCCAAACGATGACGACTGAGAATAATACAGCAAACCGATCAAACACATTTCGTCCGCCTTTCATCAGATGTGGTAAGTACTGCAAAATGGTATTCACTAAGTAAAGTTAGGACAGTAGAATTTAACTCCAAAAAAGAGAGGTGATTATTCATCCAGAACGAAAATAAAAGCCGCAAAATATAACTTTCACCTGTGAAAAGATCACAAGTAAGATAAGCTGAGGTAGTCCAATCTCGACGCATTTTGTCAGCTGAAAGCATACATAATAGTAAATAGCTCATGTTAGAAAAAGCATTAAGTGGCACTTATTTTTTCCTTACAGAAGACACATAAATATTACCAGAGGAAAGCCTAATTCATACAGACCGAATCCCGTGAGAGCTACCAATGGAACTGTAGAAAGGGGGCTCATAAACCTGAAATTTAGACTCCATTAGTAAATTTAAGTCCTAGAGACAATTACTGATAATTTTCAGTTTTTTTGCCCTTATTCTATTATAGTTTCTTGCTCCCATAAATTTTGTGCTCTCTATACACGAGACACTTCACCTTGTCACGTTTCGCCATAGGCCACTAAAGCCGATGACAATCTGAAGACTCGAAGCCACAATCATAGCCCCCTGAATTCCTCTCATAGTCCTCCTGAATTTCTGCACATGAGAGAAAAGTGGATGCATCAAGTAACTAATATGCTTTGGAGCAGTCTAGATTTCCTATTCCATATAGTGTTTCATCTGGTGTTTCAATATATCATTCGAATGCCATATGTACAATAATGACATCATTTTATACACGTAGCATTAACTTAGGTCGCATTTGGATGGAATGATTTGAAGCTAAGGATTTCAAAAATCAATTATAAACAAATCCACTAAGTTTTGTTTTTGGATAGTCTCATAATTCATGGATTTCAAATCCTTAAATCCTATTTTCAGTTATTTTTTGAGTCATTATAGTGGATTTCAAATCCATATATCTATATGTATTCATTTGAAATCCTGTAAACATCCTCACTTCAAACCCAAATCATTCATCCAAACGCAGCCACAGTGAACTGAAACACCGGACGAAACACTATAGGGGTAAGAATATCAAGTGAGGACTCATTAGTCACCTCCTGAGGTTCGAGAACACCACTATATCGACCAGCCAAGATGATAGACAAAGTCGCGGGCACATACGTGTAAGAACCTCCAATCACAGCAGGTAATCGAGTCCCGAACAATGTCTGAGTTATTGTATTCAGACCAGCAACAAACTGTAGTGTCTGAATCATTAAAGCTTTCTCTTCCTAAAAAGGGTTCATCGTTTTCGCTTAATTAAAATCATGAAGTGCTCGATAATTTGGAAACGAGTTTGTCAAAATTATCGATAAATAAATCAATTTTAAGATCCTTACTTTTCCTCCTCCCATTTGGGGAACCAAAACAGAGGGTATAAGAACAGTTGTACCAAGCATCACAAGGTAGTGTTGGAATCCAAGCAGTATGGCCTCAGCTTCATTCAGAAACATAACACAGAATTTGCACATAAGTACTTGACTTAAAACTTTAACAATTTTTCTTTTTAAATTCAATCCAACAGAAATACAAGTGACCTATCAAGGCCATTACAACCAAGAAAGACATAAAAAGCAAGAACATCAAAAGACTAATATTAGATAAATATCTGCAAACCTCACAGACATTAAAGTCATGTATGGTTGTATTTTCAAAAGCCATTTTCCATTTTTCAACTATTCCGGAAAATGAATTTACATTTGTTAGGAAAGTTCTCAATGCAATTGAAGTTAATTTCAGATTTCACTTTTCTATGGATATATTCTTTTGGAAACACAAGCAAACAGTTTTTCACTACAATCACACAAATTTATGTGAAAATACACTTCAAAAACTATAACCAAACAATTTTTCACTACAACCTTTATGTCAAAAATACACTTCAAAAACTATAACCAAAATTATGTCCAAATCTATACTGCAAGATAAATTCAGACAACAAACCAAATATATTTTCATTTTTCACTCGAAAGCCTATAATTTATGAAAATTCATTTCCAAACACTAGAAACTGAACTTGAAAATATATCCATACAAGACTTAAATGACCTATTAGACAACAGGAAGATGTCGAAAAAAATCATAATTAACTAGTAAAAATTGTTTATAACTCATCCCCCCTCCCAACCAAAAAAAAAAAATGATACAACTAAATTCAAAATTTAATTGAGGTAACAATAAAAAAAAAACCATGAAGCATTTAAGGACCAAGAAAGCAACATAAAAACAACAAAATAGGCAAGTAAAAAAGAAAACTCACGCCAAGGAGGTGGGCTAGTAATGCAGTAAGAAACTCCAGGAAGCTGATCTTTAACTGGATGTGGCACTAATTCTTCTTGTTTTGGTGGTGGCGCATTTGCTCCTCCTCCTGCCATGATTTCTACTTGCTCTGTTTTTTTGTACTCACTGTAAAAACTAAATTTACCCAAATCTCCACAAATGCAAAATCCCAATTAGTAAAACACCTCAAAACTGAAATATAAATGAAAACAATTTCAAGAATCTCTAAATGTTAGAATTCTCTATCCCAAAGAACATTAATTGTCATTAATCACCCCCCACTTAATTAAACTTTACTAAAAACTTAATCATTAATGAAACTAAGAAAAATGTTTTCAGTAAAAAGAAACCATGCAAAGCTACTGTAGTAAGGAAATAACACTACTATTTTCGACTATCAGCGAGGGGAAAAAAGTAAGAGTGTTTGAGAAGTAGCTAGTATGTTACAGCAAAAAAGGCCTAAAAACCCTGTTCAAGAAATTCAAGAATAACAAAAAGCAAATGTGAATATGGGCATAAACAAAGGTAAGCTGAGAAGAAAGAGGGAAAAAGCAAAAATGCGATCAAATCAAAGGGTAGAAAAGAAACCGAAATGCCTCTCTGCAACACTTCAAAGGGAATCTATCTCATGCATTTGAATTTTTTAAAAAAATGAAAAAGGAATTTATGTGGAAGTATATTTTTCTTGAGGGGATTTTCAGTCTTAAACACACTTTCCTTTGTTCTTCTGTCACGTAAAGATAAAGTTGATGAGCATCTGCCACCTTTCTTTAGTCACACTACTTACACATTATTATTATTATTCCATTATACTAAAAAAGACATTCAGTTTTTTTATATATCTTTGTATATGACTACATATGCATTTTTACCTAAATTAATATATTCAGAATTTCATACAGCAACAAATTGTAGTCTCTGAATCTTTACAGCTTTCCCTTTCTAACAGGGGAAATCATCTCTGCAACATCCCTCTCATTTGGGTGTGGGATAATTAAGTGCAAAATTTTCAATTCAATGAAATTTTTGTTGGCATGTATTTATTTAGTAATTTTGTATATCACGTGATACTTGAGACTTAGGATTTTGATTTTTTAAGCTATTAAATTTGAATGAACATAACATTAGCATTTTTCATACTTCTCTCAGTATCATTATTTTTTTCCTATTAACTAATATCGCATTCATCGTTTTACTTATGTACTGTTGAGTGTTGTGTACAATTAAAAATAATAATTACTGTTATTCAGATGATTGGAAGTATACATTAGCACAACTTGCCATTAGGGAATTTTAACAGAATATTGTATGTAAGGATTTTTATTACAAAAATATGATGGGTTTGGGTGGGTTTAATTTTTAAAGTTAGTCGTTGATAGTAAAGTTTAGTCGTTGATAGCAACAACGACCAAACACTAATTTTTTTTTTTAAAAAAAAAAAATCGTCCCAATCGTTTTTACAAATAACGACTGATGAATAAATTTTATTTTTAGAAAAACAAATCCAGTCGTTGATAACAATAACGACGGAGAATGCATAAAATTCCAAAAATGGTCAGCCGGGTGGTCAAATCCCTACCGACACGGATCGGCTTTTTTTCGAAAAGCGATGCGTTACACTGCAGCTTAGGGGTGTGCACGGTACGATACGGTTCGGTTCAATTCGGGAAGAAGATTCGGAGATTAGCCATAAATAATACGTACAAATTTGGAAAAAAAAATCAATATAAAAATCACCAAACGGATATACTTCTAGAGTTCTTCTCTTTTTAGCGTCGTCTCAAAATAAAAACTAAAACTATAATAGATAACGCAATCCAAAATTCTAAATTAATAACCTCTATAATTCAATAATAGTCTATTATTTGGGCAATTATCCTTCTATTGACATAGAACAAATATAATTAACTAATAATTTTTATAACTTAACATGAAATAAAAACTTGTATAAATTTATAATCTCAATGGCTCATACTTAACAACTTAACATAATCAATAAAATTATATATAATTTATGTGATGTGGTAAAAAAATCAAAATATGATCTTTTTTATATTGTTATAATATGGTACTATTACTTGTTCATCTTTTAAGTGCAATTTACTAATCATTTAATTAATTTCAATTTCAAATAATTTACTCTATTATTAATATCAAAGTTTTTTTAAATTCATAATAGTTGCATTATTATGGTTTTTTTCCTTCCAGAAATATGCTTTATGTTCAATTTAATTTCAAATAGTTTGTAGTAATTCAATATAAAAACAAATACAACATAGAAATAAGGTATATGTATTTATATAAAATCTTTAAAATCGGTTCTAGCTTCGGGTTCTTGATTCGGAGTGTTCGGTACGGTTCTCGGTACGGGTATTTGGAAAATCTCCAGAACCGCCATAAATATTTTCGGTACGGTATGGTTCGGGAAAGTCAAAAAGTCAATGAATATTTCGGTTCGGAGATCTTTCGGTCTGGATATCGGTTCGGTTTCGGTATCGACTGCAGGCAATTTTTTTTAAAAAAAATGTTTTTTTGGCTGAACTTTTTGGTTATAAAACCAGGGGGCAGCATGCAGATACACAATTTGACATACTCTCTTGCCCATCCTCTCGGCTCTCTCCCTCTCTTGTTCTTTCAATTTTATTTTTTTTTTTTTGCCTCAAACACCTTTCGGCAAATGGCTTCCCTAAAAGGGCATCCTAGCAATGCATCCCGACAATTGTCCCTAGGCGGTAGAGATTATTATGTTCCCAAAGATTCACAGACGCATTTCATCTTTTTTTCACGCCCGGGCCATTCGGATCATCATGGACATCATATACATCACTTCTACACTGACATCGGCATGCCGTCCCATCATTTCTCAGGTTTTGATCAATCCAGAGTTGGGCGCCCTGAATTTCATAAGTCGCCTGTTGCATTTCGCCCGGTTAGCAGCGCCAATACCACACATGATGATGATGATGATGATGATGATGATACACAGTCTATTCAAGCGAATGACCAGGTAGATGCAACTAGACGTAGAAGTAGACGTCAGATACAACATCCTAGATGTGGCACTCAGGGGCATAGGTATTAGGATTTTTATTATGTCAAGACAAATATTGTATCAAGACATATTGTATCATCATATTATTGTCTATTGTCTCGATATTTAGATTTTACCTTTATATTAATGTGAATTGTCTCGACATAAAATACTGATGTATTTTTCATTCACGATTATTGTTAACAGATAATAAAATTTACTTGTAATCTGTAAATAACAATTTTTTTTCAATTATAGTTTGTAATCGTTAATGTGATTAACGACTAGAGAATGCACGGATAAAAATCCTGATTCTCTAGTCGTTAATTCGATTAACGACTGTGCAATTTTTTTAAAAAAAAATGTTTTTTCCAGTTGTTATTAGTGATAACGACTGGATTAATTTTTTTTTTTTAAAAAAAATCAGTGTTTGGTCGTTGTTGCTATCAACGGCTAAGCTTTTGTCGTTGATAGCATCAATGACTAACTTTGCAAAATTGAACCCCCCCCCCAAACCCACCATATTTTTGTAATAAAAATCCTTACATACAATATTCTGTTAAAAACACCTTGCCAATAGTATTGTAAAAAGCACTAGGCAGCCCGATATGTTGGGCCTAGCGTCTAGGCGGAGCCTGGGTGGGGCCTAATCGGAAAAATTATATAGACGAATAAGGGAAGGCTAACGTCTAGGTAGAGACTCATTGGGGCGAGGCGGAGATTATTAGAACAGTGACCATTAGTAATTTCATGATAACAACTTATGGGTCAATTTTAAGTCTATCATTGAATTTGTTTAGAATTTGGAGGTCACAAGTGAAAATAAACGAAAAATGAAACTATTAGAGCATAAATTCTGGTAAAACATTACGCCACTACAAAAAAAAAAAACTGTGTTTAGTGACGCTAAAATTTTCTTTTGGTGATGCTTATTAGCATCACAAGGTATATTACCTACGCTTTTGAAAGCGTCACGAGTTGTGTTGTTAAATTTGATATCACAAAAATATCGATGACTCAAGATCTATGCGTAGGTAAATCTCATTTCCTGACGCTTTTATCAAATGCGACATTATGTGGTGACGCTAATTTCTGTCATAATTAATAAAGATTTAATATATTTTAAATGAAACTTTGCTTATGCTAAAAGCGTTGTTAAATTTAGGGACACTATTAAGCGTCTTTAAAGTTGCGACGCTTTTGAAAATTAGTGTCATTAAAATTATGATGAATTTTACATTTCTAGCTTTTGTAAAATTTATTAAAGATATTTAAAATTAAAACTTAATATTTAATTTTTGACTCATTTTGAATATATTTGTTGTTAGTCAAATTATACACCATGTGACTTCTATTTATTAACTCTCAAAGTCACTCTCAGCACTTCAATCTTTCGATGTGGGGTAGATATTCCATTTTTTACTTTGTGGCGTTTTTTAATAAGCGTCTTCATTTTAATGACACAAACAATAAAAGTGTAAGTAAATTTTAAAATTTTGGCGATAAATAAAAAATGTGTAAGTAAAATAGAAAGTGTCATCAATGTTATGACGTTTTTTAATAAGTGTCGTCATTTTAATGACACAAACAATAAAAGTGTAAGTAAATTTTAAAAATTTGGCCATATAAAAAAATGCGTAAGTAAATTAGAAAGTGCCATCAATTTTATGACGTTTTTTACTAAGTGTTGTCATTTTAAGGACACTACCGTGACACTTATAAAAAAGTCGGTAATTTTATTAAGATAATGACACTTCAATAAAAGTGTCATTAAATTGACTAAAATGCTAACACTTTCTAGTAAGTGTCACTAATTTTTATAATTAACAACGTTTTTTAAAAATGTCATTAAATATTTATTTATAATGACTCTTTTTGATAGTATCATTAAATTTGTGTTGGGATAGACCATTTTCTTGTAGCGCGTATTGCATGCATCTAATAAAATCTAGACGCGCATAAGCTGAAAACAAAGAAACATTTTGATGTAATCTCGATAAGTATAATATTCATCTCCCATGGAATATTATTGAATTTCCATTTCCTTTGAGATATAACAGTGTAATTTAAAGTAATAGACAAATCATTAGGAGGTAGCTTGTGTGCAAATACTTCAACTCAGAATATTTTAAAAAGTGGAAGCAAATGAAGAAGCATATAAACTCCATTAACCAGGCCAGGAATTAGGTTCTCAAGCCCCACTCATAACTTCAGAGTTACACTGACAAAGTACAACCACGGACTGACACGTGGCAAAATGTAACTGGCCCACACTCCTGTACAGTAAAAGCCACTGCAGATGGAATTAATGTATAGTGGGGTTACAGTAGAAGTGCCAACACACCGGGGTCAATCACAATTTTGATTTTGGTTTCACTTTTCTCTTCTTTTTTTTCTTTTTTTGTTTGATGTTCTCAAAATTACATACTTACATTGCACACAAAAAAATAGTTTATAATCTTCGTCTTTGTAGTTGTAAATATGGTTTAAATTTTAACTGATTTTTATTTTATCACCTCTCTCTCTCTCTCTCTCTCACACACACACACACACACACATTATATATATATTAGGAGGAGAAGAGTGACGAGAATCAAACCCACACACACATATTACATATATATTAGGAGGAGAAGAGTCACGAGAATCAAACCATTGTCCAATTACCTAATTTCATACATATATGATACACTGGGTAGTGGTTTTTTGACACATCAATACAAATCCATTGAAATTTTGACATAACATCAATGCTGTAAAGCTACTATCTGACATTTAAAGCTTTTGCCAACATCACATGTAGCATGCATCCTGTGTCACTCAGTGCAAAAGCTACTACATTCGAAACAAAATAGCAATTACAAATACAAATAAATAAAATATTTATATCATTAAATATAATCAGAGCTCTCAACCCCATTCAAACCGTATTCATGTTGGTTATATACTTCCTCATCAACGTTGACAAGAATTTCTTGGACTTAAATATTGCAATTTGTCACATTCCTACAATCATTATGTTAACTCCAACTGCCTCCAAAAATAACCCAACATATCATGGAAACATAAGGAGAAGATGAAGAAAACAAGCACAACCAAATAACTACAAGAAACATTTTACATTTAGGAATAATTACAAAACTACCCTGAGGTTTAGCCTAATTACAAAAATATCGAGTTATCTTTCAAAATTACAAATATCTCTTTCAAGTGTTACAAACACCCCCTTGAGGTCTGTATTTTTCATTTTTTCTAACAAATACCCCCTCTAGGGTGTAATTTGTAAAAGAGAAACTTATGTCAATCACGTATTTATAATTTTGAAAAATAACAGGATTTTTTTGTAATTAGGGTAAACCTCAGGGGTAGTTATTGTAATTAAACCCTAATCTTTATTAGCATCTAGATAGCCAAAAGAAATGTAAAAGAACAACATCAGCTATTGCAGATTTCATGCTATTCATTTTGGTCTAATGCTTATATTAATTAGTTCACTTAATTTATGGAACACTAGTTCAGAACACAGAGAAATTAATAGTCAATTGTCCATGAAGGTTTTGCCACAATCCAAAGGCCATCTTTACCCATAATCTGATGCTCTTCAGCAATCTCAGTGTTCAAATGCAAAATCACCGCATTCGCCTGAATGTGGTGAAGCTAAAACCATCATCAACCAATATTCCGAGATTGCAACCTTTTCTTCTCAAATTCAAGCTGTGAAGAAAAATAACAAACAGAACCAACGAGAACGAAACATGACAAAGAAGCTCACACAAAAAGTTTTCAGTAGAACAAAAAAAATTAAGGGATAATTACAAAAACTGGCCCTGACGTTTGGGTTAGTTACGAAAAATCCCACAAATCACAAAAAAACCATGATGTTTGATTTTGTATTACATTTTACCCCCTTCATAAGCAAAAACAGTTCAAACACTCACCTTACATTTGTAAAAATATTGCAATTACCTCCCCCCCTCCTATATTTGACACAGTATCAAATCTCAATGAGTTTTTTTATAAATTTTAAACATCTCTGGGTTTTTTTATAATTAACCCAATCCTCAAGGGTAGTTTTTGTAATTATCCCAATATATAAGGTTTTCCCGGTAACATACCACTTTTTCGCACGCACGCGTTCATTGGCAGCCGGAGTTCCTCCACTAACCGATTCAGGGAGATAAGGGCTCCCAACACGCACTTCGTTCATCACGACTATGGTGGTCTTGTCCCAGCGAACGGGTAGCCTAGTCACATCAACATTGGAGACAGTTCATCAACGGAGTATAACAAACGAGGGATCATGAGGTGAATTTGCAGGTCAAAAAATATTGTAATAGTTCAAAACTATTCATAGTTGTAGAAATAATGATCTATTAATATGAGTAGAGTAGAGAAAGAAATAAATTCCTCAACCATGTTCCTGTATAACTAAACTTGGAGAAAAAGTGCGCAAATGCATACTCTTACGTATATAGATTCCTTCAATAAGGACACGGAGAGGCATATATGGTTGAGAATGAATTGCATTAGATTTATAAAAGCTATGGAGGAAGTTAAAAATAAGACAGGAAACCCTTCAATTTCGGTTAGTCCACCTTCCTCCTAAAATGACTGTGATGTAGCGACCTGCCAACTTTAGACCCAAAACAATAGTTAGCATTTTAATTTTGGAGGCTTGCTAGTAAAAAATTTCTTAAGCCCACATATAAAATTATTAGTCCAAAGAATTAGGCCCACATAAATGTAAGGTTTTTTAGAAATTTTAGGAACTTTTTTTTTTTTTTTCCTGTAACTATCTTATGGAATATATTAGAAAATATTTCTGGAGAAATCTAAAGAGTTCTCCCAACTATTAGGTTGAATTGATTTCCCTATCATTTGAGGAGTTGAATAATGTAAATAGGCATAGGACATTCTCACACCAGCACTTAGCAGTGATGTTGATTTAGATATCGCGAGGCTGTTGAAACTTCTAGTCATCTTGTAAGTTCTAACAGCTCTTAACGAACAGGCACTTAGACTGAAGCTTCTAGTCATCTTCTAACCGCAAGAAACAGTTTAAGGAGCTATCTCGAGGACTCGAGGTATAAGAAGATAAAGTTACACAATCGTTGCTAAGAGAACAAGTTCTATGACCATAACCTGTATTAAGTTAATGAATTAAAGAGAATAACTTCAACCAAATCTACTACTTTTTCATCATCTTGAAGCATATTAAGTTTCATATATTAAAAAGCAAGCAAATGCTAGTCAGTCATAGGCAGACCTAAAAATTCATTTATCAACTGCATGAGTACATGACGAAATACAGTCAAGACCAACCCAATCATTTAAAGTAACAAGATTAAGTGATTAACATCTTCAAAAGTATCAACTGGAGTTATCGTACTATTATTAACTCTTTACACTATTGATAATTCTCTATGGTTGCATGAAAAAAACATAGAAATTCTCCAATTCTCTATGGTTGCATAAAAAATACAAGAAAAGTGGCACATCTAATAACATATGTTCTTCAAAAATAAAGAAGCATTATATAATCCATTTGCATTAAAAGTACATAGAAAAGCAGAGAAGAACGGAAACATACATTTGCGAGCATGTTCTAGAATGAACAAGTATTGCATAATCCATTAGCTATTTCTAGGATACAAAAGATGTAAAAACAAACATATACCAAAAGCAAATATAGCTTGATAGAAAGGAATATCAAAATAAATAAAAAAAAAAGGAATCTTTCGAACAAAAGGGTTAGGGTTATGGAGTTCGAACTTAGCCATAGCATAGCAAAATGCAAATGAATAAACTTCATCAAAGTGAACAATGTTATTGTCACTTGAGTAAGATGTAACAAAACATAGAAGATGAAGATCAAATCGTATCTAGAAGATGATAATCACATAGTATCAAGATCAAAGGAGAGCATCTAGACAAGAAGACGGGCTTGGAATGCCAAACAATAATGTCAGATTTAGTTAAAATCATTTGCCCAATATTACTTCTATTGAAGATCAAATAAACAATACCAGTCAGTACTATTCCTTTTGGACATCATATTTCAGCAATCTCTTTGTGTTAATAGCTTACAACTTACAAATGTCAAAATAAAAGGATATTAGAATCATGTAAGGACTCATTTTGGAATTGTTGATTGGATTAATAAGATAATTTGGATAAGTTATGATTGGATAATATAATGGAGTTCAATAACATGTTTGGAAAGTATGATAGTGATGTGTGATTATTTTAGTAGAACAACAATATTTTGTAATATTTGGCATTGATGATAAAGTTGGATAAATTCCAAAATGACCAAATTACCCCCAAATGAAAAATAGAAAGTAATACTACCCACACACACGAGGGATAAATTTGTCAATGACTGTTCACAGAAGAATTGGAATTAGGTCGGATTATATAATTGCAGCCCCATGGCCTGGACCAGTTATCAACAAAGAGCAGGGCAAAAAACCAGGTTGGGATTTTAGTATCATGGGTTATAGTCAGAGATCCAAAACAATTAATAAACCTGGACTAAACAATTAATCCTGGCCAATCGAGTTTCCCAAAAGAGTCCTAAGTGTGCCAAATCCCAAAAGGGTCCTAATTGTGCGAAATCAAATTTATGCAAAGCACATAGCAACTATGTAAAACCGACTTTTACTATGTAAAGAGTAATCCATACACAGAAATACACAAACGCATTATCTTCAAGAATCGAGAAACAAGAAAAGTAATTAATAAAAGCAAAAAAGGGGGTACATTACGTCTTAGATAGAGCATCAAAAATACGCTGCGCCTCAGCACTAACACCCACTCCAATCCTCTCAGCATCAGCCTCGGCTTGTCTGCAATTACAACTCAACAAAAACATAACCAATCAATCAAACACAAAAAACCCCTAAACAAAGCAAACAATGTGCTAAACGAAAAACAAAATTAAATCAATATCCATGAATTAGAAAAGAAAAATCATAGATAGATGCTAAATTTGAGAACTTTTTTTTTACCTAATAGCAGACTCTTCCCTTGATTGAAGAGTGTTGAGATCAAGAAAACACTTCTTGACATCAAGCGGGTCTTCACCTTGACCTAAAAAGGTAAATTCTTTGATGTAATTAGCCTTGAGTAGTCTAATATTCCTCTTTGGCCCTGCCGCAGATTTCACTCCCTCTTGTAATTTTCCAAGCTAAAGTTAAAGAATTCGCCAAAATAGAATAAAAACCCAAAAGAATTACAACAAAACTTTTAATTAGGGATGCATATTTACTTATAGTTAGTGCTTTATACATAATATAAATAGAAAAATTGGAGTTTTGGAAGGATATGAAGGATGAGGAGGTTGGATGGGCGGTCAAAGGTGATAACTTGGGCTTGAAATTCTTCACCGAGGGTGGTTTTGATTGATAATATGCAGCCCACAGCAAAATCTTCACCCTGCGCCTGAGCTTCCATTGCCGTAGCCGCTTTTGGTGGTGCTCTGCAATTGATTTTCTTTCCCCTTTTTTTCCCTCTTAAATAAATCACAGTTGTCGTGTTATATTTTGTGTAACGTTTTTGGGATGCAAACATTGGAGGTGGAGTACGAGATTAGACTCATATATGGAATTGGACTCCAAGTAGCGGCCCATTGGGGTTTCTTCTTTTTTATCCCGTTTTAAGTGGAAGAATCTCAGTGGCATTTGGATTCAAACGTAACATGCTATTTTCCTCAAAAAAAAAAAAAACGTAACATGCTATATATACTATATGTCAGATTATAATATATTTATCTAAGTAGGGGTGATCGAAAAATTTTAAACACCGCTCGGATTGAAAAATTTTAAACACCGGACCATCCAAACCGCACCAAGCCACCATTCATAATAATTTATGACTAAAACCGCGATTTAAAATATTATATAGAAACCGCAACATTTTGTTGGTGTGGTTATGGTTTTAGATTTTGAAAAATCGCCAAGTGAATCTAATTATATCATTCATAAAATTAGTTCTTAATATATTTATTATCTAACTATTTAACTAAAGACTAAAGAACAATATTTTATTTTACCCTAAATTATAGAGATGCGGTGCGATTTGGTTTTAGTTTTGAAAAAACGCCAATTGTTAGTCACTTTGAATAACCAATTCGCTAATATAAATCACACCAACTATCATATTATGGCATCTCCATACTCTAATATCTGGTTTGTGGTGAGGTTTATAAGAGTATATACAGTACTTGGTTTATGTTGTGGGTTTTTATGCTGAAATTTGGTTCATTTAAACTCATTCCATTGTGAGAGCTAAGTTGATAATGACATGACAAAAGTGGCTAATACTTATCAACCACTTTATAACAAGGTTTATAGATTAAAAAATAAATTATAATTAATAATTGTGTGTTGATGGTGGGGTCCATGGAAGATTGGTGGTTGAGGTTTATGGATTATGGAGAAAGATTTATAAAATGTGTTGGGTTTTATTTTTGATGTAGCAGTAATGTGTCACGTAGAAAATTGTGCATGAGGTTTTTGTTTAGTTGAGCATTGGAGATGTGGGGAAATTGGTTTGTTCAAACCACACCTTATTGTGGGTAAATAGTGGTTGATGACGTGGCATAAAATGATTGATGTTTTACCAATCGATTTGTGGAGAAAGGGAAAAATACAAATAAAAGTTGCAGGACAGAGAATGGATTGACGCTCCCACTGTTTGCTGATGATTCGAGGTGACACCCGACTGAGATGAAATAGTGAATCGCTATTGTAATGGCATCATCAAATGGGGACAACTTTTCAGTTTTTTATTCTTTGTTTTTGTTGCATTTAAATAGTAAAAATGTGCATGATAGTTGAATTTTTTTTCCCTTCATTTTGACCGTTGAAAGTTTTCTCAATAGTTGGTTTTAATTTCTTTTTTCCAATATATTGACCTTCAGTTAAGAGTTCACAATATTGCATATTAAAGAAAAACATGTAAGAAACTTTATAATCAGCCGTTATTCAGCAGCTATGTTTTCGTAATTTTTTCTATAAATGCCGTTTGTTCCCTTGACTAATGAATGTAGGGTTTTCTCTTAACTGATTGAATATAAAGCTTTCTCTTAACTAGTTGAATATAGGGTTTTCCCCTTACTAATTGAATGTAGGGTTTTTCCTTAACTAATTGAATATAAGGTTTTCCCTTAACTAGTTGAATATATGTTTTTCCTTGATCAGTTAATTGTAGTGTTTTATTCTTAAATTGTTCAAGTTAATGTGATTTAATTTAATTGCTACGCATTTATGTTATTCTTGCATTCAATGAAAAGTTGCATCACTTTCATGCATCATGTTAAATGTACGTTCATAGCATTTAACGAGCACACAAAGAATAGTAGAGTTAAGTTTGAAGGATTAGAATTAATAATGTTTTTCAAAAGAGAATGGATGCACATTGTTCTATGATGCTGGAGTGAGTGGGAAATGGGCGCGGGGGACCGGCGTTCCGACAATGTGCCGCTTGTGGCTAACGTAGATGTTCAAAGAAAAGGGCCTTCGGGCAAACGAATGGAAATATGCCTTCGGGCAAAATGTTAATCGGGTTCCAAATAACAAGATCCACTGTGACCCTGATTAGAACAATGTGTCACCAAGTGAGCTCGCGTCCTTGATGGCTCAAAAGCTACCTTTAAAACCTTAGGAAAGTGCACCTATCGTTTATAGTATAGATTATTGAGTACCGAGTGTCATTCCCACGAGGATTGTAAGTACTAATAATTACCATCTTTTTGTTATATAATCTAACAATTTTCAGAGTTTTGTTTGTTAAAATGGAAAATGAAAAATAGAGAATTTTAAAATAATTGCAACTTACAAAGGATCAAATAAAAGTAGATTGTAGAATTAAGAAATCAAGAGCTAGAAATGTGTTTGAATGTAAATCCCTCTAGAATGTTTTTGTGATTCAACAAGATAAAAATACAACCATAAACCCTTAAGCAAAAACCAACCTCTTTTAATAAAATCTCATGTTTTATGGACCGTAGAAATTCCCGATTTAAGTTAAACCCTCTATCGAGCGCGAATAACTTCTAACCTCAAGTTGATTAACTGAAATCTCTTTCTAGTTAAAACCCTCAAGACAGCATTATAACGATTTGTGAATTCTCATATTAGGTTTGACCCTAATCCAAAAGATTTATGTCATCCTATATCTAGGATTACATGCAACTCTTTTCACTTATATAGGTTCTGTTAGATATATGTTTTTATCATGGTTTTGATGATTTTGTTCGATTTTGTTCAAATGAGTTTTTAAACCAAAACAATGTCCCTAAATGTTGTCTAAATACTTCCGACCGTCTTTTTACTATTTTTCGGAGTATTTTTTGGAATTTATTTTCGATAAAAAATTGGACAACACATTTGTTTCAGGCTCGACCGGTCGCCCTATAGGGCAACCCGTACCTGAGTTGAGTTTTGAAACAGAAAATGGTGTTAGATAAATGTTTTTATCAAGATTTTGATGATTTTGTTTAAATGAGTTTTTATACCAAAACAATGTTTTTATATGTTTTCTAAATACTCCTAAATGATTTAAAATGTTTTTACTAATTTTTGGAGTATTTCTTAGAGTTTTTAATTTGATTAAAATTGGACAACACTTTTGATGATTTTGTTTATATTGGTTTTTACACCAAAACTATGTTTATAAATGTTGTCCAAATACTCCCAAATGATTTAAAATGTTTTTACTAATTTTTTGAGTATTTCTTGAAGTTTATTTTTGGAAAAATCGGACAACACTTCAAATTGAGGTCGA
Source organism: Rehmannia glutinosa (assembly GCA_016081115.2). Lineage (NCBI taxonomy): Eukaryota > Viridiplantae > Streptophyta > Magnoliopsida > Lamiales > Orobanchaceae > Rehmannia > Rehmannia glutinosa. The sequence continues at coordinate 228,275 of JABTTQ020000463.1, read as the reverse complement.
CCGATCGCCCAAATGGTCGACCATGCACAAGAAAAGAAAACACGAAATGCAGAACATGCAGACTTGAAAAAAGAGGGAGGGGACCGGCCGGGGGGCCGACGGCCGAACCCCCGGCGACCGGTCGCACCCCCGCAACCCCTACCTGGATCGCACTATTTTTTTCAAACGGTCGAAATCTTCAACAGGCAACCTACGCCGCCTCTATGATATTTTGTGACAAAGAAAAATGATGTCATTTGAATTATTTGACAAAGAAGATTTACTTTTCAATTTTGTACAATATTTCTACATCTTGTGATCTTCTTTTTGTAGACAAAAGTGAAGATAGAGGAGCCTATGTTGGGAGCCTATGTTGGTGAAGCTTCCCTATAAATAGAGGATAAATTGAAGACACAAGACACAATACACACAAACAAAATACACAACAAGAAATCTGCAAATTGTTCAAGCTTTCATTTTTACATTCTTGTTGTAATAGCCTAAGTACTTTCACTTGCACATCTTTGAGGTCTAGGCTTTTTGATTCTTGATTACACTTGAACTCAATCTTTGTATTGGTTTCATAGAGTTGTAATCTTGAATTTTGTCCATCATTCAACACAAGACATCCTTGTGAGTATTCTTGTGGTAAGAATACACTTGGGTGATCTAGGTGATAAGTGATTGAAGATTGTGGTGATCTTCAAAGGTGCCGTTGAAGGAAGATTGTGGTAATATTCAAAGGGAGATTTTGGTAATCTCCAAAGGTGGTGTTGAAGAAGAGTGTGGTGCTCTTCAAGGTGTTGTAAGTTGAATTTGTATTAATTGTGGTAATTAATAAAATTCTTTTTCTTTTTGAAATCCATCCCGGATATACTGGGGTGGTAGAGGATTAGGCCCTAGGTGGGTTGAACCTCTTTAAATCGACGCGTGTTGTTTACTTCCTGCACCTTTATTATTGTATTGGCGTATTTGTTTCGAAAAAGAGGGCATAATCGAAAAGATGGAGATAATCTATTCACCCCCCCTCTAGATTATCGTAGCCGCTTGGACTTACAAGTGGTATCAAAGCCAAACTCTTTGGCAAGCTCGTTCCACATTGCGAGTAAAGAGGAACGATCACCGGCTACGAATGAAGTCTACATTATCGGCGCCTCCACCACCAAGCCACCACTATTCGACTCCAAAAATTATGCTTTTTGGAAAGAAAGAATGGAATGCTATCTACAAGGTTGCGGGTTCGATATTTGGAACACGGTCATAAATGAAGAATCCATTCCAATGATGAACACACCACACAAAGGCCTCAAAGAGCTCAATGATGAAGAAAAGAAAATCATCTCCTTAAATGGTAAAGCTCTTAATATTTTGTATTGTTCACTTACCATTTTGGAATATAATCATATTGTAGGAATTAAATCGGCACATGAAGTATGGAGAAAATTAGAAGAAGTATATGCAAATGAAAGGAGCCACTCAAAAGCATCTACTTCTCAAATGGATACAAACCCAACATGGGATGAGCTTCCTACAACTTCCGACGTCGATGAAAACGAACGATGTCTTATGGGCTTCGAAGAAGAAAATGAGGTAAGTTCAAAACCCTCCACTTCTTATGATAATGAATTACAAAATGATTATAGTGATTCGCAAAATGATTTTGATGAACTTCAAAATAAATTCCAAAGCTTACTTGATAAATACAAAAATTTGAAAAAGGAATTCAATATTTTGAAAATTGATAAGGATAATTTATTTTCCTCTTATGAATCACTTTCATGTGATCACACCACCACACTTGACAAGGTTAGAAACCTTGAAAAAGAAAATAGTACTCTTATTGAGGACATTAATTGCATGACAAATGATTTATCAAAATCCAACTTGAGTACTGATAAAATGACCGATATTATTGATGTTCATAGTTGTGATAATTTGAAACAAGGACTTGATCATAAGCCTAGTGTTGTTAATTATGTGAAAAGAAATCAAGTCCCTATGCATGTTGGTCATTATGCTCCCAAAATTACTACTTATTTTTATTGTGGTAAAACGGGTCACACGGTTAATACTTGTCGGGCTAGAAATAGCTCTAATTATTATTGGAGACCTAAAAGTTTCAAAGCTAATTCCAAAGGACCCAAACACTTGAGGGTACCACAAAACAATGTCATATTAGGTACCCGGAATAATAATCGAGGAAAATACATACCGCCAAGAAGACATCAAATGACCATCTCATTTGATCAAAGAAGAAGACACCACCAAAATGAATTTCCAAGAAGGAAATATTATCAACAAAGGAAAGGATATAATCCTTGGAGATGGAGTAATCGGAGAATCCACCATCAACATGAAGATTTTCAAAGGGGAATATATCATCAACAATGGGAACGACACAACCCATGGAAATGGCGTAATTGGTAACCCGTATCTCCCCATTTAAATATGCATTTTATTTTGTTATTATGCATGTTTTTATTTGTGTCTTAATTGCAAATGAGTTTTCAAGTATTTATTTTTTTAATTAAGGTCTTCAATATATATTTGTGCTTTTAAAATATTTTTTAAAAAAGAAGACCTTATATGATGTTTTTAAAAACTCTTGTGCATTTTTGTAGACTAAAGTGTGTTATCATCTCTTATGGATTTTTATGGCATGAGCTTACTTGTGATATCTCTTAGTCTACACTTTTATCATTATGATTTGTGCTAGATTTGTTTTAAGAATTGTGTAGGATTTACATATTTTCACAAATGGCCATTTACGTCATTAATTGTCAAGAAAGGCATTAATTATCGAGGTACGTTTGCTTGTGTTATTCTTACTCTTATAGACTCGATATATGTATTGTCATGTGCCTATGTGCTTGTTTTTCATAGTATTTCATACAAGTGCCATTAAGAGGATTTTTTGAAAGGCACTATTCGATAATTGATTGCACATATTTGCTTTGTCAACTCTTGTTCAAATACTTCTTTTAAATGAGGTCTCAACTATATGCTATCGGATTTTCAAATTTTAAAAGAGACCTTTTGTAGCTTTCTTAAGCTTATTTGAACTTGCATGATTTAGTAGACTTTTGATGATCTTCTAAATGCATAGTATGTATTTCTTGCTTCATGGTCTATATATATAGTGTTTATTTCTACTATGCTCTTATGCAAGATAGTTTGTGATTAATGATTGAGACATGTTTTTACACTTGGGCTATTTTTTCTTGCTTATATAAGCGATGTTGTTAATGAGTTTGTTAAGTTGTGTAGATGAGAAATGAAGTACTCCAAATATTAGTTACCTCAAAATATTTGCATGTAAATGTTCTATTATGAACACCTTAGATCAATTGGATGCCCTGTGGTGATAGTGATGAAAAAGACAAAAAGGGTATTCCGAAAAAAACTCGATGACCAAGGCAACATTGGTCGAACTAAGGCGAGGTTAGTAGCTCGAAGGTATTTTCAAGAAGAAGGTAATTGATTTTGATGTAACATTTGCACTCATAGCACATTTAATAGCTATTTGCATTTTACTTGTCCATTCTTGTTTTAAGAAAATTTCAAGCTTTACCAAATGGATGTTAAATCCAATTTTCTAAATGGTTTTATTCAAATATAAGTCTATCGGAGTTTAAAATTTTAGGCTAAATGATTTTTATAAAAGGCCTTGTACGGTTGATGGACTTAGCTATTTTTGCAAAATGATTTTACAAAAGATAAAGTTGATACTACACTTCTTGTTTTGAAAAAGGGTAAGGTTGTTTACTTGTGCAAATTTATGTTGAAAATATCTATGGTGCTACTAATAAATCCTTGTGCAAGAAATTTTCTAAGTTAATGCAAGGTGAATTTGAAATGAGCATGATGGGGGAGCTCAACTTCTTCCTTGGACTTCAAATTAAGCAATGCCAAGAAGGAATTTATATTTCTCAATCAAAATATACAAAGGAACTTTTGAAGAAATTTGGCATTGAAGAAGGAAGAACCGTCTCTACCCCAATGGCAACAAACGTCAAGATTGACAAAGATGAAAAAGGCAAGTCGGTTGATGAATCCAAATATAGAGGTATGGTTGGTAGTTTACTTTATTTAACCGCAAGTAGACCGGACATTCTTCATGCCGTATGCCTATGTGCTCGTTTTCAAAGCAATCCCAAAGAATCTCATATGAGTGCCGTTAAAAGGATTTTTCGATATTTGAAAGGCACTATTCAATATGGTTTATTCTATCCAAAGAATGAAAATTTTTCTCTTAGAGGATATAGTGATTCGGATTATTCGGGAAATATTGATGATCGGAAAAGTACTTCCGGATCATGTCAATTTTTAGGCGATTGCCTAGTTTCTTGGTTTTCAAAGAAGCAAAACTGTGTTTCTCTTTCAACGGCCGAAGCCGAATATATTTCTGCGGCATTTTGTTGTACACAACTTCTTTGGATGAAACAAACCTTAGCGGATTATAAATGTTCTTTTGAAAGTGTTCCTATCTTTTGTGATAATATATCCGCTATAAACATTGCTCAAAACCCGGTTCATCATAACCGTACTAAACATATTGAGATTCGACATCATTTTCTAAGGGATTGTGTTTCAAAACGAAAAATTGAGATATCTTTTGTACCATCTCAAGATCAATTAGCGGACATTTTTACAAAACCGCTATCTTCCGAGACTTTTGCTTCGATACGAGCTCGGTTAGGCATAATGCATATTGAATGAGGCTTACGTTTGCATTTTGCACGTCTTTAAAACTTAGGGGGCGAAAAATCGGATTTTTGGTTGAAAATTCGGATTTTGAAAAAAGCGACAAACAAAGGATCGAAAGGGTTGTTGAGGGCAACCGTCGCCCTCAACGCCGACGGTCGCCTAAGCATAAAATTGGATTAAAACCGCTCGTCTTGACAAAGATTCTTCATTTTAACTTATTTTGGCCATTTTTCGTCCCTTTGCCAAAATCACACAAACTTCACTTCAAATTTGTTTTCTTGCATATGTTTTATATTTTGGACTTCATTAAGCTCGATTATCATCATCATTGATCATCTTTACTGAATAAATGGTAAGAATTCTACTCCATTTGCTCAATTGGGTTGAACCCTTGAGATTTTGACTTATTTGCAAAATTCTTGATGCTAGTTTCATATGAATGTGATGAGCTTAATATTTATGATGTATTGAATGTTGTTTGAACTGAATTGGTGATGAAATTTTTTGGCTTAAATGAATTTCAAAGGCGTTATATACTTCTAGTTTTATTTGACGCACGCCAAGTGTTCGACAAAATGTTTCAATGAAAAATTCATCACCTACATGAGTCTCTCGATTTGAAAAGTCTTATAAGTTTATAGAGATCATGTTTTATCAATCAAATGAGCTTTTGCAAATCAATTGATCAACTTTTCCCTTTTATTTGGAATTTAAGCTTCAATTTTCAAAAAGCTCGATAAATCGATAAATTTGCGCACTTTGATATGAATATATGATGTTTTTATCGTGCTAACATTTTTTTTGATGATTCCAAAGGGGGAGAAACAGGAAAAACGCTCATACACTCAAAGAAGCGAAAATAAGCTTGCAAAAAAAAGCTATAAGCTAGGGCTCTTAAAAGCCATAAGCTGTGAATATTGCTTAGTTCAATTGATGTATTATGGACTTTTATGATTGACTAATGATGTTTTGTGACAGGGGGAGCTTATAAGCTCATGGAATTCAAGCTTAAGTTGTAAAAGCTAAGCTTTTAGCTTTTAATTGTTGCTTGTATACTTGTTCTTGATATGCATATTGATAGGGGGAGCTTGTGCAAAAATGATTTTGAAAAATTCTTTGCTCCTACTCTTGTGTGTTGTACTTATGATAAATCTTGCTTGAAATGGTTGATGCTTTAAGACCGGAAAATTGGTTTTGTTTTAAAATCAACTTCCTAAAATTGTTTTGGTTTGTAATCATCAAAAAGGGGGAGTTTGTGTAAGTCCAAGCGGCTACGATAATCTAGAGGGGGGGTGAATAGATTATCTCCATCTTTTCGATTTTGCCCTCTTTTTCAAACCGAATGCTCAAAGACAATAATAAAGGTGCGGAATGTAAACAACACACGTCGATTTATAGAGGTTCAACCCACCTAGGGCCTAATCCTCTACCACCCCAGTATATCCGGGATGGATTTCAAAAAGAAAAAAGATTTTATTAATTACCAAAATTAATACAACACCAACTTACAACACCTTGAAGAGCACCACACTCTTCTTCAACACCACTTATGAGATTACCACAATCTCTCTTGAAGATTACCACAATATCCAAATGGCACCTTGTGAAGATTACCACAATCTTCAACCTTGAAGAATACCAAATTCTTCAACACCTCAACAAGAAGATTACCACAATCTTCTTACACCTAACACCTAGATCACCCAAGTGTGTTCTTACCACAAGAACACTCACAAGGATATCTTGTGTTGAATGATTACCCAAATTCAAGATTACAACTCGATAATTGATAATACAATGGAGTGCAAGTGTAATCAAGAAAAGCCTAGACCTCAAGAATGTGAAAGTGAATAGCTAGGCAAATTACAACAAGAAATAAGACAATGTAAGAACAAGTGTATTATTGAGTGTATCTTGTTGTGTTGTAGTTTTCTCTCTTGTTGTGTTGCTTCAATTCTTCATCTATTTATAGAAGATGTCTTGTACATGATAGGCTCCTCTTGGGGACATGAATTCTGTAAAAAATTGCAAGACAAATGAAGAAAAGAGTCATTAGAAATCAATCCCACAATTTAGGGAAAAGTCATTCTCACGCACAACGGTTAGAATTTTGTCATTAAACTTCAAACTTGACGGCCGCGCACAAATAGACGCGTTTGAAAGTGAGAAAACACATTTACACAAGGCGACGACCGGCGACGGGGTCCGACCGGCGACCCCATGCGCAATGGCCGAGCAAGACAAAAACGAGTCAGAAACTCGCTTTGAAATTGCTCCTGTGTACCGGTCACCCGCCGGCCGACCGCGATCGCACCTGGTTGCCCTATAGGGCGACCGGTTGCCCGACCATTTTCTCGCAAACATGAAGTTTTCTATTTTCCTCAACTTTCGTGTACGGGTTGCCCTATACGGTGACCGGTTGACCTCAAAACAAAAGTGTTATCCAATTTTATATCGAAAATAAACTTCAAGAAATACTCCGAAAAATAGTGAAAATATTTTAGACCGATCGGGAGTATTAGGACAACATTTAGAAACATTGTTTTGGTGAAAGAAACCATTGACATAAAATCATTAAAAGTGTTGTCCAATTTTGTCGAAAATAAAACTTGAAAAATACTCCTAAAATATTAAAACCATTTTAAATCATTTAGGAGTATTTGGACAACCTTTAAAAACATTGTTTTGGTATAAAAACAAAATCATCAAAATCATGATAAAACCATTTATCAAACAATCTCCCCCTTTTTGATGATTACAAACCAAAACAATTTTAACGAGGTCAATTTTGAAAACAAAAACAATTTTACCTAAGGTTAAAAAGAGCTATCCGTTGTGAGCGACAACATTCCATGCAATATAAACACAAGGATGGGAGTAGAGATATTCAAACATATATAGCAAAAAAGCTCCCCTATCAATATGCACAACAAGAGTAATGTAAAAGCAATCAACCACAAGCTAAAAGCTTAGCTTTTACATATTGATCTTAGGTTCAAGAGCTTATAAGCTCCCCCCCAACAAAACATCATTAGACAAGTATATAAGTCCATCATACATCAATTGGACTAAGTATAATGCACAACTTATGGCTTTATCAAGCCATAGCTTATAGCTTCTTTTGTTAAGCTTAACTTAGCTTTTATGAGCTAATGAGCTTATAACCTGTTTCTCCCCCTTTGGAATCATCAAAAAGAATGTTAGTACGATAAAAACATCATATAATCATATCAAAGTGCGCAAGTAAACCGATGTATCGAGCTATTTTGAACATTGAAGCTTTTAAACCAAATAGGAGGGAAGAGTCGAATTATACGACTTGTAGAAGCTTATGAAATAGCATTTGATAAGCAAAACATGATCTCTATAAATATATAAGACTTTTGAAATCGAGAGAATCATGTAGGTGATGAATTTTTCATTGAAACATTTTATCGAACACTTGCGGGCCAAAATTAGAAAATGATATATATAGCCCTTGTAAATGTAATCAAGCCAAGTTTTTCATCACCAAATACAATTAAACAATTATCATTCATCAACAATCAATAAGCTCATCACAAAAATATATGAATTGCATCAAGAGACATACATATAAGCCACAAACTTAAGGGTTCAACCCAATTGAGCTAAAGAGAGTGAAATTCTTACCATTCGAACGGAAAAGACAAGCAACGATGATGATAACCGAGCTAGGTAGTCCCCAAAATATATAATTCATGCATCAAAATACATTTGAAGTGAATTGTGTGTGAAAATGTCAAAGGGGACGAAATATAGAGGAAAAACTGTGAAAATAAGAAAACTTAGGACAAAACAAGTTTTAACTAAAAACCTTATCAGGGCGACCGGTCCAGGGGCAGGGCGACCGGTCGAGCTTGTGGGCGACCGGTCGGCCCCTGCCCTGGCAGCCCACTGTTTCAACTGTAATCTAAAAATCCGAATTTTGATCCAAAAATCCGATTTTTCGCCCCTAAGTTTTAAAAACGTGCAAAATGCAAACGTAGTCCTCATTCAATATACATTATGTCATAATCAAGCTCGAAATGAGGTAAAATACTCGGCGGTTTAACGATTAAAAAGTCCGCGAGTTATCCTTGAGACAGAATTAAACACATCTCAAGTTTTTGTTAAAAACTCAATCCCTTTAAAAAAATATCGAATCTCAATATGTTTAGTTCAATTATGACGAACTATATTTTGAATACAGAAAACTATATAATAAATACCGGACTTGTTATCCCGAAAACTAAGAACATTTTAAAACTATGGATATACAAGTCATAATAAGAAGTGCCTTTCAAATGTTTGAAAATTTCTTTTAACGGCACTTTTAATGAGATTCGTTGGGATAGTTTTTGAAGTTGAGCATATAGACATAAGGCATATTGAATGTCGAGTCTATAGGAATAATACAAGAAAAACGTACCTCGAACTTGTTTGTCAATTAACATGCCTACTTCAACCCTTTGTCAATTTTCACATTTGTAGCCATATAGGTTGAAATGGATCTTCTTTCTTCAATGCTTAACTCCTTCAAGAGTTATTTTGAAATATAACCATCTTCTTGGCATTGAATAATTAGTAGTCCAAGCAAGAAATTGAACTCCCTCATTATGCTCATCTCAAGCTCACCTAGTATCAACTTAGAAAGACATCTTGCACAAATTTTCATTAGTAGCACCATAAATATTATCAATATAAATTTGCACAAGTAAACAACCTTGCCCTTTTTTCAAAACAAGAAGTGTAGTATCAACTTTACCTTTTGTAAAATCATTTTGCAAAAATAGCTAAGTCTATCAAATCATATATGGGATACTCAACCGTACAAGACCTTTTATAAAAATCATTTGGCCTAAAATTTTAAACTCCGATAGACTTCTATTTGAATGAAACCATTTAGAAAATTGGATTTAACATCCATTTGGTAAAGCTTGAAATTTTCTTAAGACAAGAATGACAAGTAAAATGCAAATATCTACTAAATGTGCTATGAGTGCAAATGTTACATCAAAATCAATTACCTTCTTCTAGAAAATACCTTCGAGCTACTAACTCTTGCCTTTAGTTCGACCAATGTTGCCTTGGTCATCGAGTTTGTTCCGAATACCCTTTTTGTCTACTTCATTACTATCATCATAGGGCATCCAGTTTGTCTAAGGTGTTCACAATAGAGCATAAACATCCAAATATTTTGAGGTAACCAATATTTGGAGTACTTCATTTCTCATCTACACAACTTAACAAACTCATTAACGGCATCGCTTATATAATCAAGAATAAAAATAGCCCAAGTGAAAAAAAAATATGTCTCAATCATCAATCACAAAATATCTTGTAAAAGAGCATAGTAGTAAGAGGCACTATATATATAGACCATGAAGCAAGAAACACATACTATGCATTTAGAAGATCATCAAGAGTCTAATAAATCATGCAAGTTCAAATAAGCTTAAGAAAGCTACAAAAGGTCTCTTTTGAAATTTGAAAATCCGATAGCATATAATTGAGACCTCATTTAAAAGAAGTATTTGAACAAAAGTTGACAAAGCAAATATGTGCAATCAAATATCGAATAGTGCCTTTCAAAAAATCCTCTTAATGGCACTTGTATGAAATATTATAAAAAACAAGCACATAGGCATATGGCAATACATATATCGAGTCTATAAGAGTAAAAGTAACACAAGTAAACGTACCTCGATAATATATGCCTTTCTTGACAAAATGGCCATTTGTGAAAATATGTAAATCCTACACAATTCTTAAAACAAATCTAGCACAAATCATAATGATAAAAGTGTAGGCTAAGAGATATCACAAGTAAGCTCATGCCATAAAAATCCATAAGAGATGATAATACACTTTAGTCTACAAAAATGCACAAGAGTTTTAAAAACATCATATAAGGTCTTCTTTTGCAAAAATTTTAAAAATACAAATAAGTTTTGAAGACCTTAATTTAAAAATTAAATACATGAAAACTCATTTTGCAAGTAGGACACAAATAAAAACATGCATAATAGACAAATAAAATGCATATTTAATTAGGGAGATACGGTTTACCAATTATGCCGTTTCCATGGGTTTTCCCATTATTGATGATATTTTCCCTTTTGAAAATCTTCATGTTGATGGTAATCTCTCCAATTACTCCATCTCCAAAATTTTTGTCCTTCCCATTGTTGATGGTCTCTTCTTCTTTGAAAATCATCTTGTTGATGATGTCTTTGCCATTTCCAAGGATTGTGTTCTTCCCATTTTTGATTATATCCTCTTCTTGAAATTGGCTTTGTCGAAAATAGTTTCTCCTACTTTGATCAAATGAAACAGTCATTTGATGTCTTCTTGGCGGTATAAATTTTCTTCGATCATTATTTCGCCGGGTACCTAATATGACATTATTTTGTGGTACTCTCATGTGTTTGGGTCCTTTGGGATTAGTCTTGAGACTTTTAGGTCTCCAACAATAATTAGATCTATTTCTAGCTCGACAAGAATTAGTTGTATGACCCTTTTTACCGCAATAAAAACAAGTAATAATTCTAGGAGCATAATGGCCAATATGCATAGTGACTTGATCCTTTTTCATATGATTAACAACATTAGGCTTATGATCAAGTCCTTTATCACAATTATGAATATCAACAATATTGGATATTTTATTGGTACTCAAGTTTAATTTTGATAAATCATTTTTCAAGCAATTAATATCCTCAACAAGAGTACTATTTTCTTTTTCAAGGTTTCTAACCTTGTCAAGAGTGGTGGTGTGAGCACATGATAGTGATTCATAGGAAGTAAATAAACTATCCTTATCATTTTTTAAACCAATGAATTCCTTTTTCAAATATTTGTATTTAACAAGTAAGTTATGGAATTCATCTTGTAGTTCATCAAAATCATTTTGCAAATCACTATAATCATTATCATAGAAAGTAGAGGGTTTAGAACTTACCTCGTTTTCTTCTTCGATGCCTATGAGGCATTGTTCAACTTCTTCATCATGGGAGGTTGTAGAAGGCTCATCCCATGTTGTTGGATTTGATGTTGTATCCATTTGTGAAGTAGATGCTTTTGAGTTGCTCCTTTCATTTGCATACACTTCATAGATGGCTTCTAATTTTTGCCATACTTCATGTGCCGATCGAATACCTACAACATGATCAAATTCCAAAGTAGTAAGTGAACAATACAAAATACTAAGAGCTTTACCATTTAAGGAGATGATTTTCTTCTCTTCATCATTGAGCTCTTTAAAGCTTTTAGAGGTGTGTGGTGTATTCTTCGTTGGAATGGATTCTCCATTTATGACGGTGTTCCAAATATCAAACCCGCAACCTTGTAAATAGCATTCCATTCTTTCTTTCCAAAATATAAATTTTTTGGAGTCAAACCGAGGTGGCTTGGTGGTGGAGGTGCCGGAAAGATGAGCTTTGTTCATAGTCGACGATCGTTTCTCTTCACTCGCGATGTGAAACGAGCTTGCCAAAGAGTTTGTCTCTGATACTACTTGTAAGTCCAAGCGGCTACGATAATCTAGAGGGGGGGTGAATAGATTATCTCCATCTTTTCGATTTTGCCCTCTTTTTCGAACCAAATGCTCAAAGACAATAATAAAGGTGCGGAATGTAAACAACACACGTCGATTTATAGAGGTTTAACCCACATAGGGCCTAATCCTCTACCACCCCAGTATATCCGGGATGGATTTCAAAAAGAAAAAAGATTTTATTAATTACCAAAATTAATACAACACCAACTTACAACACCTTGAAGAGCACCACACTCTTCTTCAACACCACTTATGAGATTACCACAATCTCTCTTGAAGATTACCACAATCTCCAAACGGCACCTTGTGAAGATTACCACAATCTTCAACTTTGAAGAATACCACATTCTTCAACACCTCAACAAGAAGATTACCACAATCTTCTTACACCTAACACATAGTTCACCCAAGTGTGTTCTTACCACAAGAACACTCACAAGGATATCTTGTGTTGAATGATTACCCAAATTCAAGATTACAACTCGATAATTGATAATATAATGGAGTGCAAGTGTAATCAAGAAAAGCCTAGACCTCAAGAATGTGAAAGTGAATAGCTAGGCAAATTACAACAAGAAATAAGACAATGTAAGAACAAGTGTATTCTTGAGTGTATCTTGTTGTGTTGTAGTTTTCTCTCTTGTTGTGTTGCTTCAATTCTTCATCTATTTATAGAAGATGTCTTGTACATGATAGGCTCCTCTTGGGGACATGAATTCTGTAAAAAATTGCAAAACAAATGAAGAAAAGAGCTGTTAGAAATCAATCCCACAATTTAGGGAAAAGTTATCTCACACAACGGTTAGAATTTTTTGTCATTAAACTTTAGGGGCGACTTGTCGCAAGACAAATATATGTTTGAAAGTGAGAAAACACATTTACACAGGCGATCGGTCGACGGGGGTCCAACCGGTCGACCCCATGCGCAATGGTCGAGCAAGACCAAAAACGAGTCGAAAGCTCTGTTTGAAAATTGCTCCTGTGTACCGGTCACCCGCCGGCCGACCGCGACCGTTGCCTATAGGGCGACCGGTTGCCCTGACCATTTTCTCGCAAACATGAAGTTTTCTGTTTTCCTCAACTTTCGTGCACGGGTTGCCTATATACGGCGACCGGTTGACCTCAAAACAAAAGTGTTATCCAATTTTATATCGAAAATAAACTTCAAGAAATACTCCGAAAAATAGTGAAAATATTTTAGACCGATCGGGAGTATTAGGACAATATTTAGAAACATTGTTTTGGTGAAAGAAACCATTGACATAAAATCATTAAAAGTGTTGTCCAATTTTGTCGAAAATAAAACTTGAAGAAATACTCCGGAAAATATTAAAACCATTTTAAATCATTTAGGAGTATTTGGACAACCTTTAAAAACATTGTTTTGGTATAAAAACAAAATCATCAAAATCATGATAAAACCATTTATCAAACAGTTTGTTAGATAAATGTTTTTATCAAGATTTTGATGATTTTGTTTAAATGAGTTTTTATACCAAAACAATATTTTTATATGTTGTCTAAATACTCCTAAATGATTTAAAATATTTTTACTAATTTTTGGAGTATTTCTTAGAGTTTTTAATTTGATTAAAATTGGACAACACTTTTGATGATTTTGTTTATATTGGTTTTTACACCAAAACTATGTTTATAAATGTTGTCCAAATACTCCCAAATGATTTAAAATGTTTTTACTAATTTTTTGGAGTATTTCTTGAAGTTTATTTTTGGAAAAATCGGACAACACTTCAAATTGAGGTCGACCGACGCCCAAATGGTCGACCAGCACTCAAGAAAAGAAAACACAAAAATGCAAACATGCAGACTTGAAAAAGAGGGAGGGGACCGGTCCGGGAGGGCCGACCGGTCGAACCCCCGGCGGCGGTCGCACCCCCGCAACCCCTACCTGGATCGCACTATTTTTTTCAAACGGTGAAATCTTCAACAGGGCAACCGTCGCCTCTATGATATTTTGTGACAAAGAAAATGATGTCAATTAATTATTTGACAAAGAAGATTTACTTTTCAATTTTGTACAATATTTCTACATCTTGTGATCTTCTTTTTGTAGACAAAAGTGAAGATAGAGGAGCCTATGTTGGGAGCCTATGTTGGTGAAGCTTCCCTATAAATAGAGGATAAATTGAAGACACAAGACACAATACACACAAACAAAATACACAACAAGAAATCGCAAATTGTTCAAGCTTTCATTTTTACATTCTTGTTGTAATAGCCTAAGTACTTTCACTTGCACATCTTTGAGGTCTAGGCTTTTGATTCTTGATTACACTTGAACTCAATCTTTGTATTGGTTTCATAGAGTTGTAATCTTGAATTTTGTCCATCATTCAACACAAGACATCCTTGTGAGTATTCTTGTGGTAAGAATACACTTGGGTGATCTAGGTGATAAGTGATTGAAGATTGTGGTGATCTTCAAAGGTGCCGTTGAAGGAAGATTGTGGTAATATTCAAAGGGAGATTTTGGTAATCTCCAAAGGTGGTGTTGAAGAAGAGTGTGGTGCTCTTCAAGGTGTTGTAAGTTGAATTTGTATTAATTGTGGTAATTAATAAAATTCTTTTTCTTTTTGAAATCCATCCCGGATATACTGGGGTGGTAGAGGATTAGGCCCTAGGTGGGTTGAACCTCTTTAAATCGACGTGTGTTGTTTACTTCCCGCACCTTTATTATTGTCTTCATGCGTATTTGTTTCAAAAAGAGGGCATAATCGAAAAGATGGAGATAATCTATTCACCCCCTCTAGATTATCGTAGCCGCTTGGACTTACAAATGGGACGTAAGAATATGGAGGAGGGCGACCGGTCGTCCGGGTGGTCGACCGGTGAGGGCGGGCGACCGGCGACCCTGGGCGGCCGTGGAAGCGACCCTTTTGGTTCTGTCTTCTCTGTTTTCGTATTTTCTTCAACCCCAACCGGTCATAGTCAAGGCGGCCACGGCCGCACTCCTCCGACCGGTCCCCCGTAATATTTGCTAAAATTCAATTTCAATCTTATCTCTGCGCGACCGGTCGCACCCCTTGTTTATCAGCAAACTATCCGTTGCATTTTTAGATAGTTTTTCCCTATTTTGTGGGATTGATTTCTAACAGCTGTATTGATGATTTTAAATGGTTTCTTTTGCAGCAAATCACTCCCCAAGGAGGAGCCTATGTCTGGAAATGAAAGCCAAGTCCTCTCCTATAAATAGAGGCTTCATTCAAGCAACAAGATATAACACTCGACACAAGCAAAAAACAATCAAGCAAACACTTTCATATATCTTGTTGTATTAGCCTTAGCACTTTCACTTGCACAAATTTGAGGTCTAGGCTTTCAATTCTTGATTACACTTGTACTCATATTGTATCAATCTTTATTGAGTTGTAATCTTGATTTTGGTCATCATTCAACACAAGACATCCTTGTGAGTATTCTTGTGGTAAGAATACACTTGGGTGATCTAGGTGATAGGTGTTTGAAGGTTGTGGTAATCTTCAAAGGTGTTGTAAGAGGATTGTGGTAATCCTCAAGGTGGTGTAAGAGGGTTGTGGTAATCCTCAAGGTGTTGTATTAATTTTTGGTAAATTAATAAAATCTTTTTTTCTTTTTGAAATCCATCCTGGATATACTGGGGTGGTAGTAGATTAGGCCCTAGGTGGGTTGAAATACTATAAATCGACGTGTGCTATTTACTTTCTGCACTTAGCATTTCATCTTTGCTTGAGTTTTTTGAAAAAGAGGGCAAAATCGGAAAAACCGGGATAATCTATTCACCCCCCTCTAGATTATCGTAGCCACTTGGACTAACAAGTGGTATCAAAGCCAAACTCTTTGGCTAGGTCGTTCCGAGTAAAGAGGAAAGATCCATGGTTACATATGATGCTCATCTCACCACCAAATATCCACCAACAAGCCACCACTATTCGACGCCAACAACTACGCATTTTGGAAAGACCGTATGAAGTGCTTTCTATAAGGGTGCGGGTTCGACTTTTGGAATATGGTCATTGAAGGAGTTGATCAACCAACCAAGAAATCGGAGGATGGCACATCGACTCCTAAACCTTTCAAGGAGTTCGATGAAAACGACAAAAAGGCTTTCTCTCTAAACGGTAAGGCCTTAAATATTTTGCATTGCTCTCTTACGGCTACCGAGTATAATCGCATAAGAGGCATAAAGTCGGCACATGAGGTTTGGGAAAAATTGGAGACAATTTATAAAGGGACTAAGAAGGTCAAGCATTCAAGAAAGACCATGCTCGTTAAAGACTTTGAAAACTTTAACATGCATGATGGTGAAAGCATCTCCAAGATGGTGGAAAGGCTTGATAATATTGTCAATCCTCTTGTGGCCCTCGGTAAAGTCACCTCCAAAGAAGACAAGGTGACTAAGGTATTAAATGCTCTTCCCGGCTCATGGTCCGAAAAAGTAACGGCAATCACGGAGGCACAAAACCTTGAGACACTCAAGTTCGACGAGCTTATTGGAAACCTCCTCATCTATGAAGTCTATCTCAACGAGAGGAAAAATTCCAAACCATCCATAAATCAATCGGGTATGCAAATTATTCCTAAAGGTCTTGCTTCTTCTTCTAATAATGCATACTATGATAATGATGATGATGATGTGGAGACGGCCGCACTTGTTCGAAAATTTGCAAAATTTGTGAATAAAAATAAAGCAAGAAAACCAAGAGATAATGCTTGCTTTAAATGCGGAAAACCCGGGCACTTCATTGCCGATTGCCCAAAGCTCGATGAAGAGGAGCAAAAGAAAAGGAAGCCTTTCACGAAAAAGAAGGCTCTAAATGCGGAGGTCAAAACGTGGGATGAACTACTCGAAACAACCGATGAGGAAGGAGAAACCGAACACGGTCTCATGGCCATAGACGATGAAAACAATGAGGTACGCTCTAATTCTTCTACTTCCTCCATAGTTGATGACTTGCAATGTGATTTTGATGAATTGCAAATTGAGTTTCAAAATTTAATTGTTAAATACAAAAATTTGAAAAAGGAGCATAAGGAGCTTAAGGTTGAAAAAGAAAAATTATTTACCTCTTATGAATCTCTAGACAAAGCTCATGCTCTTACTCTTACTAGAGTTCACTCTCTTGAAACCGAAAAGGAATCGCTCACAAAAGATATTGAATGTTTGAAAAATGATGTGCATCGTTTCAACATAAGCACGGATAAAGTCACAAAAATTTTGGATGCACAAAGAGGTGAGCATTCCAAATTGGGACTTGGTTATAAGCCATTTCAAAGTGTTTTTAAGAAAATAACCAAGGTCCGACTTTTGTACGTGCTAATAGTTATAATACTCCTACTTGTTTTTATTGTGGCAAAGTTGGACATTATGCTAATAATTGCAAATTGAGAAATAGCTCTAGACATGTTTGGAGACCCAAAGGTCTCAAGACTAACCCCCATGGACCCCAAAATTATAGGTACCTAAAAGAAATTCTTTTGTAGGTAATATGGGCTATAACAACAATGGAAGATTCAAAATGGCTCATGGACAGCGGATGTTCACGCCATATGACCGGGAGGAGAGAACTTTTTACCAACATCAAGCTCCAAGAAGAGGGTATGGTCATGTTCGACAATGGCAAAGGAAAAATTCTTGGAAATGGAGAAATTGGTAACTCTTCTTTCTCTCTTAGTAATGTTCTTTTAGTAGAAGGGCTTAAGTTTAATTTGATAAGTGTTAGCCAACTTTGTGATTCAAATTATAATGTTTCCTTCAATAAAGAAAAATGCCTTATACTTAAAAATGGTGAAATTATTTGTGAAGCAAATAGAAAAGACAATCTTTACAAAATTTGTACAAGTGATTTGGTTAGTTAAAATGTTTCTTGTTTAGTCGCCAATAATGATTTAACTAGTTTATGGCATAGGCGACTTGGACATGTTGGATACAAGAATTTGAAAAATATTTACAAAAACCAACATGTGAAAGGACTACCCAAATTGAATTTTGAAAATCTTGGCTTATGTGACACTTGTCAAAAGAACAAATTAGTTAAAAGTAGTTTTAAGCCCAAAAATGAAATTTCCACAACCAAACCCCTACAATTGCTTCACCTTGATTTGTATGGGGATATTGGTACGGCAAGTCTAAGTGGAAAATATTACACTTTCGTTATTGTCGATGATTTTTCTAGATATACTTGGGCTCTTTTTCTTACCAATAAAAGCGATGCCGTTAATGAGTTTGTTAAGTTGTGTAGACTCATTGAAAATGAAAAGGAAGACACTATTAAGTCTATTCAAGCGATCGAGGTGGAGAATTTGATGGTGAATTTAGAGTCTTTTGTGAAACCAAAGGATATGCTCATAATTTTTCGGCTCCAAGGACACCTCAACAAAATGGAGTAGCCGAAAGGAAAAATCGGACACTACAAGAGATGAGTCGGTCCATGCTCAATGAATTTTCACTTCCAAAATATTTTTGGGCCGAAGCCGTAAGTTCCGCTTGCTATGTCATTAATCGAGTTTATATTCGTCCTAAAATGAATAAAACTCCATATGAGCTTTGGAAAGGTAGAACTCCAAATATTAGTTATTTCAAGATATTTGGTTGTAAATGCTTTATTTTGAATACCAAGGATCAATTGGACAAACTTGATCCTAAGGCCGATGAAGGGATATTTATGGGATATTCAACAAAAAGCAAAACATATCGGGTTTACAATAAGACTAGTGGAGTTGTTGAAGAATCCATCCATGTCAAATTTAATGAAGCTTGGGTGTTGAAAGAATACCTAATGATGATAGTGATGAAGAGGATATTATTGAACAAATTGTTCAAGTTGATGATCAACCATCTACATCAAACGATCAACCGTCCACTTCAAATGGTCCTCAAGAAGATAGAGGTGATACCTCGGATCTTCCCGTTGCATTGAAATTTAAGGGAGATCACCCAAAAGATCTTATTATTGGTGATCCCCTTGACAAAGTGATGACCTGGAGAAAATTTGCCGAGAAAGCTCTTATTTCTCAAAAAGAGCCTAAGAATGCTA
The DNA here is from genome assembly GCA_016081115.2 of Rehmannia glutinosa. Taxonomy (NCBI): domain Eukaryota; kingdom Viridiplantae; phylum Streptophyta; class Magnoliopsida; order Lamiales; family Orobanchaceae; genus Rehmannia; species Rehmannia glutinosa. Next base: position 208,997 of record JABTTQ020000463.1, on the reverse strand, counting down.
AGGAGGCCATTGAGGATGAGGATTGGTTCTTAGAGATGCAAGAGGAGTTAAATCAATTTAAAAGAAATGATGTATGGGAATTGGTACCTTGTTCTCCATCTCAAAGTATTATTGGTACAAAATGGGTATTCCGGAACAAACTTGATGATCAAGGCAACATTGTTCGAAATAAGGCAAGGTTAGTAGCTCAAGGGTATTGTCAAGAAGAATGTATTGACTATGATGAAACTTTTGCACCCGTAGCACGTTTAGAAGCTCTTCGTATTTTACTTGCCTATTCTTGTTTTAAAAACTTCAAACTTTACCAAATGGATGTTAAATCCGCTTTCTTAAATGGTATTATTCAAGAAGAAGTCTATGTAAAACAACCTCCGGGGTTTGAAAATTTTTCTAGGCCTAATGATGTTTATAAACTTAAAAAGGCCTTGTATGGTTTAAAGCAAGCACCTCGTGCATGGTATGATAGACTTAGCTCTTTTCTTTTGCAATATGGCTTTATAAGGGGTAAAGTTGATACAACTCTCTTTGTTTTTGAAAAAGGGCAAGATTGCTTACTTGTGCAAATTTATGTTGATGATATTATCTTTGGTGCTACTAATGATTCTTTGTGCAAGAAATTCTCTAAATTGATGCAAGGAGAATTTGAAATGAGTATGATGGGGGAGCTCAACTTCTTTCTTGGACTCCAAATTAAGCAATGCCAAGAAGGCATATACATTTCGCAATCAAAATATACAAAAGAACTTTTGAAAAAGTTCGGCATTGAAGAAGGAAGAACCGTTTCTACTCCCATGGCAACAAATGTCAAAATTGACAAAGATGAAAAAGGCAAGTTCGTGGATGAATCCAAGTATCGAGGTATGATTGGTAGTTTACTTTATTTAACCGCTAGTAGACCGGACATTCTTCATGCCGTATGCCTATGCGCTCGTTTTCAAAGCAATCCCAAAGAATCTCATATGAGTGCCGTTAAAAGGATTTTTCGATATTTGAAAGGCACTATTCAATATGGTTTATTTTATCCAAAGAATGAAATTTTTTCTCTTAAAGGTTATAGTGATTCGGATTATGCGGGAAATATTGATGATCGGAAAAGTACTTCCGGATCATGTCAATTTTTAGGCGATTGCCTAGTTTCTTGGTTTTCAAAGAAGTAAAACTGTGTTTCTCTTTCAACGGCCGAAGCCGAATATATTTCTGCGGCATTTTGTTGTACACAACTTCTTTGGATGAAACAAACCTTAGCGGATTATAAATGTTCTTTTGAAAGTGTTCCTATCTTTTGTGATAATATATCCACTATAAACATTGCTCAAAACCCGGTTCATCATAACCGTACTAAACATATTGAGATTCGACATCATTTTCTAAGGGATTGTGTTTCAAAACGAAAAATTGAGATATCTTTTGTACCATCTCAAGATCAATTAGCGGACATTTTTACAAAACCGCTATCTTCCGAGACTTTTGCTTCGATACGAGCTCGGTTAGGCATAATGCATATTGAATGAGGCTTACGTTTGCATTTTGCACGTCTTTAAAACTTAGGGGCGAAAAATCGGATTTTTGGTTGAAAATTCGGATTTTGTTAAAACTGACAAAACAGTAGGCTAAACAGGTTGAGGGCAACCAGTCGCCCTCAACGTCGACCGGTCGCCCTCAACCACGACCGGTTTCCCTAAGCCTATATTTGGATTAAAACCGTTCTGTCTTCAGCATTCTTCATTTTAACTTATTTTGGCCATTTTTCGTCCCCTTTGCCAAATTCACACAAATTTCACTCAAAATTTATTTTCATGCATTCAATTTACAACTTGGACCTTATATAGCATGATTATCATCATCATGGCTCATCTTTTCCGATCAAATGGTAAGAATTTTTCTTCCTTTGCTCAATTGGGTTGAACCCTTGAGTTTATGACCTTATCGTATATTTCTTGATATTTTTTGCATATGATCTTGATGAGCTTATTTATTATGTTCTATTGTATGATGTTTGATGTGAATTGGTGATGAAATTTTTTGGCTTGAATCATTTACAAGGGCTATATACAACTTCTTTTAATTTTCACGCCCACAAAGTGTTCGATAAAATGTCACAATGAAAATTTCAACTTCTACATGATTCTCTTGCTTCCAAAAGTCTTCTATACTTATTGAGATCATGTTTTGGCACATAAAACGAGCGTATGAACTCTTCATGATACATTTCTCCCACTTTCTTTAGATTTTTAAGCCTAAATTGCTCAACGGTTGATAAACCAACTCTTTTGCGCACTTTGATATAATTGTATGATGTTTTTATCATCCTAACATTCTTTTTGATGATTCCAAAGGGGGAGAAACAAGAAATTGGCTCGTTAGCCAAAAGAAGCTAATTAAAGCTCGCAATAAAAACTATAAGCTATGGCTTCCTAAAGCCAATAATACCTAGTCCATGGCTTGCATTATGGACTCAATTGCAAAAGATTATAAGTATTGTGACAGGGGGAGCTTCTTAGCCTATGATGTTTATAGGCATCTTATATAAGCTTGTTATAGCTTGTGCTTCTAGCTTAAGAAATATCTCTTGTTAATATGCTCATAAATAGGGGGAGCTTTGTATGAAATGTTTTCAATGGATAGTTCACTCGTAAAACCGGAAAATTTATTTGTTTTCAAAATCGTCCTCGAGTAAATTGTTTTGGTTTGTAATCATCAAAAAGGGGGAGTTTGTTAGATATATGTTTTTATCATGGTTTTGATGATTTTGTTCGATTTTGTTCAAATGAGTTTTTAAACCAAAACAATGTCCCTAAATGTTGTCTAAATACTTCCGACCGTCTTAAAATATTTTTACTATTTTTCGGAGTATTTTTTGGAGTTTATTTTCGATAAAAAATTAGACAACACATTTGTTTCAGGCTCGACCGGTCGCCCTATAGGGCAACCCGTACCTGAGTTGAGTTTTGAAACAGAAAATGGGACGTAAGAAATATGGGGGAGGGCGACCGGTCGACCGGTACCTAGGAGCAGCCCTTTTGGTTCTGTCTTCTATGTTTCGTATTTTCTTCAACCCCAACCGGTCATAGTCAAGGGCGACCGGTCGCACCCCCCTCCGACCGGTCCCCCTGTGTAAAATTTGCTGAAATTCAATTTCAATCTTATCTCTGCGCGACCGGTCGCACTTTGTTTATCAAAAACTATCTCTGTTGCATTTTCGATGACTTTTCCCTATTTTGTGGGATTGATTTCTAACAGCTCTATTGATGATTTTAAATGGTTTCTTTTGCAGCAAATCACTCCCCAAGGAGGATCATATGTCTGGAAATGAAAGCCAAGTCCTCTCCTATAAATAGAGGCTTCATTCAAGCAACAAGACATAACATTCTACACAAGCAAAAAGCAATCAAGCAAACACTTTCATATATCTTGTTGTATTAGCCTTAGCACTTTCACTTGCACAAATTTGAGGTCTAGGCTTTCAATTCTTGATTACACTTGTACTCATATTGTATCAATCTTTATTGAGTTGTAATCTTGATTTTGGTCATCATTCAACACAAGACATCCTTGTGAGTATTCTTGTGGTAAGAATACACTTGGGTGATCTAGGTGATAGGTGTTTGAAGGTTGTGGTAATCTTCAAAGGTGTTGTAAGAGGATTGTGGTAATCCTCAAGGTGGTGTAAGAGGGTTGTGGTAATCCTCAAGGTGTTGTATTAATTTTTGGTAAATTAATAAAATCTTTTTTTCTTTTTGAAATCCATCCTGGATATACTGGGGTGGTAGTAGATTAGACCCTAGGTGGGTTGAACTACTATAAATCGACGTGTGCTATTTACTTTCCGCACTTATCATTTCATCTTTGCTTGAGTTTTTCGAAAAAGAGGGCAAAATCTGAAAAACCGGGATAATCTATTCACCCCCTCTAGATTATCGTAGCCACTTGGACTAACAGGTTCTATTTCACCATGAATCTCTCGATTTCCCGGATGAAAAATAAACTTCAAATCAATATTGCACATATACCAATTCGAATGAATAAAGCATAATATAAGTGAATCACACAAAACATGAAGATTTTATTAAAAACATTCAAACCTTAATCACAAATTCATTCTAGAGTTCATTACATTCAAACACTAGAAATTTAGTTACACATGGCTTTGACGAAAGAATATACTACACAAGAAGATTTGAATAAAATGAACATGGTGTACTTAGCTCTTATTCAAGACCAATTCAAGACTTCCTCCTTGGTTGATTGCAATGATGTTGAGCTCCAAACTTTCTCCTCTATTGCTCTTCAACTTCCAACTCTACCTCTCTTTTATCCTCTCAATGTATTTTGCTTTGAAACTTAGAATATACAATGAATCTCTCTATGAATGAATGAATGTGAATGAGTTTCCCAACTCAAACTCTTGGCTTTTATAGGCACCATCTTTGTGAAAGAACACATCAATAATGCAAACAAATTCTCCACTTCCATGGTTGTTGGTTGAATCATTGTGTGCACATTCATGGTTGAATTGGTTGAATCATTGTATTCACATGACAATACTCCACTTCCATTAGTTGAGTTGGTTGAATCATTGAGTCCACATGACAATTGAGGGAATAATAGAGTTTGGTGCAACAAAATGAGATGTAAAAGTTGCTCAAAGGTTGTCAAAAAGCAAAAAGGGAAAGCTTCCATAATTTCCGCCAAAAGAACATCCAGACTGGACGAAAAACACGCCCGTGCTTTAAAAGCACGGGCAGGCCGTGTTTTTGGATTTTCCCGAACACGGTCGTGCTTGAAAAGCACGGCCTGGCCATCTTTGGTACGTCGGGGTCGAAAAATTGCTTATTTTTTACTTCTAAAAAGCACGGCCGTGCTTGAAAAGCACACCCTGCCCGTGTTTGACTGAAAAGGCCCCGAAATGACGCGTTTAGCTTGGGATTTTGAGTGTTTTTGCATCCAGAAACCCCCGGGTATGTTTTGACATGAAACCATGGCCCAAAATTCACCAAAAATAGCTCCAAATCATCAATCTACACCAATAAAAGCACCTCGGAGTAATGTGAACTATGTATAATAAAAAATTTATGAAACTAACAATAAAATAACTCAAATCATACTCAAATATACACATAAAACATGCATAAAAAGACCCTTATCAGTCCTAAGAACGTTTTATGAAAAGAAAGAAAGAGAAAGTTTTAAGTATGTACACGAAAGGACTTTAAGTAAAGAAATTATACAGTTTAGCTAAGTTGAGTCATTGCATTAAGCACGCATTCATGCATGAGATTACTTGTTGAGCCCTTTAAGCTCATTCCACGAATGTTTTTTTTTTCCAGATGAGAATAATGAGGAGAAAGGAGATGGCGGGGCGCAATGACTCAAGAACCCATGTCCTTCAGTTTAACTTATGTTTTTGTTGAGTTGACTTATTAATATTTTTAAAGTTGAACGTCGTTTTATTTTTCAGTATGATTGTTTTGGACTAATAGTTTTTAGTATTTATTTCCGCTGCAAGGTTTTTGAACTATGTAGGATTTTTATTATCCCGTATTTTTAAGGATTTCTTTAGAGTGTTTTTATTGATTATTTTTCGCATTAAAATATAAGTAAGCTAGAAAAGGGCGCTACAAATTATATCGTGACATTGGCGTATACCGTGAAGTTATAAAATAGTTTAATATCTTGAAGTTCATGAAATAGCTAATGTTGTGAAATTTATGAAATTATAAGAAAACCTAATTTTCTTTAGGAAATGATATTTTACCTACTTTTGGTTCAAATATTTGTTTGAGTAGGAACAATCAAGGCATTAATCCTTCGCTAGGTTCGACTCCGACAATGACTCCTGACGATGACTCATGACGGCAGTTTATTTTTGGAGTGCTCCAATCTCCTTGGGCAATTGTTAGAGGCCTTATGCTATTTTGGTACAGGAATACGTTGAGTGATATCATATATACATGCATTATTTTGCAGAACATGATTACTGAGGATGAAGGGAATTATGATAAGTAATTGGTCGGATGATCAAGCAATCTCTCCTGGACGGAATTTACATGTACATATGATAAAATTAATTAGATATGCCAAAGTTTAAAATTCTATTTAAAATATGTACATGTATTTGATCTGTAGGTCTTGCAATTGTTTCATACTAGTACGTGTAAATTTCTTCTGATAAATGCAATTCATTCTGATGCTAAAAGAATACTATCATATTATACTTTCATATCAAGTGTTACGATTAATGCTTTTACCTCATAAATAAATATACTCACAACTTATTTTACCTTTCCAATTATTTTCAAAACACCATTTAAAAAAAATCATCAATTATTATTATTATTATTATTATTATTATTATTATTATTATTATTATTATTATATTTCTATTTTACATTTAGTAACACTCTCAAAATCATTATTTCATCTTGACAACCTTTTGTCCCTATTGGTTTAAAAAAATTATCTAACAAAAAATACTAAACAGAAAACCAAACATCACTCTTAATTACTCTATTGCCTTCCTTGAACTTGGAAAGCATGGCCCCAATGGCCAATATTTCCTTGAACTTGGAAAGCATGGCCCCAATGGCCAATATGCATATAACACCAAAGTAACTGATGAATCAAATCAAGATTCAATAACTGTCTATCCATCCATCCACAATATCTTGGAAATTAAAAAACATTTCCATTTCTGTTCATAACCTCTCTTCTTCAACTCATCCAATACCCTCATGGCAAGAGAACTCTCTGTCTCCATCTCCCTCCACTGCCAGCCCCACCACTACCGCCACCACCTCTCCGCCGTAAAACACCACCACCACCACCCTTTTCTCAGATTCCCCAAACCCAGCCATTACAATCTCTCTCTCTCCCTCTCAGCCTCCCACTCTTCTTCCTCTTCACCTTCCTCGTCATCCCTCCAAACCCCACTTCAAACAGGGCGTTTTTTAACCAACGAAGAGCTGGAAAAGCTCGAATTTCTCGGAAATTACAGCTATCATCAAGAATTGGAATCTGGGCTTCTTTGGGTTCGCGTAATGAGGGAAGAGGAAATGGACATGACTGTGAGCTTGCTGTCCGAGTCTTTTGCAGAATCGATGATGATGGCGACGAGTTATGTGAAATTACTGGAGTTTTTGGTGAAAAACTATCTGATTGAGAGGAGAGAAATGATGCCTCACAATGCAACACTCTTAGGAGTTTATAGGGAAAATGGGGAAGAGGGTTTTGAGTTGGCGGGGACTGTGGAGTTGACTTTTGATAGAAAGGGCGCTAATGCTAATCCTCCGACGCCTACTCCTCCCAAGAACTCGCCTTACATATGTAATATGGCTGTGAGAAAGCCGCTTCGAAGGTATTTACTCTTGATTTCATTAATTTGGTATTGTTGTTACTTATTTGTTGTTTGAAAGATTAGCTTTGGTGTAGTTATATTTGTTGTGTTTCTTGATCTTGTAGAGTACTTAATCTGAGTAATCATGTTGCTGGGTATCTAATTAGGTCTAATAATGAAGTTCTTGATCACACTACTCATAAAACAAACTCTGTCAATTGTATATCATTTAAGGATCTTTTTTTTTTTTTTTTGTTTCTGAATTGATTTGATCTTTATTCTTGATCTGTTTGTGAATAGTAGCAAGATGAAGTTTCAGGGGTTCTGTTGAGCTTTGGGAAATGATTTGCTATTGGAGACTGTATTTAGTTGTTCACTTTGGAGATTTTTTGCTGTTAGAGATAAAATTAAGTTATTGAGTTATATGGTCTATAAAATTGTGTGTCTATACAATTTGTTGCATAGAGGTGAAATTTGTGGGCTTTTGTCAAACATTTGCTTGTAAGTCGAAAGTTCATTGTATTAGGTATGAGGTATGATAAATGCCCGTATATCATCTCATTGAATCGTCATTAATTACGTGATGAGTTGTCAGCTGTTGTACCATGAATTCATGGCAATTATGCTTGTTTTGTATCAGTAATAATTTTAAGTCAGGTTATAATCATCATGACTTTAATCTAGAGGACAAGTCTTTGGCAATATATCAAGTTTCTCACTCAAGGTTAAATTATTAAGACCTAACATGTTTGAGAAAATATTTGGATATGGTACATGTTATGATATTTAGATAACCTGGTTGCGTTGCTATATAACAATGTGAAGTACAAATCTACCACCATTTTGGCATATTGAATATTTGATCAACCGCCACCATTGACAATCCTTCAGTAATCTTTCCACCATTCTTCAGACACCTAAACGGAGTATGATAAAGCCTTCTTTTAGATGAAATCTATGACGTACTTTTGTTAGAGTTATAAAATATATAGTTGCACTTGAGGGGATGTGCTAGAGTTATTAAATATTAAGTGGCTATCCTTTCTAACAACTTAAGCTTTTAGATGAAGTGGTCATTTAATATGTATTTGGCTGGAAATGTTTTATCTTATTAAGCCTTAACTTTGTCAGTATTTATGTTAAGTGAAACCGTCTGTTGATTATCAATTCTTCATATAAAATGTCTTCCAGGAGAGGCATTGGCTGGCATCTACTGAAAGCTGGTGAGGAACTTATTACAAAAATGAGTTCCTCGAGAGAGGTCCATCTGCATTGCAGAATGATTGACGAAGGTCCATTCAACATGTATACAAAAGCAGGTTATAGCGTTGTTAAGACAGATAGCATCTTGACCTTGTTAACATTGCAGAGACGTAGGCACTTAATGCGAAAAGAACTTCATGTCTCTGAGGATGCTTCTGAACTAGATATTCCTAACGATCAGTTTACTAAATTGGCAGATGTGTACAAATGACTTTTTGAGGTAAAAGAACACGAGATTACATCCGAACGTTACCATGCAGCTTCTTGTTTAGTTGCAAACACTTGTTGAATATTGTTGTTGTACACTATACACGACATGAGAAATATAATATAACTTCTATAGATTTTTGTGCTCGCTTACCCTTGAGATTTCATCAGAGGAATTGTTTCAAGAAGGACGATCTGCAATCAACATAGATTCCACTTTATTTACCACATTTTACGTTGTCATTCTACGTATATCAATTACGCTGGTCTAACTTCAGTGAGACAATCATGTTCCAAAGGATGGGCTTGAAGGTAAAACTGATAATCTAGACTATCTAGTATGGCTGCAACTTTTCTTTCTATATCTTTTAATGTAATGGTTGCTGAATTTTTACAATGCCATTGCTTGTATTTGCTGATCATTATCATTTTACTGGTGCTGCTTTTAATGTGCCTATCTGCTTTTGTCATTTTTCTGTTTCACTCATCCTTAGCATTAATCAGCTTATTTTCATTTTTTTTTCCTTCTCCAAGTATGGCTAGAATACTGCTAAATTGCCCAAATCTTTTCTGATGCTATATAATTACTAAAAGTTATCCTATATATATATGGAAAAAACACTTCACCATTCGAATTATGGTGTTTTTGGCACTTTGGGAGATACTTTGTTTTTTTTTTTTTTTGTTACACTTTGTCATCTGAACTATATGGGTTTTGCACTTTATCATCTCGAGCAGCCGATTGTTGGATTTTCGTCAGGATTCTGTCATATGGATGACACACCTCTTGCTTGTGCACTTTTTTGTCAATTGCAAGTTGTTTGATGTGCTCAAATATTGAGTCTAATTGCTGAAAAATTAGATTATAATTGGCCAAAAAGTACACAAATAAGAAACGTGCCATGCATGTGACAGAATCATTGAAAAAAATTTCTACAATCAAGGTGCTTCAGATGGCAAAGTGCAAATCTTGTGTAGTTCAAATGCAAAGTGCAACAAAAAAAGGTTTAGCTCCCGAAGTGTGAAAATCACCATAGTTTGGAAGACCAAAGTATTTTTACCTGTATATATATATATATATATATGTATATAATACATGATATCTGAAAACTTGGCTCTACATTCCCTCAATCTTTTTGGATCTGTTTTTCTTATATGGGTTGTTTAGCACTTGGTTTTACTTACTCATTAAGCCTAAGTTTATTATTTCTCTCAGCTAAGTATTGATTAATATGATTAATATCTAAATCCATACAACATAATTTCTACCGGGTTCTTATTCGGTAATTTCGCTTGCACCAAACAATGAATATATATATATATATATTGTCCTTTTAATTACGTTGAGGCTTATTGCACCCAACGATGGAAGTCTTGTATTAAGTGAAAGATTAAATTCCATGTTTGCACTATACTCTTGTATTTATGAGAAATATTAAGGCGTTTTTCTCAGGAAACTCTTTTCTTTCTTTTCTAATGACCCAGCTTCCAAGCTTACTTCAACTCATCATGTGATGCTGACAGATTTATTGTATGAACTCATGTAGCATTAAATGTTGTATTGTAGCATCAAAACACAACATAATCAACTACTGAGAGTATAGTATAACAGACACCAACTGCTGAGAGTATAATCGACACCTCAGAGGATTTATGACTCTTGGATTACTCTTGACCTTGAATTTTAATTTTCTTTGAGTACTTTAAATTACTCAGAAAAACTAACTTTGAGAAGTTTCATATTTTGAAGTAGAAGCTCCGTAGTCGGAAAAATCTGTGGTTAACCACTCTGTAGAATGTCTTTATCTGTTTGAGCAGAATCAATCCCAGTAATTTCATATCATTCTGAGTGTATGCATTGTCATTCCCAATCCTTTAGAATTGATGTAGAGGATCAGTTGGAGTTCTTTCACGCAATCTATCATCGAGGGCCTCTCTTGACTGTCTACTCGGACACAACGTGACGCTAGGTTTGCAAACATGGCTATCGACTCCATTGTGTACGAACTCCGTCCCATTTCTGGATCAATCACCCTTTTCAATTTCTTCTTGTCATTTAATATTTGCCTCACCTATGGAATTTCATATACACCAATTCATGTTTTTCGTAATCTTAGTATAGTCTAATTACATTCTCGGATATTTATTTTAGGACAGTAATATGTTGTCCGTACCTGGATTACTAAGTTTTGATCATTTGGTCCTTGGTTCAGGTCCACTGCTCTTCTTCCAGTCAAAAGCTCGAGTAGAACGACTCCAAATGCATAGACATCGCTTTGGAGAGTGAGTTTTCCTGTCTGTTGCCAAGGTAGACATATCCATTGCTCAGTCCATCTTGCCATTTGATAAATTAAAATTAGAATATGACCATCACTTTCTTAGTTTCAAATTCCCATCGCAAGAAAAGAATAACGGAGAAAGCTAGATGTTCACCTTGTAGTCATATAAAATCCAACTTAGGGAATCAACTCCAAGATTTATAGGACAACTACAGAAGCAACAGCCAGAAACAAAAATGTCTACATTAAGATAGTTTTCGACCTAGTTCTGTTGTCTTCCATTATGATCTATAAATGCGTTCATCTGATAAGGATGCGAAAGTTTGGGGACCGTATGACGATCTAGGCATTGATTACTGGCATTGTGAATAGCATAGGTTTATTATGTGCTCTTTAATTGTGGTAGGTGTACACTAGCTTAATTTCAAGGCTTGGTTAATCTGTACCATAAATTGAAAACAAACGAGGTATGAGGACTTTATCGTCTTATTTAAAACTACATCTTACTTATAATACAGGAAGGCCATACATGGACTATCTTATTTTCTCAGTAAATGATATATATTTAGATGCCTGGATAGTTCTATCAATCTGTATAGACTTCTTTAGTTGGAATTAGTACAAGGGAAAAAACATGACAAAAGGATGAAAAAGATAAAATACATCTGATTTTCTACTGTTCGACTTCCTAAAATGCATCCTCACAGCTCTCTTGAGATGTAATCGACATATACTTGCGTGTGATGATTCTTCTATTTGAACTTGGTACTCAGGTAGTCGTGTATCTTTCTAAAAAAAATTAAAGTTTAAATAATGTTAATTTCTCTTCAAGTTATCAGCGTTGCCCTGAAAAATCTGTCATGTAAAAGAATTAACTTATATTATGATGCCTATCAATGGAAATTATTTCGGTATGTCCCGTATGTAATCTGCTCTGAATTTCAATTTTCAATCACTACCTCTCGTGAACCAAAAACATAGTTAAAAAAAAGGAAAGGAGTCAAATGTACTTCCTCATGGAAAACTAAAGGTCACATGTTAATCACATAAAGAGCCATACCAAGGTATACTCCGGATCGAAATAGCCAAAAGTACCAAGCACTGTTGCTGTCACACAAGTTTCCTGTCCTTCTGGCATTATCTTCGCTAGCCCAAAATCTGATATCTGCTCGTAGCAATTTTCTTGATAAGTTCTAACATGCTAATGAAAACAGCTCTCATAATCGTAGTGCTAAAAGTGTTTAGAAGAATATGTTAACATTATAAATTACTTATTCTTACCTTTGCTTCATATTTATCATCGAGAAGTATATTGGTGGATTTGAAGTCTCTATGAACAATTGGAATTCCAACATCAGAACCAGAATGGAGGTATGCAAGTCCTCTTGCTGCCCCAAGAGCCACTTTCAGCCTCAAAGGCCAATCCATCTTTACTTCTCCAATTCCTAAAACATAATTAGTTGACAATCAGTGGGGTTAAATGCAAAAACTGGGAAAAAATCACAGAGCTACTAAATAACGAACCATTTAAGTGATCTTGTAGGTTCCCTTTGTGCATATATTCATACACCAAAAATCTTTGCTTCCCATCTGCACAGTATCCTATTAAGTTTACAAGATTAGGATGGTCTAATCTGCTCAAGATGTCGACCTCCACACGAAATTCTCTCTCCCCTTCAGCTTCTTTGAATGGGGGTAGCTCCATTTTCTTGATCGCCACAACCTGTGAAATCCCATAATTAACTGTATTTGTTTTGTCGGTTTAATTTTCATGTAAGATACGGGGTGCATTCATTAAAAATGCAAAATCCCAGTTTCGTGCAAATTTAAGTAAATGATTTGTGGGTTACATAAAATTAAAATTGAAACAACAATTTTCATGTAATGCATGTATTATAGTGATTTTGGGATATGAAAATATACATGTTAAAGTTAGAACATACCTCCCCAGACTTTAGAGTGCCTTTATATACTCGGCCAAATCCTCCTTTTCCGAGCAGATTTTCATCACTAAAAGAACATGTCGCCTCTTCCATTTCTTTGAATGTAAATACTGCTGATGCATTTCGTTTCTTCGCTGGTGGTTTTCTGTATTCGATTTGCCAGTTTTCTGCAGGTTTGTATGTCCCTGCAAAACAGGTTTTAATTTTTCAACAAAAATCCCAAGCAGTAAAATCTCAAAACTGGAATGAACATATTGTTTTAGAATCAGAATGAGAAATAGAAAATACAAGGATTGATCTGATCCTCAGACTTGCTTCTCCTTCGTTTATTCCATGCAGATACTAATCCGAAAGGCATTATTGTTGCTTTTCTTGTGACCAAAATACGACGTTAATTTCAGATAGACTACTGATCTTTGGACATCTCATATAACAAAACACACTAAAAATATAGAAAATTATACAAATTCTTATAGTATAAAAAAATTGAATTCACATGTTAACTGAAGAGGATATAAGGAAAAGCTCGATTCGGGTTTTATTACTTTAGAAACTGAGATTATATTATTAAGTTGTACTGAGAATCCTCATAGGAGTATGCATAAAGCAAGTGGGAAGTTAGCTTTGTGTATACTTAGTCCCAACAACCAGGATTTCTCACTTGAAGTTAAAGAAAAAGCTACAGAAGACAAAAGATGGTATTATTTGCTTACCTTTAAGTACTTACCTGGTGGGGTATATTTGTGTGTTATGTTTGAAAATGAAAGACAAGCTGCTACTACTTGTTACATAATTTTCCTTTGTGGAAATATTTGTTTGATGGAACAACAATGTTGTTGAGGGGTGATTTTCATTGATTCTTACATCATTCTCTCCTTATAACCTCTTATTCAAAACCCAACAGTAACGATTACGATAGTGGGTGTTCTTGATGGAAACTTCTGTTTGTTGGAAGTTTCTTTCGTGCGTTTGGTATGTTTGCGAATGATGTTTACATCGATAGTTTTTCTGGATTGTCGTACGATTAAACTGTTTTTGCATTGTCTTCTGAGCAGTAAACATTGGCGTCTTAAGTAATTCTTGATTTTTAACTAGAAAATTTCAGGCAATATTTTGTGAAGTTACTGCTGAAATGTCAACAAGGGCCAAATAGTGTGGAATGGCCTAATATGTATAAGCTTACTGTGAAGCCAAGCTGGGATGCCTTTACAGTAAGCAATACCATATATTTGTCAATAGGGATGGCAACGGGGTGGGTCTGGCTAAACCGGGGACCCTCCGCCCACGCCGCCAAGAAAATATTGGACCCGGGACCCAGCGGGTTCAACCCGCCGGATCCGCCGTTTTTTTTATTTAATCCCTGTCCAGTAGCATCTTGGGACTGTTCCAGCTTATTTTCTGTCATTTTTTCTTTATAGATTGAACAGTCATTCATCCAGGCTATGTAAATTTGCGACAACAAAATTTAAATTCAGCAATCATTAATAGAGCAATTGGAAAATAGCCAACAATTTAGATTTAACAAGAACTAGATTAAGAAAAGACCCAACCTCAAAATGCCAAGCTACTGGTGGTGGCAGCTAATTCACAATTCCTCAATTAGACAAGACTTTCTAATTATTCTAATTAATAAAATAAAAATTATTTAATAAGCATACATATACGTGGTGGGCCCGGGGTGTCCTATTGGACCCGTTACCCGCCGTGGACCCGGTGGGTTTAAATAAACGGATTGTACACCGCCTCGGAACCCGTTATGCCGGGTTTAGACCTATCCCGAACGGGATGGGTTTAATGCGGAGTCAGGTTTCAACCCGCCCAAGTAGCATCCTATTTGTTAATGTCAATAACATTGTTTCCATTTTCCTTTGTGGGTGTGGGCTGTTGAGCAGTGAGTTTTGGGTTCAGTCAAGAAAAGAATCATTGGTTTCCTTTTCTATATCCACATTCATAGAGGTCAGTGTTGGGTTGAAAAACAAAGTAAATTATTTCATACCCCAGTCAGGATCGATCATTGAAAGTTTGTTTGACGAAACAAGTTTATATATATATATATATATTGGTTTGATAGGATGTGAAGCTCGGCTTGAATTCGACTTGATTAGTGAGAAATTAATTAAATGTGTATAAATATCTAGCTACTCGAGCCCGATTTGTGTTTGTCTCGATTACAACTCGTTCAAGCTCGATTCGATTAATAATCAAATTAAACTCAAACATAATTTTTGAAGTTCGATAAAAGTTCAAACAAGTTTGAAAAATAACATGTTCAATTCTACTCGATTTGTTTAACAAAGGAGTAAGTTGGCGCCACTAATGTCGTCTCATGCCGGCTCTCATGCTAAAGCTAACCTTCTTTCTCCGGCGACATTTACTGATGTTATTGATGATAACAATGCACATGAATTTGAATATTTAAAGGATGAACCCCATCCCTGAGGGCCCCTACTGCCCTTACCCTAAAGCTTTGTGGAGGAAGTGAATCGCGAGATATGCCTCAACAAATCAGGGTCCCGAGCTGCCATAGACTAAATAGGGGTTAAAATTACATTAAATATTTAATTAAGGCAAAATAAGGGTATAATTGTCAAAACAAACATGTGGGGGACCATCCAAATATGGAATCAGTTATTAGGGGAGAGAAAATCACGTGGGGAGAGAGAAAATCGCGAGAAAATCGCGCTGGAGAGAAAAATCACGCATGTGCTCTGCCATGCAGTATGCTGTACACTTATCAATGATTTGCTATTTAATTAACATTATTTTGTTGTATGTTTAACATGATTGTACTGTATACTAAAATGGTCAAACAAAAATATGTGGGGACCATTAATTAAGGAATCATTTATAGAGAGAGAGAATCACGCTCATTAACATGTGGAGACCGTGGATTAAGTAAATCAATTAGAGAGAGAGAGAAAATCACGTTCATTATTGTGTTGTATATTTATAATATATTTAATGTATACTTAACACTATTTTATTGTATGTTTAACATAATTTTACTGAATATTACAATTGTCAAACAAAAATATAAGTATACAACAAAACACATATAAGTATACAACAAACCACATATAAGTATATAACAAAAAAAAATAAGTATACAACAACATAATATATCAAAAATTAACTATTTATACAGCAAAACACATCTAAGTATACATCGAAAAACATCTAAGTGTACAGTAATCCATCCATATCAGCATCGTCTTCTTCATCAATCCTCCATCTACAACAACAGCTACACCATTCCATCAACCAGAAATAGAAGTCAATAGCCTCTTTTATTAACAAGACAACCATAGTCGCCTCCACCACCACCTTCACGGCGAGGTCCACAGAATCCACCACCGTCACCACCTCCGCCATTTCCACGGAGCAACAGGAAGGAATGTTCTCTTGGGCTGCTGCAAATCAGAGAAAGTGTATGATTCACGAGAGTTTCCTCCGCATACAAGCACTTCGATCTCGACCAGATTTTGATCCTCGATGTCGAGGTTGATCGGGAGAAGGCCTGACATACCGGAGAGGAGGAGGTTGACGAAGGGGTTGAGATTGTCTTCTCTGCCTCCGTCTACAGAAGAACTGATTGGGGGACCACATAATTGAGGGTGAAAACTCAGATGACCAATCGCCCTTTTCAGATTTAAAATAAATAAAAAATATTTATTAAATTGGGTAAATCTCAACCATCTAAAATTACAGATTTGTGGACATGATTAGTCCACACTGTCTCACTCTAATTATGTGGTCTCATTTGATCCAATCCCTATATATATATATGATGTGTAGTTTGCACTTTGCAACTAGAGCCGTCAATTTCGGCCCAGTAAAAGCACTGGGCTGGGCTCTAATCTTAGAGGCCCGAAATGAGTCGGTGATGGCGATGAGACTATATGACACTTTTTAGCACAATATGATCAATTGGTGGTGGAAAGATCACAACAACTGTTTTAGAGTTTTAGTTTCCTATTTTTGTTTAATTATTCCAAGATTAGTTTTCTTATTTCCAAGTTGTGATAGAAGTTTTATTTTAGAAGAACTCTTTAGTATAAATAGGAGTTTATGAATATTTTAGGTCAGTTGATTTTTTATAGATTTTGAGAATTCCTCTGCAAGTTTTTCGTGTGTTGCTTTGTTCTATCGTCTTTGTTATTCCCGTCTATCACATAGCTCCGCCCTGTGTCAATTGGTATTCAGAGACCAGTTTACGTTTCTTGAAATATGCCGTCCAGATAGAATCTACAACGACAAAACGAAAAACGCACAAATGCGTCAATAAATCGATCTGTTGACTCACTAAATCGCCAATCTGACACATCAACAGACTTTCTTCAATGCTATGTCTGAGCAACTCGCTGTTGTTCGAGGTTTAGTGCGCGAAGGAGATCGCGCAGCCCCTGCGCGTCATGGCTGTGACAGACGCGACGCTGGTTTTCCAATATCGCCACATACGTCTTCCGATGAGGAACCGCTTCCATTGACCACCAGTTCGCCCCTCTCACACCCCAAGATGCACCTCGTTTTGATGAAACCCGATGATGGGAACAAGGTTTCAAACTTGATTTACCAGAGTTCATGGGTAGTTTGGAACCCGATGCCTTTCAGGATTGGTTGAGTGTCGTCGAAGAATTATTGGATTTTAAGGCGGTTCCCATAGAACGCCGTGTTGGACTTGTTGCCACTCGATTGCGAGGGTGCGCAAGCGCGTGGTGGCAGCACCTCAAGTGCACCCGTACGTTCCAAGGTAAAGCACCTGTTACTTCATGGGATAAATTCACCAAATATCTACGTCGTGAGTTCCTTCCTTTTAATTATGCACACACACTTTACCAGAAATTAGAGCATCTTCACCAAGATTCTCGCTCCGTCGACGATTATTCCGAGGAATTTTATCAACTGGTTGCCCGGATTGATTTGCGTGAAACTAACGAACAACTTGTTTCATGTTATATCGGTAGTTTGCGAATTCCGTTACAAGATACGTTAAATATGTTTTCGCCAATTTCGGTATCTGAAGCTCATCAGAGAGCTTTACTCCTCGAGCGTCAATATAATTGCCGACCGTTTCAGGCCACTTCCCCTTCCATTGGTCGTGCGAACCTGCCAGACAGTTGCAATACCACTGCCCAAATGCCACCTGCGCGCACACCTACATCTGCGCAGCAAGCCCCTCTGCGCACCCCCCGCCCCGGCGGGTGTTTTTCTTGCGGCGACTTCGGCCATTGGCAATCTGCATGTCTTAAAACAGGTACCTCTCGCGCACTTTTCACTTATGATCCAGACATGGGCCTTTATTCCCCAATTTTTGATTCTGACCCTTCGCTCGACCCACCCACCTGATGAAGTTCTTGTCGGCGATGTGGGTACCAACCTTATTATCCGACGTACTTGTTTCACTCCTCACGACGATAATACTTCAAACCAACGTCACATAATTTTTGAGTCCACATGCGTGTTCATGGTAAGGTATGTCGTTTTATTATTGATTCGGGCTCGACTAAGAATATCATAGCCGCGGACGCCGTACAAAAATTATCTCTCACACCCGAGCCACACCCCAACCCGTATTCTTTAGCTTGGCTTAATCACAAGACGAACCTTATTGTGGACAAACGGGTTTTGTTAACCTTTTCCATTCGCGAAAAATACATGGATAGTATCTGGTGTGATATTGTACCGATAGACGCGTGCCATTTTTTATTGGGTCGCCCTTGGCAATTTGATCGCGGTGTTCGTCATGATGGACGTCTTAATACCTATAGCTTTCTCTTTCAAGGCGTGAAATTTGCCCTTCTTCCTACGATTCCGCGCATCTCGCCATCACCTCATGAGGGGCATGTGTTACTACTCTCTCATCGTGATTTTCATAGGGAATTGTCTTCTGTCTCTCATGTCCTTTTGTTGGTCCCGCACGCATTATCGACTCAAGTATCTACTGTTTCTGCTCTGCTTACATCATTATTGCAGGAATTTTCATATGTGTTTCCGGACACATTACTGGAAGGTTTACCCCCGATCCGGGATATTCAGCATCACATTGATCTCCTTCCTGGCTCGTCATTGCCTAATCGTTCGCATTATCGCATGAGCCCCTCGGAACATGCTGAGTTACGCCGTCAAGTGGAAGAATTATTGCATCGCGGTCATATACGTGAAAGTCTGAGCCCTTGCGCATGTCCCGCTTTGCTCATAGCAAAAAAAGAAGGGATGTGGCATATGTGTGTTGATAGTCGCACTATTAATAAAATTACAGTTCGTTATTGTTTCCCTATTCCACGCTCGGATGATTTATTGGATCAAATTAGTGGTGCTTCTGTCTTTAGTAAATTGGATTTGGGAAGTGGTTATCATCAAATTCGGATTCGGCCGGGTGATGAATGGAAAATGACATTTAAAACCCGCGAAGGTCTTTACGAGTGGCTTGTCATGTCATTTGGTCTATCTAACGCCCCAATACTTTATGCGGGTGATAAATCAGAGTTTACGTCCCCTAATTGGTGTATGTGTTGTCGTTTACTTCGATGACATCTTTGTCTTCAGCAAATCTATGTCGGACCACCTAGCTCATCTACGTGCAGTCCTTATTTTGCGCCAAGAAAATTTTTACTCCGCCCCCAACAAGTGCACTTTCATGGTCGATAACATTCTTTTCTTGGGATATTTCATTTCAGCGGATGGAATTTCTGTCGATCAACAAAAAATCGAAACCATTCGAGACTGGCCATCACCCACATCGTTGACAGAAGTCCAAAGTTTCCATGGCCTAGCTTTTTTTTACCAGTGTTTTATTCGCGACTTTAACACCATTATGGCGCCTCTTACGGACTGCATGCATGGGAAATCTTTTATTTGGACACCGGCTACGGAAATCGCATTTAAGAATATCAAATCTAAATTGACAGCAGCTCATGTTTTAATCCTACCGGATTTTTCACGCCCTTTTGAGCTATATTGTGATGCTTCAAAAATCGGAATTGGGGCAGTTCTTACCCAGGTTGGACGTCCAGTTGCTTTTTTTAGCGAAAAACTAACGTCCGCCCGCTCTCGCTATAGCACGTATGATGTTGAGTTTTATGCAGTTGTGCGTGTCGTTCGCCACTAGCGTCACTATCTTTTCCATCAAGAATTTATTCTCTACACCGACCATGAAGCATTAAAACATCTCGCCACTCAAGATAATTTATCCGCACGTCACGCTAATTGGGCGGCCTATCTCCAACAATTTACTTTTGTTGTTAAACACTACGCAGGCATCGCCAATCGCATTGCTGACGCTCTTAGCCGTTGCTCTTGTTTATTATCTGACATGCGCCTCGAGGTTGTGGGATTTGAGGTATTTAAAGATCTATATTCTACTGATCCTTTTTTTGCACCTATTTTGTTGCGTCTACAGGAAGGTGAAGTTTTTGATTTTATATGTCATGAGGGCTTTCTTTTTAAGGGGTTATGTTTATGTGTTCCAGCGTGTAGTTTACGTCTCAAAATCATTGCCGAGCTACATAATTTAGGTAATGTGGGTCGTAATCGGTCTGTAGCCCTCGTTAGCCGTCGTTTTTTTGGCCTTCTCTCCGTGATGTCTCGCATTTTGTGGAACGTTGTCGTCTATGTCATGTCTCTAAAGGGTCAACAACTAATGCGGGTTTATATCGCCCATTGCCTATACCCTCGCAACCATGGTGCGCCGTTAGCATGGATTTTGTGTTGGGCTTGCCACGTACTCAACGGGGCTATGACTCGATATTTGTTGTGGTTGATCGCTTCTCGAAAATGGCACATTTCATTCCTTGTAATCGCACGTCGGATGTTGTCCATGTTGCTCAGTTATTCTTTCGAAATCTTCCGCTTGCATGGCTTATCCTCCTCCATTGTTTCGGATCGTGATACACGTTTTCTGAGTCATTTTTGGCATTCTTTATGGCGCATTTCAAATACCGAGCTTCATTTTAGTAGTGCGTACCACCCGCAAACGGATGGTCAAATGGAAGTTGTCAATCTTTCGTTGGGTAATCTTTTACGTTGTTTTGTGGGTGACAATCTTAAATCATGGGATCTTAAACTTCCGAACGCTGAGTTTGCGCACAACTTAGCACTCAATCGCAGCACAAGTTTTTGTCCCTTTGAGGTCATGTACGCCGTGCTTCCTCGCAGCCCTGCTGATTTATTGACTCTACCAACTGCTATACATGCTGACAAACGGGCTTCAGATTTAATTTCTGAGTTACAGGTTGTGCATTCTTCTACCAGTGCGCATTTGTTGGAAGCATCAGCGCTACAAATCTGCAGCGGACACGAAGCAGCGGGATGTCCAATTCGAAGTTGGTGACTTTGTGTGGGCCATCTTAACAAATGACCGTTTTCCATCTCATAAGTACAATAAACTTTCATCTCGCAAGATTGGTCCTTTGGAGATTGTGGAAAAAATAAATCCTAATGCTTATCGCCTCAAACTTCTGAGTCATGTGCGTACTTCGGATGTTTTTAATGTAAAGCATTTGATCCCTTTCCGTGGTGATAATTCGTCCGACGATGAGACTTCTTCAGATTCGAGGACAAATCTTTTTCAAGCGGGGGAGAATGATGGCGATGAGACTATATGACACTTTTTAGCACAATATGATCAATTGGTGGTGGAAAGATCGGAGCAGCTGTTTTAGAGTTTTAGTTTCCTATTGTAGTTTAATTAGTCCAAGATTAGTTTTCTTATTTCCAAGTTGTGATAGAAGTCTTATTTTAGAAGAACTCTTTAGTATAAATAGGAGTTTATGAATATATTTGGCCAGTTGAGTTTTTACAGATTTTGAGAATTCCCCTGCAAGTTTTACGTGTGTTGCTTTGTTCTATCGTCTTTGTTATTCCCGTTTATCATGTAGCTCCGCCCTGCGTCAACCGGGCTTTTTGGCCCGGCCCGTTAGGCCCGAAAAATCGGGTCGACTCGAACGACCCATTTTTTTAGTGTATTTTTGTGGGCTGGGCCGGGCTCCAGAAATGGCGGCCCGAATACTGTTTTGCCCAACCCGGCTCCAGTCAAGGACGCAAAGCCCTCTTGATTTCCTCTTTTTTTTTTTTTTTCAATAATAACAACAACTCAACTTTTAATTATCACATGTTAAACTGCAAAATGATCAATTTACCTTTATATATAGAAGATTAAATGGCCCTAATTAGATGCATTAAAATATCTCCCTCTAAAAACTCCTCTTGCTTAACCCTAGTCGTCTTCCTTCTCTTCTTCCTTCATCTTTAGTCTTTGGGAGGGTGGAGAAATCATCTTTTATTTGTTATTATTATTTAGTTTGATTGTCTCCTTTTATTGGAGTCTAAAGTCTCCTCCACATGTGTTTGTGTTCTTTAATAAGTGGAGTTTTGTCCTCTTAATAAGTGGAGTTTTGTCAGTTCAGAAGATCCAGTTGTTGTGATATTGTTGAGATCCAATCTGTTTTGATGGGCTTCCTTGAATATTTGTGACCAATCCGAGATAAATTTTATAGGTACGAGATTTGTCCAACAATTGTTACCTTTTGTTTATACGGATTTTCATCTATGCTAGTTTTATCTTTAGTCTAATAGATTCATTTGATAAATTTTATTTATCATATTTAATTGTTTGACTGGTTCTTCGTTGTCAATTAGTGCCGGCTGTTTCTAGCAATTTTATGAAATTTCGTATATTCAAATAAAAGTAATTTTAGAAGATAAAATCATGAATTCGGTGACTTGTCTTTTTGTGAAATAGTTGACTTAGTTTGGTCATTTTGACCCTTTTGTGAGGGGTATGGCTTCTTCCAAAATTGTGACACAAATTTGTTGACTTTCTTAAAATGGGCCACCTTTGATCGATTTCCAATAACAATAACATTTTGTTTAAATAATTAACTTTCAGGCCTTTAATGTAAGTATTAGTGGATTACATACTTAACAATGATTTATGGCCACTAAGAGTACATTTATTCCTTAAATTCGAATAATAAAATGAACACATAATTCAACTTGATTGTTTTATAATTACTTCAATTTAAGTAATTTTATTGTATTATTAAGTGCCAATAAATTTTTTTAAAAAAATTATCCTTAACCTCATTATCTTTCCAATTATATTGAAAAGTAAAGTAAAATAAAAAACAAATTATTTCTTGATTGAGAAGGCAGGGTATGTATTTTCAAAGTTAAAGGTGGTGAAAATGACACCAAATATATAGTTGAGGGGGACAGTGAAATTCAACCTAATATCTAGAGCCTTTATGATTTCTAACAACCTTCTCCGTTTTCATTTGTTGCATGCATATGCTGCATTAAAAGCACAACAGTCAATAGAGGTAATTAATTGCACCTCTATAATAAGAATTGTATCTCTTGAATTAAATAGTAGATTGATGGAGCATTTACATTCTGTTATTCTCTATGATAAAATTGATGGATTAATTGATGGAGCACGCACATCTTATTTATAAATTTTTAGAATCAAATGAATTTCATTTATTCATAGAAACTTACGACTATGAGTGAAAATCAATTGCAAGTCCTTTAAGATCACAATACTATATTAGATCTAAAACAAAGAAGATCTCGTTTTTGTCTCTTATCGCCGGGTAATGACTCATCTGATCTTCTGAACAAAATCTCACATATAGGGCAAACTTATTAACTGAAAAAAAGTCATCTATTGAGGACAAATAAACTTATTTACATTTCAATTATGAAAAACTATCTTGACGTTTTGAAATTTTCTAATAAAGGGATGTTTGACTTAAGGATTAAAGGGCACTCGATGCTAACATTTTATTCTTTGACAGATTGAAATCACAAGCAAATATTACAGGAAAAGGGTAAAACTCTTTAATATTAATTTTTGTACGCACCAAATAGATATGCATCAAATAGGCGCCATTTATTTATAAAAAAAAAAAGAAGAAATTGAATTTTTTTTTTTTTTTTTTTGACAGCAGAAGAAATTGAATTGAAGCATGAGAAAAAAGAAAGTTTAAAAAAAGGGGCATACTCACTCTAGTCCAGTAGGCCTAACGCAGTTCAATCCAAATCTTCTATTTGTGACTTGTACGGTGTTTCAATGTACAGTAGGTGGCTCTCTTATTCTTCCCTAACCCTAGCTGCCGTCACCTACATGGCTACATATATCCTCTCCTTTTCCTCCATCCCGGAAAAGTGATTTTCAACTTTCATTTTCATTTATGGGAGTTTTTTGGTCTTGTATTGGGCGTTTTGTGCAGAAGATTCAATAACAAATGCGAGTACATAATTTATCTAGCGTTAGTGCGATTTTCTGATTCGAATGGATCAATTAGATATACACATTTAAAATATGGTTTATGTTTTAGTTGTCTTATAACTTTGATCTTTATAATCAGTTCTAAGATTCTTTTGCTGAATAAAGTTGATTGATTCTGTAAAAATAAAAGAGGAAAAAACACTAAACCTCCCAAACTATGCGATTTTTTGCACTTTACCATATAAACTAATTTCTTTCACACTTTACCATACAAACTATACAAGTTTTATACTTTACCCTATAACGGTCATCGCCGGTGGAATATTCTCCGAATATTCCGGCACGTGCCCTCCACGTGAGGGCAAAAACGTCTTTGGCTAAAATTCAAAGTGAAGTAGTTACACTTTACCATCTGAACTTTATCAAGAATTTCACTTTGCCATCTGAACTTTGCGCAATTTTCACTTTTCCATATCAATTAAAGAAAATTAAAATAATTATGTGTATATACATTTATTTATCTTATATAATACATAAAAATCATAAAAATAAGTTTAAATCATATTGTGAGCATCGAAATAGAAAATTTAGCATATATCAAATTACTATTATATTAAATATATTATCATATATATTACTTATTTTTGTATAATAATTTATTTTTTGCACACTAAAATTAAAAAAATACAAAATAAATATTATAATTATGATTAAAATATTTTTTTTCTTTTTTTTTTTTGCAAAATTTTGATTTACCGAAATACAAAACGAAATACCGAAAAAAAGTATGATAAAAGTTTGAATCGAAATGATTATTTTGGTACAATATTCAGCACGCGATTCGTACAGAATTTTCTGTTCACTTATGATTCTTGTTCATTCACCAAATACCTATTGAGTTTAACCTCTACTTGTAAGAGTACGAGAGCAATGTAGTGTGGTAATCGACCAAAAGTTTCTCATAAGAAAATTTAGCCAAGCGTGAAATTATTTGAATTTATGAAAAACAAAAATAATTCTTTAACACTATAATCAAGTTTTGAATATGCAATTATGAATTGAACTAAGAATTACAAATACAAATCTAAAGCAACATCACATTAGAAAATTGGGATGAAATCAATATAAAAAATGTTTAAACCTTATAACAATTCAAAGATGTCTAAACAACCAAAAATAAATCGATATCAATGATATTTATACCCACCTTAATCATAAACCTAAACCCTAAAATAATACCATTGGTAGATGTTTTTCTTTTACGAATAAAAATTAAAAATAAAAGATAAATAAATGTATATACAAATAATTTTTGTAATTTTCATAAATTGATATGTCAAAGTGAAAAATTGCGCAAAGTTCAGATAGCAAAGTGAAATTCTTAACAAAGTTCAGATGGTAACGTGTAACTATTTCTATTTGAATTTTAGGCAAAGACGGTTTGCCTCACACATGGAGGGCGTGTCTTAATATTCGGAGAATATTCCACCGTCGATGACTGTTATAGGGTAAAGTGCAAAATTTCTATAGTTTGTATGGTAAAGTGTAACGAAAATTAATTTATATGGTAAAGTGCAAAAAATCGCATAATTTGGGGGTTTAATGTTTTTTCCTCAAAATAAAAATACAATAGATGAGTACAACACGTAATATAATGATATTATCTCATTATACACATGACATTCAACTCAGTCAACTGAAATGCCATACGAAATAAAAGGAGATCCCATATGAATTGTTATCATAATGTGTACTTGTCGGCGCACACCATAAAGTCATACACCATTTATTGAATGGCTAAGGAAGGCAAGAGATATAATTCAGTGATATCTACAAAGTATTGCACTAATGAAATCACAGTCTGGGTCGGTTTGGTATTATTGGGATTAGTCAATGTGGACGCCATAGCCCTGTTTGTATTCATTTTTAGAAATTCTAGATAGACATACACATTAAAAGTTCCGCCAAAGACTTTTGAGAAGACTGGTACGTAGTTCTCCTTGTATCTATAGTGCACTCAAATCCAACTATTTTTACAGGTTAAATTGTAAAATGAGGACATTAATTGTACTCTAGACTTTAAGCTGTCAAAATAAGAGCGGCCCAATATAAAGGTTGGATTGAGCTTTATTTTTAGAGCCCAAAATTAATCGGGCCTATTTGGCCCGATCCATTAGACCTGAAACACCAGACTGACCCGATTGGCCCAATTTTGATGTGTATTTTCATGGGATGGGTGAGTTGAACCCAAAATAATGACCCGACCACTATTTGGTCCAAATCACCCAAATTTTGACATCTCTAACTCCAAAGTGGAAAAGAAAGACACGAAGTTTGCGGACTTTCAATTTATTGCAATAACTTTAAAATTTTAGCGAATTAAGGATAAATTAAGCTTAAATTGCCCAAATTCGGGCTAAATGCCACACATACCTTTTTTAAATAAGTTTTACTAATTTTTCCAGATTTTTCTTCGTATATTTGCATTTTAATTGTTAATTGTAAATTCTTAAAATAATTGTCAGATCTATTTTTCATATATTTGGATTTTAGTTGTCAATTGTATTTTAAACTGATTTTAAGATTTAAGAGTTATTTCACGTGACATAATCAATTAGTTTAAATTTGGGCAACTCAAGCTCAATATTGAGGTCCAATGTGGCAACTAGCCTGAATTTGGGCAATTCCAACTCGATTTTTCCTCAATTCGCTAAAATTTTAAAATTATTATCCTAAACTGAAAGCCCGAAAATTTAGTTTTTTTTTTTTTTGTCACTGGAGTATAGTTTATACCCTCGCTTAATTTGTAATTTAGCCATTTTTACACAAAGACTGTACACTTTCAATCTTTCATCAGGTGTAGCATATATTTGACTAGAAGTTCTCTCGACTTGATGAGTATAATGGGTATACTATTTACTTTTCGTTCATATTGAATTTGATGGGCCATAATTCAGATAGACTTGTGTAAGAGGCTATATATCCAACGGGAATATCCGGATCTTGAGCAGAAATATAAATTAAGGCTCAACAAAATTAATTATTATTTAATTAATTTGACGAAAAACACCTAAATTGGGACTCATAGAGACTAAATCGTTTGCATGTAATTACAGATTAATCATTATTTAACTAATTTGACTAAAACACCTAAATTGAGACTCATAAAGACTAAATATAGTTTGCATACAATTAAATACCATTATTGAAAAATATTCAGTTAATTAAACAATTATATATTAGTTCTTAAATTCTCTGAACTTTTACTTTATTCCATAATTACTCGAGCGTTAGAGAATTTTCACCAAGCAAAAACCCTAGCCCCTAAAGTGAGGAAGACAATGACCTAATCATTTCGAACTCATAGGAACACTATTAATAATCAATTAAATAATACCAACATACATAAAAACATACACATTCATATGATCAATTAATTAATGAATACCATCAATACATTCCACCCATCGAGTGTAACATCAAGAACACAATTTAATATGCCCGAGACATAGCTGAACTAGTGCAGAGAATCTAGGGTGATGTGATGTCCGCTTCGCTGGAAACCGCATCGTGGAAGTTCGAATCCGCTTGGTAACATGTTAGAGGAGATTTTTTGTATGGTGACACAGTTAAAAGCAGCTCAAGACCCTGGTTCGCTAAAACATACCCCACAATTAACCTTCTCTATAAAGCTCTAGTGGCGGGGCAATAGAGACCTTCTGGATGATTTCATCCTTTTTTTTTCTTCTTTTTTTTAATAACACAATCTAATATTATCCCATCAAATTTACTATCACAGAAATTAAAAAAAGTGGTAGGTTGTTAGGAATATTACTTTCCATTAAATGTTACCATGCCTGACACGTAAATGATACGTGGCAAAAGAAATGAACTAGCTGTGATGAGAAAAGGAAAAGAAAAAAGAAAAACAAGAAAAGAAAATGTCTATATATACGAGCTTTGTTATGAACTTAAGTAAACCGTGGTCTATCATATTATTAATTGAGTAATCAATCAAGAAATGGCGTCGAAGGTAGAAGTTGAGGTAGAGATGAAATCGAAAGCGGATAAGGTTTGGGAAAACATAAGGGAATCAGCCACAGTGTTTCCGAAAGCGTTGTCTAATCACTTCGAGAGCATAGAGGTTCTTGAAGGCGATGGAAAATCCGTTGGATCTGTTCGTTTGGTCAAGTACCAACCCCAACCTGGTATCGTTCTTTCCTCTACCCCTCAATTATTCTCTCTCTGTCTCTATCATGCATCTATCACACACACTTGTAATTCCATGCATCATGAAAATTTAAATATTTGGGATTGTACTTCTGGTTTTGAAAAAGTGTTTTTGCTATTGTTTTCATGAATTAAAAAAAGTTTGTTTTTTATATATATGTCCTAGCATAACACCACAAGCTTGTAACTCAAGTGATATCTCTCAATCTTTATAAGAGTATTGACCAGGGTTCGAACAATGTATCTTTCAATATTTTTAAAAATTTATCACCTCCCAGTCCCATACAAACCACTACTTCCAACTAATTCAAAAAGAAAATGTCCTAGTATCGCAAGATCTCGTGCTCTATTCATATTATTATTTAATGGTTTAATACATTATATATATAGTATTCATTTATTATATATATGGAATATCATGTGGAGTAAAGAATGAAATAGGTGTATGTGTTATGCATTTGTTTATGATAGATCAATGCTCATGTGACAAATTTGTATGTATTATGAATTATCTTCTATCTTTTTTGAATTATATGTGATACGAAAAAAAGGTATTTCCTCTTGGACAAAATAACTATAACTTCTCGGAATTGTAGATATGAATAAATATTTCCCATAATTATATAATTAAAATATTTTTTATATATTCTTAAAAATTAAATATGTGAAACTTATTAATTTTTTTTTCTTTTTCCTTAAAATCTTGATCCAATCATAGCCTAAAGCTAAGAGAGTACAGATTGTTCCAATAACACATGGCTCTCCTATCTTCCATTCAACAAATTAGAGGAAGCATGAAAATTGCAAGTGGATTTTTTTACATAAATTAACCCTAATTAAATGCAAATTGTCCAAAATTGAGTCGAAGAGAATTCCACTTGTAAATAATTATCTTTGAAAATAAAATTATCAGGGGCTTGGTTCTATCTGAAACCCAATGCTTGGACTTCATATTTTGTGGGCCTATGATGATGAGAAATGCATTGGGCCTAATTTTTGAGCCCGATTTATTTTGGACCAAACAAGCTGGCTTTGAGTAATAATTTTACATGCACAGGCTGACTTTCTAGGTTTGATAGCATCGTAAATTACAAACTCACGAGTTTATCTTATGAAGGGTAAATTGCAATTTTAGTCCAATTGGCAACAATAGTCCTGCAGAATTCGCAAAAATTCTTGAAACATTCAAAACTCTCTAGATTTTAGTTCTTTGATAGTCAGAAGTTGAATAGTTTATCGGAAAAATCAACGTTTCCACATTTTTTGCCAAACTTTTAAATGTTGAAACCAAATTCGCTTACGTGGAGATCCTACAAGTGAGTGGCATCTTGATTGGGACAAGAAAGAAAAACTCATTTTGAGGATAACACATACCACATCAATGAATGTGACTGTAATGTGGACACATGGATTTTTTCGCAAATTTCAATTTATGGCGACAAAGGGAATAAAATTGAGAGTTTCTTGAATTTTTTTTTTTTTTTTTTTGCAGTTTACAGTTTACAGTATTAAAATTGCAATTTCCGGTTTGCAGTTATAAACTCTTCCATTTTCTATTGAAACCAATCTTATTATAATGATGAGTTTCTTCTGATACATCATTTCTCAACTAGAAGAAAATATGAAATTAGCTTCTAAAGGCCGGAAATATGCATAATCTATGTTTAAAATATAAGAAGCCTATATATAATCCTAAAATCAATGGGCAAAATCGAAGGAAATCGTTTTCAACAGTCCTTTTGGTGGACCTATACAGGAACCACTTTTTTTCTTTCAAGTTATGGTCGACCTTCTATAAGAAACTTTGTATGCAAATTGATGTTTAATTTCTATAATAAATGTTATCTTCATGGAATATTTTATAAATAAACAATTTTTTTTATATGTTTCATGGTCGTATATATGATGAAACACATATTGAAAATCCAAAAGGCACCAACCAAGACCAACTAGTAGATTAATAACCTAAAATATCTCTTCCCATTAACATATCTTGTTAAAAAAGAAAACAAGATGACCAACTTAGCAGGGGCATAGCAGGGGGTGTTTCCTTATCGTTGGACTTTATGTTGGAATTTTCCAACCGTATATCTTTATAACATTGGAATTTCCATTGAATTTTGAAAATTCCAACAATTTTTAATTTGGAATTATTTCGGAATTTGATTGTTTTCTTGTAGTGAGGAAACAAAATAGTTGGGCTAAGGATAGTCCGGTTTGCTGGCTATGATATAAATTTGGTTTGTTGATGCAGGAATATCGGCCGAGATCACGAAACCGGCAAAAGAGAAGCTTGAAAAGGTGGATGAAGTGAACAAAAGCATGATCTATAGTGTGATAGAAGGGATGTTTTGAAGTGCTACAAAAACTTCAAGGGCTGCCTTCATGTGAGCCCTAAGGGTGATGGAAGTTTAGTGAAATGGTGGTGTGAATTTGACAAGGCAAGTGAAGATATTCCCAATCCAGACTTCCTCAGGGATTTTGCTGTCAAGAGTTTCCATGATTTGGATGCTTATATTTTTGGAAATCCTTGACGGGAAGGCTTCTAACTAATATTGCGTGCGGTGTCATCTAAATAAGTATCGAATAAAATGGGAGAACCTTGAATCTCTTGGGAGAGGGGTCTCTTAGTTTTATATATAATTTGTGTTTTGAGTTGAAGTTTGTAATGGTGTGTTAATGGTCTTGGATCTTAATAAGTAAATAAAGGTATGCTTTTGCTTATAAATAAATATAATGTCTATTGTTATCAACTGCCCAATTATATGACCACGAGCTTCTAGCTCACGTGGATCGCTTTTTTTGTAAGGATATTGACTAGGGTTCAATCCTGTTACTTTGAAATTTATCCCCTCCTCTCTAATCACTACTTCCAACTTATTAAAAAAAACCGCCCAATTATATGTTATGTCTGATATTCCAATAAACAGTCTCATGTAAAAAATGACCCAATATATGTTGCAACTAATATTCCAATAAATTGTATATGGAAAATGGAATAGGAGATGAAACAAATATGGAGTTATGTTATGCATATTATCTGAAGTCACATATGATGTTATTACCGTACACCTGATGCATAAAAGTTTTTTTATTCCATTTTTTATTTTATCTTATGATTTATATTGGATAAATCGATGTACATGTGTACATCTTAATTATATAAGTACGTGGTATTTATCTAGTGTCTTGGTATAGTACTAGATGAAGTAGATAATGGAATAAATCCGATCTGCATATATGATATTATTAAAATAGACAATGAAATAGAAAATGTCATAGGTGATAATTTTGTGCTATATTGAAATAGCAAATGAGACTAGTAGGTTTGAGACTAGTGGGTCTCATGTTCGATTCTCAACTGTAGGCATGCAGGTTGATTTTCAGCTTGAATCATCTCTAGATTGTTATCTATTATAGGTTATGGTACAATTTATAATTTGTATTCTTAAAAAAATGAATAGAAAATAAAATAGGAGAAGTTTTGGTTCGATGTTTAAAGGACTCATATATGCAGACATATTTTACAGGAGAGTGCAATATATATATTTCATTAATAGAAGCAAATTAATATAGCTGGAGGGCATTGAAAAGCAAACCCTTCCAAGATTATATACACATGCAAAAAGGCTCTTCTTGTAAGAGCTTATTATTCGCATGAGATGATATAAGAAATCGACTTCATAATCATCATTTAGCTTTTGAATTTCATACTTGAGAGTCTTGATCTTGCAGAAGAGGGACCTTGTTCTCCTCGGTTGAAGAAATTATGTTATTACCAATTAATTTTTGCTTCTCTTCGTCTTTGATTTGTCCCCACAGCACGGTGTAGTACCCCACTCCACAGACAAAAGCTGCCATCATGCTGCATGCAAAAAAATATTTGAATTGGATGACACCAAACAATACTAGAGCAACATGGAGATGTGCAAATTAACTATATATATACACTCCAAGAGTATATATAAATGGCACCAAAAATATGAGTGGTAATGTTTATCAAATGGCATTTTAAATTATTTGTACCAACTGTTGGGGTAATGAATTCAACCACTTGCTAGGGGCATATTGGCCCCAGTACCTTTTTTTTTTCCCTATAATTTTATTAAGAAATTTTATACGGTAACATTTTTTTTAAAAAAAAAAATTCCATCCGACTCACCCACGTTCGTGGCCTGACTACGCCGTTGGGTCAGAAATGTGACAACTTATACATACATGTGTACATGGCATATACCATAATGCTATTGTTTACATTTTCATCTTAAAATTATTAATTTATAATATATGGGCTTAATTCAATCGATTCATTAATTAGCTAACAACATTTACGATATTTACCTTCCATAATGGAAAGTATCAGCAAAAAGCAAACATCCGAAGGTGCTGGCATAGGCAATTCCAAATGGCTTGAATATGGGCACGAAAATTGGCCCTTTCAATCGTGTGCACCATATCTGAACATTGCTACGGATCAGACTGCTGAAAATTGCCTGTCACCCAATAATTATCACATTCATACACATATCAGTATCATATGATTAAAAATTTTCAAATATATGAATACACACATATAATATGTTGTTGTTCGAAACAAGATTTAAATAAATCGGGACGAAGATTTCCTGTTCCACTTCCTACATCAATGCATTGCAATAGATGAATGACACGTGTACAAGATGATGTCATAATCGTACCCGTATGTTTCATCCAATATAGTGGAACATGAGATCAGTGATGTTAATAATAGTGATGTGGACGTCATATATGTATGTAATGTAATTAGATTATGTAATTAATCTTACGTACGGTTAGAATGATGATGAGGAGTTCAAAGTTAAGCTCCAGTCTCCATACCATAGGATCCCTTTCTAAGAACAGAGCAAGTACAGCTGATTGGATTGTCCCAAATAAGCTATAAAAGAAGACTATTTTCATCACTTGAGGACACATTTTGATAGTCCCCACCTGGCTCAAGAAAACAACAATAAAAGTAGTGCAAAAGCTTCAATATTTTGTAAGGATAATTATAAAAATCACCCCTAAAATTCAATCTAATTACAAAAGAACTTATCAGTTATCTTTCAAATTATAAATATTCCTTTAAATTACGTGTCACAAGTAGAACTAGCAAAGTGGCCCAGCCCAACACCCTCCATATAAGGTTGGGTTGAGTTTCACTTTTAGAAGCTCGAAAAGGACCGGATCTACTTTGGCCTGAACCAAACGACTTAAGCTGACAAACCCGACCAAAAGTACACTTGTTAAGCTGGGTGGCCCACAAAAAATGTGACCCGATGAAATTTTAGACAACCCGACCAAAAGTACACTTGTTAAGCTGGGTGGCCCACAAAAAATGTGACCCGATGAAATTTTAGCCAGCCCAACCTAACCCAATTTTAATGTTTGCCTGCTGAGCTCGGGCGGGAACCCGGCCCCACCCGTTGTCAGCTCTACCTTGAAATTTTCATTTTCTTAACAAAATATATGCCCCAACTGGTGGTGTAATTTGCAAAATAGAAACAAATATCGAGGAGCTATTTGTAATTTTGAAAGATCGTTGGGTTTTTTCGGTAATTAGACTAGACTTCAAGGGTGATTTTTGTAATTAACCCTATTTTGTAAAATTGAAGGAAATACAAAAAATATCACAAGCTTAAATAAATAGTTGACCTGGACAATGTTCCAGATGGCTAGTGTGACTGAAGAAGCTGCAAAGAGAATGCAACCAAGAACCCAATTTTCATGTGTTGAAGAGAAGTGACTGAAATTGCTCCCATGAAAGATATTAAAGTGCCTATTAATCTTGCTCGGCTGCCTGAGCTTTTCCAATCAAATTTTGTAGTCCTAAATCAACAGTAAAAAAAATGATGTTATATCACAAAAAGTATTATTATATAAATTATCTTGACCAACAGCCGTGGCGGCGGTGCGGCTGCCGGAAAAGCTAGTGACGGAGATGAGTGGTTTCTGATGGTGGGGCCTTTGTAAAGAGTGACTGAAATTGCTCCCATGAAAGATATTAAAGTGCCTATTAATCTTGCTCGGCTGCCTGAGCTTTTCCAATCAAATTTTGTAGTCCTAAATCAACAGTAAAAAATGATGTTATATCACAAAGTATTATTATATAAATTATCTTGAAATACAGCTATTGTTGCGACGATGGTATTGTACTATCAATTGAATACAGTATATATAAAATCAAATTTATTTAAGAAACTTCAAATTGTGCAAGTATATATGTTATGTTTGTTCCTGTAAAACAATTTAATATAAATATATTAAATAATTTCATGTTGTGACACAAAAATAATTGAGTCATTCTTGAATAGCACCAATTAAGGATTTATTTATGCACCACATGCATCAAAAGTCAGCTGATATCTTTGATAAGTTAACCATCCCTCTCCATATCCCCCACCTCATTCAAACTTTTGTTTGCTAAACCGGAATAGCCCCCGAAAAATCCAAAACTGATAACGGGGCATCAATTTTTCACGCCCCGGACTTTCAATAGCCCCACGTCAGAACTATATAAAAGCAGGCCCAACAAAACTAGATACCTACCCGTGCTAAAAAAGGGTACAAATTTGCAATTAATCTATTTTATTTGTTTTGTTGCCTGTTGTATTTCATATTGCATGTGCATGTTACTTATGCATATAATTAATGTCAAATATATATCCAGATATATATATATATATATATATATATATATATATATAAACATATATATTTATATACTATGAATGCAAATATACTAATGGAATATAAATTAAAATCTCAACTTATATAAAATAAAAAATCTCCGAATTGAGTTATATAGTCGAATTAAGAAAATTAAGAAGAACCTGAGGATTATTGCCAGAATGAAAGATAAAGCAGGAATCTGATTGGCCATGCTAATTGCAACAATTGGAGAGCTGTTGCTTAGACCAACAAATGCTAGGTTCTGAGCCATTGT
Organism: Rehmannia glutinosa; assembly: GCA_016081115.2. Classification (NCBI taxonomy): domain Eukaryota; kingdom Viridiplantae; phylum Streptophyta; class Magnoliopsida; order Lamiales; family Orobanchaceae; genus Rehmannia; species Rehmannia glutinosa. The sequence continues at coordinate 173,548 of JABTTQ020000463.1, read as the reverse complement.
TATCCTGCAAAATTAAATTACACACCAAACTAAATTAATTAATTAGTAGAATTAAACCCTAATTAAATCTCGATTTCATTATGAGTTTGTGTGTTTGAGAGATAGAAATAGAAAGAGGTAGAGACTGACCCAATCAATCCAAGGAAGAAGACTCGCACGAGAAAAGGTAAGGTCAATAGTGGCCTTTCTAATCTGAAAATTAATTTGATCCAGTAATAATAGCATTAGTGTTATTTTCAATCTAAATATGTACAAGGGGGTGCACGAATACATTATTGTAGCGGCGTGCATGTGCATAGTACATACTATTGGTGCATCAACAAGAGAGCACTATGCAAGTCAATATAACGACGTTCTTTATTAAGTACGTGTCACATGTGCGTGTTTGTATATATACGATCTTACAATATTTTATCCGATAGTGTTTCAATATACTAGATGAATATCACGCGCGTGTACATATAATAACATCTAATACATGTGACATTCACTTAATGAATTAAAATGCACGACGAAACATGATTGTATGTGCATATATACCTATTCCTAAAGGAATAAGGAAGTAGTAAGATTGAACCAAGGGCATTGGTATACACAACAAACACAAAAGGGCTCATCCCTTTAGCCATGGCGGTGCTAGCCATGATGGTCAATGCAATAATGCAACCCTCCACCACCACCATGGCCGCGCATGGCAACGCCTCTCCTAACACCGCCTTAACGCCACCACTCATCTCTCTCTTAATTTCTCTCTCTTGATTCTTTGTAATTCTCTCTCTTTTTTGTGATGAAATTTCTAGCTAATTAATGTCTCCTATTTATAAATGTTGAAAGCCAACTATTTTGAAATAGGAGGGTAACCCTTCATGGAAATGTGAAGCTACTTAGGGGACTGAGCAACTCGGGTGGTGTCCCATGCATGCCTAGGAAAGTCGATTATATTCATCAGATAAATGTAGATAAATTTATTTATATGGTCATGTTTTATTGAATTATTTTGGGCACATCTTCTCATGCTATTTGTCCCTTATGGGCTAAAACTTAATTTTAAGAGGAACTTCAAACAAAATTGTATTAAGTTCCATATATAACGTGAAATCATGAATTAAGGTTACAATTTGGGTTTTCCTCTTCTTGGTTGATATTAATTAAGGGCCTACAATAAAAGTTTGTTAATCAATTTGGGCCCCTCTAAAATACGTATATCTAACAAAACTAAATTTTTTTTTTTGCCCAAAAGTTCCATCACCCATGCATACAGTTGGATATTTTTTTTTAGCCTTTATGTATCTTTCTAATGCTTGAAAAGGTGACATGATTAGTTAAAATCACTCATTAATTAATTAATTACGTAATCGCAATAGTTTTCAGCCCATGGATTGGTGGCTTGATGCAGTCTAAGGTTTGGAAATTGTTGTTTAATTTAGAATTAGTGAGTGATTAGTGATCTTGATGATTGTGTGAGTGTCATTTTGTTGTGCATCAGCAGAATTAATTCTTGGGATGTTGACGGGGAAGACCTAATTTTTCGTCACGGATTTGGCAATTTGTTATGGTATTTATGTACGTGGATTCTTGTCAACATGTTTGGTGATGTAAGCCCTTGTTCTTGTGTCAATATTATTGTTGTTTGATCACTTCGATATATTAATTTTATTTTTTTTTGCCTTTTATGTTAAAGCGAGTGCGTTAGATAGCTTATAGGCCTAGTAATAAATTTCGAATTCGAGAATAATTGAATAATTTTTAAAGTTTGTAACTCGAATGCTATTTGGAATAATAAGATAATAATATTCGACAAAATAATCTTAATTACACAATACACATGCATAGAGCCGTGGGAGCCTTTAGGCCATTGAGGCGGCTGATGTGTGTAAAATATACGTGTATTTTAGGGATTAAATTGATATATAATTAATGCATTTGCACGCATATTTATTATGTTTTTACTTTGTTTCCTTTAAAGGGTATGATACTGTGTATTCTTGTAATTCTTGCAGGAAACGGGGCTTAAAATAAAGAAATATCAGTTGGGATGCCAGGATAAGATTGCCGAATGCAAAGAGAAGATCAAAACGACGGAAAAATGGAACAAAAGCAAGTCACATGGCCGGACCGTGTAGCCTCACACGGCCGTGTGGAATGGTGGTGTGAAAATCACATGGTTGTGTGAAGAAGGGAAGAAAACAGAGGACGGAGCAGGTTCACACGGCCGAACCGTGTGAACTCACACGACCGTATGGATAAGGAAGCCAGCCGCACAACCTACCCGTGCGACAAAGGGCTGAGCCCTGAGCCACACGCCCATGTGGTCCCACACGGCCTGACCGTGTGGGAGTCTCTGTTTTCGGCGTTTTTGAGTTTTGCTTCCCGCTCCAACTCTACAAGTTATCTCTCCAAGCATCTATAAAAAGGGACCAAGTCTTGCACGAAAAAGACATGAACTTGATACAAAAAAAAACACATCAAATAACACAGAACGAATGAATCAAAAAGCTTCTGAGAGCAAAAGGCTAGGTCGCGATGAACACCACAAGGCATTCGCATCTAGAGAGCACAAGAGCTTCGAGGGCTTGGAGGAAGAATCCATCCTGACAAGAAGGGGTTTTCTTTCTATGTCTAAGAACTCTTGTCTGTGCTTATATGATGTCATAATATTGATTCGGATTTGTCTATGAGTTTGTAATCAATGTTTGACATATTTTTGGGATCTTAGGGGCATAATCGCAACTGTGGATTTGTATTAAATATGATTATTTGTTTTCTTAATTGCTTCATGCGTTCTATTTTATGAATTCGAGTGCTTATTATTTAATTACTTTTTATCTGATCAATAATTAGCATGCATATTTGTTATTGCAACATTCGGGAGATGAGTTCTAACAAAGACGAAAATCAAATTCAAACATGAAACATGTGTGACAGACGTGTTTGTGGGGAGTTATTAAATTCACAAATCTTTTTGGAGTTAATAAGAATTATAACGATCCGGGAGGACTACAATTGTTATTAATCAACTGTTTACGCACCACCCAGAAGGGGGAGTAGACGAACTTAGGAATTGAACCCATAGAATTGCATGAATTGGTTTTTAAAACTTTATTCCCATTTAATATTGAAGAAGCATGTTGAGATTATGTGACTAAAGTTGCTCCCAAAGATGTTGAAAATACTTGTGGGATTCACAAATTTATTTGATTTCTTTTTATTTTATTTTTGATTTTCTTAGATTAAAATAACTTGATTTTCGGTTGCTTCAATAAAATTGGAATACGATGTTATTATAACCTAAGTGTTTCGAGATTCAATCCCTGAGGAATACGACTGTGCTTGCCATTATCCTATAAACTACACTGTACACTTGCAGTTGTTTGAACTAAAATATTTTGGCGAACAGCGGCCGCCTAAGGCCCTCAATTAAATATGTGAATTTAATCGTAGTAATTAATTTAGTATTGCATATGTAGATCATACATGTATGCATATTTAGCATTGGAACTGAAAATACAATATTACTGTTTGACACAAAATTGCTTTTCTTTTTTCTTTTACCACAAATGATTTCATACAATAAAGGAAATCAAGCTTACTTATTATGACAACCTTAACTTGCTTTTTGAAATGTCATGCTAAATTACTAATTTTGAGTCATTTGATGAATGATAAGTATACCAAATCAACATAAAATATCATTCTACAAGAAATATTTTTGAAATCAAGAATTCATATCAAAAGTAGCTTAGGGGTTGGTGAAACTGAGTCATTCTTTCTTAACACCTAAAAAAAAGGTCGACAAAACACAAACTTTCATTCTCAGATTCCATACTTCATATTAATTATGTTATATGTAGATGCAGGGTCGTGCCTAGCAATATTTAGGCCTGAGTCAAATTAAAAAAAATGGGCCCTCTTTTTTGACGAACTTAAAGACAACATAAAATAATATTGAAAAGCAAACAATTTATAATGACAAAATTAGTTAAAATAACATGACAACCATGCCCAAAGTAATTATTTAAATATAACTTGACTCACAAATTTGACAACAAAAGTATTACTCAAATTTGTATAATCAAGTTGCTCAATAATTCATAGCTAACCATTAAAAAGAATGTTTTTCCGTTTTTCCAAATTTCATAAATTTATTATTTCATCATTTCTCAAGCCTGATGTATTAAATAAATTTTATTTCGTTAATAAAAAGAAGGCTTGTTATTCTTCCTTTTTTTCCAAGTTGCTTGTTAGTTTTCTCTTTATGGATTGTCTATAGCTATTACATCTCGAAGAATTGTTCAGATCCATTTTCTATCAAAATCTACTCGTTGTTACTCAATATACAAATAGTACTAAATAAATAAGTTTTATAAATAAACATAAGCCATGATACCATTTTAAGAGCTAAAAGTCATAATTGTTACAAGAAGAAGTAAATTTGAAAATGATATGTTAAGTGCAACAATTCACAAATTTCGGGGGGTAAAATAGAACAATTCGAATTTAAGTGAACAAAGTAGAAAAACTTGCATAATTTGAGGAAAAAATTAAAATTATCTCCTATTATATTTACATGCATTACTTCCTATTACACACACACACACACACACACACACACACACACACACACACATATATATATATATATATATATATAGGGATGGGATCTCGTGTGCACCTCTTCTGTGTGGGTAGTGTGGATTGATCCCATCCATCCACACCTTTTATTCAATGGTCCAAATTGCTATTAAAAATAACTAATTTATCAATTAATGAATAGGTGGAAAGGGCATAATAGTAACTAGAAATTAAAATGGCATAATCACGCCCCTACAATCAAGAGATTGATTAATATCACGTTTCCATAACTGAATTGTGCACCATTTTAATAGTTGAACTTAGAGTCAAAAAATGGTCGGACGGCAAATTTCGTGTCGACCCATCGGGCTGGGGGCTAAATTTAGGCAGTGGCCGGCTTAATTTCTTCGGGCCGCTATTTCGGGGAGCCCAGCCCAGCCCAGTCCATGTTTTAAAAATTCACTAAAATTGCTACGGGCCAACCGGGGCCGGCCCGGTGTTTCGGGCCTAACGGGCTGGGCCAAATAGGCCCGAATATTTCCGGGCCTACAAAATTATAGCCCAGCCCAACCCTATTCCCGGGCCGGGCCATTTTTGACAGCTCTAGTTGAACTGTATACCATTTAATAACTGACTTTACACCATTTTATATCTAACAGTGCATCATTGTATAACTAATTGTAGATCAACGAAAGGAACAATAAAGACAAAATGATGTAACATTCTTCCCATTTAATAACTAAACTGTGCACCTTTTTATATCTAACAGTGAATCATTGTATAACTAATTGTACATCATCTAAAAAGATCTATAAAGACAAAATGGTGCAACCATCTTCCCATTTAATAACTGAACTGTACACCATTTTATATCTAACATGTATCATTGTATAACTAATTGTACATCATATAAAATAACTATAAAAGACAAAATGGTGTAACCATCTTCCCATAATGACGCCCTACAATCATGGATATGATAAAGATCATGTTTCCATAACTGAATTATGCACCATTTTGGTAGCTAAATTGTGCACCATTTAATAACTGACTGGGCACCATTTTATATCTAGCAGTGCATCATTGTATAACTAATTGTACATCATCTAAAAGAACTATAAAGACAAAATGGATACCTCCCATAATGACGCCCTACAATCATGGATGTGATAAAGATCACGTTTCCAAAACTGAATTATGCACTATTTTAATAGTTGAATCGTGCACCATTTAATAACGATTGTGCACCATATTATATCTAATAGTATCATTGTATAACTAATTGTACATCATTGTGAAAACTAAATAAATGAATAAAAAATTCAAAAAAATGAAATCCCAAAAAATTTGATTTGTTGAATTAATGGATTTATTTTACAAATAAAATGACAGTTATACCTTTAATTGCCCCCTGCCAACTAAATTGAATAAAAATTCAAAAAAAAATTTGGATTTGTTGAATTAATGGATATAATCCACGGATGGGATCTCGTGTGGCGACCTCTTACTGTGTGGCGGTGTGGATTGATCCCATCCATCCACACCATTTATTCAATGGTCCGTTGCTATTAAAAATAATTGATTTATCAATTAATTAATAGGTGGAAAGAACATATTAGTTGTAAGTCCAGGCGCTACGATAATCTAGAGGGGGGTGAATAGATTATCTCCATTTTCTCGATTATGCCCTTTTTTCTAATCAAACAAGCCAAGACAAGAATGAAGGTGCGGGAAGTAAATAACACGCGTCGATTTATAGAGGTTCAACCCACCTATGGCCTAATCCTCTACCACCCCAAGATATCTTGGGATGGATTTCAAAAAGAAAAAGATTTTTATTAATTATCACAATTAATACAACATCACCTTGAAGAGTACCACACTCTTCTTCAACACCACCTTGGAGATTACCACAATCTCCCTAGAAGATTACCACAATCTTCTTTCAACGGCACCTTGTGAAGATCACCACAATCTTCCGACTTGAAGAGCACCGAACTCTCCAACACCTCGAAGAGCACCAAACTCTTCCACAAGAAGATTACAACAATCTTCTTACACCTAACACCTAAGATCACCCAAGTGTGCTCTTACCACAAGAACACTCACAAGGATATCTTGTGTTGAATGATGAACCCAAAAATTCAAGATTACAACTCTATAATGAACAATACAATTTTGAGTGCAAGTGTAATCAAGAAATAAGTCTAGACCTCAAGATGTTAAAGTGAAATACTTAGGCTATTACAACAAGAATGTTGACAATAAAGACTTAGACAAATTTGCAGATTTCTTGTTGTGTTGTGTTGTTTGCTCTCTCTTGTTGTGTTGCTTCAAATCTTCCTCTATTTATAGGAGATGATTGATCATGAATAGGCTCCTCTTGGGGATTGAATATCTATAGAAAAATGCAATTAAAATCAAGATTATAGCTGTTAGAAATCAACCCCACAATTTAAGGAAAAGTTGTCTGTTGCACAACGGTTATAATTTGTTGTCAAAAGGATAGGGCGACCGGTCGCGCACAAATACAGAAAGCAAATTAAAACAGGAAAAATAACACCTTGGACCTGTCCAGTGGGGGGTTGGACCGGTCGACATAGGGTCCGACCGGTCGCCCCCCTTGTGGACCGGTCACCCTGCTCTATTTTTGAGAAACAGAGTTTTTGTTTTCTCTTCAGGCACCGGTCGACCAAAAACCTTTTGGTCGACCGGTCGACCTCTAGGGTTTTTCAAAACGTCTCGTTTCTATTTCAAAATTCAACTTCAGACACGGGTTGTCCTATAGGGCGACCGGTTGAACACGAGACAGAAGTGTTGTCCAATTTTTGTCGAAAATAAACTTCAAGAAATACTCCAAAAAATTAGTAAAAATATTTTAAATCATTTAGGAGTATTTGGACAACATTTAAAAACATTGTTTTGGTGTAAAAACAAAATCATCAAAATTATGATAAAAATATTTATCTAACAATAGTAACTAGCAAAATGCCATAAATCACCTCCCTACAATCAAGGAATTGATTATTATCACGTTTCCATAACTAAAATTTGTGCACCATTTTAATAGCTGAATTGTACACCATTTAATAACTGACTGTACACCATTTTATATCTACAAGTGCATCATTCTATAATAAATAGTACATCATCTAATAGAACTATAAAGACAAAATGGTGTAACCATCTTCCCATTTAATAACTTAACTGTGCACCATTTTATATCTAACAGTGCATCATTGTATAACTAATTTTACATCATCTAAAAATCCTATAAAGACAAAATGATGTATTCATCTTCCTATAATGACGCCCTACAATCATGGATGTGATAAAGATCACGTTTCCATAATTGAATTATGCACCATTTTATTATATAGTCAATCATGCACCATTTAATAAATCGATTGTGCACCATTTAATAGCTGATTGTGCACCATTTTATATCTAATAGTGCATCATTGCATAACTAATTGTACATCATCTAAAGGAACTATAAAAATAAAATGGTGTGATCATCTTCCCATTTAATAACTTAACTGTGCACCATTTTATATCTACAGTGCATTATTATACACCTAATTGTACGTCATCTAAAAACCCTGTAAAGACAATATGGTGTAACCACTTTCCCATAATGTCGCTCTACAATCATGGATGTGATAAAGATCACATTTCCATAACTGAATTATGCACCATTTTAATAGCTGAACTGTGCACCATTTAATAACTGAATGTGCACCATTTTATATCTAACAGTGCATCATTGTATAACTAATTATACATCATTGTGAGTCACAATTGAATGAAAAGCGGGAACAATCGTAAAATCAAATCCCATAAAAATCACTGTGATTGAATGGTGTACACTTAGTTATACAATAATGCACTATTAGATATAAAATGGTGTACAGTCAGTTATTAAATAGTGTACAGTTCATCTATTAAAATGGTGCACAATTCAGTTATGGAAATGTGATATTAATCAATCCCTTGATTGTTGGGGCGTGATTTATGGTATTTTGCTAGTTACTATCATACCCTTTTCATCTATTAATTAATTGATAAATCAGTTATTTTTTATAGCAATCTGGACCATTGAATAAAAGGTGTGGATAGATTGAAGTAATCCACACTGCCACACTGCAGTAAGACATATATATTTGATCGTAGCCTATATATATATATATATATATATATATGTAAGGTAATAGAAATTTTTAAGCCCCTGAAATTTTATTATTTTTCTAGACCTGAGTCGAAGGACTCACTCGCCTTATATAAGGCACGACCATTTGTAGATGAGAGAGATTCATTTTCTCCAATTGCTTGACTATTTCTCACTACTTAAATGGTCTAATCATATCATTTGTCTTCTTTGTTTCTTAAGTTGGCCATACATGTCACTGTTTCAACCACCGAAAAAAGTTTTCAAAATTAAAATTGGTTAAATCCAATTTGAGATCAAGTATATTATATATAAGATATCTTGAATTGCCTAGCTATATGTCTAGTGAGAGTGAAATGTTAGAATTTTTTAATTATTTTTGGTAGGTGATTTTGTAACTGAAAAAGCTACAAAATTAAAGTGAGGGCTAATGATACATTAAGTTGAACTAGGTCTCTCCCAAAATTTTGCCTAATGCCACAAAATCTCTGGACACCACTCATGCAATTAGTTCGAGAATAAAAAATAATATACATTTCTATGGAAGATTCTCAATAAATTATATAGAAATACTATAAAATATTGTGAAGATAAGATTGAATTAAACTCGAGATTGAATAGCTTTTTAAAGAAAAAGTTCGTGAAAGTTTGTCGCATTATTATTTTCAAACGATATATATTAAATTCAAAAATTGTAAAAAAATGGTATTTTATTCGAATTATTTGAAAATGTTGAAGAATGTTTTATTATTTTTTGAAGAACTTGTTCCTATGCTTCTAAGATGCATGCATAAAGCGATGCTCTAGTCTAATACATACTTGCCCTCCAAAATGCGCCATTATATATTAGAATATCAATTATTTTCCACTTTTCTTTTTTGTTTTAATTATAGTTTGAAGAAATGGGCAAAATTTGATTTATTATTATGTTCGGTAGTTAATTTCTGGATGTTATTTTATTTTTAAAGCAAATTATTTAATAAAGTTTATATCAACTCTTTTATAATTTATTGTCTTTTTTATTCTTGTTATATTTAAAGATGATCATATGCAAATGTACTTATCTATTTGAGTTTGACAAGCCACCACCAATTCAATTATTTTCCACGCAATATCATGATCATCACTCTTGATTATCAAATATTTAAAGATGATCATATGCAAATTTTAATTAAAACCAGTTAAAGGAAATAATTAAATTATTAAAATAATTAAATTATTAAAATAATTTAGTAGAATATGCACATAGATCACATATACTTGACGGTAAGGGAAAAAATTATTACAAATATTAGTATAATTATAATTTAAAAAATAGACTCCGCTATCTTTCAATATTTCAATATCGCCCCACGACATATAATTTATTTTCCAAATTGCACTTATTGAAGAGGGGTATTTGTGAAACAAACAAAATAGAGTATTTATAATACAACAACGAAGTATTTGTAATTTTAAAAGATAACTAAATAGTTTTTGTTTAGGCTGAACACTAGGAGTAGTTTTTATATTTAGAAAAAATAATATTGATACCAAACTATCAAAAACAAAAATTCACATTATTCAACATGTTTTACTTGATGAATAATATACAGATATATATTTCTAGCGAATGAGCCCAAGAATAAGTTTAAACAGTCCAAGAAGAACGAGCGAAGCCCATAAATCTGTAGACTTTTAAAGATCCACGCACACTATCATATTGAAAGACAGCCACAACCAGGGTCTTATAGATGCTACTTACTCAGTAGGTCTCAAAGTGTGATAAATAAAGTTTAGAGAGGGTTGAATAAATTTTACCAATTTTTTAATTTTAGTTATTTTAAAATTTCAGAGTTGACTCAAGTCAGCTAAGTCCTTGGTGGACAACTAGGTTTGCTTACACAACAAAGTTATCCACTCAAAGACTCGACTTAGCTATTGATAGTATAACTTAGTTGTTTTTAAATTTAATACTTTAAAATTACAAATTGACTTGGTTTTTTAACAACGGAAGACTTTCACCCTTTGTTTTAATATGTTTTTCAACACTTGTTTTATTAGCTAGGTTATTATCAAGACTTTAGCAATTTAACAATCAAAGCACATATAAAGATATGCAAGAAAGTAAGTATGTTGAAAGTACAGAGACACAAGCAATTATAGTGGTTCAAGGATGGGGTAATTCCTATAATCCACTCTTCTCTAACCTCCTGGAGGAATCCACTAATGTAACTTGACTTGGTTACAAAATGGTAACAGTCCGATACAACTTTGATCACACAACTAGTTGTTACTGGGACTCATCTTCTTCACAAGACGGCTGCCCTGCTACTTCAGTTTCCTTCAAACCTTTGGACTTGATCACTTAGCCCTCCAACAGGTTCAAAGCTCTGGTTTGATCTGGAACCTTACTACACCTCCTTCAACCTTGGAGAGTAGACATATTGTTCTTGAAACAAGATTTTTCCTCTTTCAACAGATGAAGTCGTCTTTCCTTCATTGAGTGTGTTGGATCGATTTTCTTCGTGTTTAGGCTTGAGGATATTCTTTGAATACTTGAGAGATATTGCTTTGCAGGTTATTTGCTTGAATGTTTGTGCTCGTTGATATTTTTTGTAACCTTCTCTCGAATGAAACCTCAGCCTTTTATAGTGCACGCTTGAAAATATGTCCGTTGAAGAAATAGACATATTATTCAAACTACACTTCGTAGGTTGTTGGTTTGTCTTGTCTTGCAGCATTGATATGGATTGTACCTTGAATTTAATGCACTGCAGGTTTTCAGGTACATCTCATTGGTTCCTTGCTTTTTGCACTCTTTCAAAGAAAAAGCATTTATTGTAAGCGATCGACACATGCCTATTTCAAAAAACCTTGACTTTGCTTGACAACGGATCTCTTTCAGCTTTCTTTGATCATGTCTGCTGCATTACCCCTTAGACAGTCGATTCCAATGATTTAGGAATGACTTTCTTTGTCGACCACCGACGAGACAAATTTTTCTCATTTTGACCGAGACTTCACTTCACTTCACTCGGCCTACCACACACCGGGTCTTCTTCAATCTTGAAATCGAGTCCTCGCAATTCTTCAACTTGGTCGCTTCCACTCGCTTACATAGTCCTATCTATTACAAGTTGATTTACTGATTGAATTGGGGTACCAAGTTCCTAATCTAAGTTTTACATAGTATCATCAAAATCTATTACATAAGTTTCACAACATACTCATATAGGAATATATATATATATATATATATATATATATATATATCGTAGATTTGCACACAATACACGATGAACAACCGGATAATTATAGAATTTGAAATCGACTAGCCACCGAATGCTTCGCTTGATATTTAACGATTTTAATCGGTCGAATTGATTCAATTATCCGTCCAAGTAATCTAATAAAAGTTAATTATATTTTCTAATGTATTATTTAATAGATAATATTAGACTAATTGTTATATAATACATTTTAAAAGCTTACATGAATAAACTAAAAATCTAAAAAATAATCCACAACTAAAAATAATATATATACACACACACACACAAAAAAAATTCAAGGCTTTAGCCTATGATTCCGTCCATCTTCCTCTGAAAAATGTTTTCAAAAGCCCCCTACATTGAAAGAAGCATTATAGTTGACCTCTTTAAAATTAAGAAAAAATCAATGAAAAAGTTTCCAAAAGCCCCCTACATTTATAAAATAGATAACCCCTTTAAATTAAAACAGAATCAAATCTGATGGTAGTTTGTAATTTTGAAACTTCTTTAGGTGTTTTCGTAATTATCCCAAACTTCAGGGGTAGTTTTTATTATTATTGCGTTAGAAGCCTTTTACATTTCGTTTATGCACTCCCTTACTATTTAGTAGCATTCTTCGTACAAAATTACAAATTATCAAAGGCAGACAGAGTAAAATTCATGCAGTGACTATTTCATCCTCATTAATGTTGTTTTGCAACAGAGGCATCCTCTTGCCATTTGATTCCAAGGTTTTCGCTCCGTCCCCCTCCATCATCTTCGCTTCTTTAGTTTTTCCCCACAGGACGCAATAAAACCCAATCACCGTGACAATCGATCCAAGTAAGCTGAGACAGATTGGAAAAAGTATTTAGTATTTTTGTTCAAAAATCACACTGGATCTTCTACTCCATTCTCTATTTCATCTTGTATTTCAATACATTAAATAAATTTCGTGTTTACAAGATGGTGTAATAATTGTACAAGTGGCATTTATCTAGTGTTTGAAATATTAGATGAATCAGATGATGGAATAGAAGATCCGTATTGTTCGGAAATTGTAAACCAAGAGATTTAATTATGTGTTAATGTAATGGGGTAATTGCAATATTTTTACAAATGAAAAAGGGGCGTTTTAAATATTTTTGCTTATGAAGGTAGTAAAGTGTGATATAGAACCAAACCAAACTAGGTTTTTTTTTGTAATTTTAAAAACCTATGGCTTTTTCTGTAATTAATTCAAACCTCAAGAGTATTTTTGCAATTACTTAATTATGGAAAATACCTTCCAAGATAGAGGGCCTCTCCCAAAATGATGATACCCAGTGCAGTTGCAAAGATAACTCCCAAAGGATGGAAAAGGGATACAAACACAGGTCCCCTTCTTCTTATACACCACATTATAATGGATACTTGGAAAACAGTCCCAAATAAGGCCTGCATTGTTGTTGTCCATCACTCATGAGATACATCATAAAATTTCATAATAATTTGTTTTATTTATTATCTTGACAACGTAGTATTTAGATGAAGAAAAATAGAGATCCTTAAAGTTTAGTCTGATTTATCTTTCAAAGTTACAAATAACCTCTTCATGTATTACAAAAAAGCATAAATTTGAAATTTGTATTTTCTTAACAAATACCCGTACTGAGGTCATAATTTGTAAAATATAAACAAATATCAATGGAGTATTCGTAATTAGACATAATAATAACAATTTGTTTTCCACTTACCGAGTATATAATAGGGATCAACCTCATCTTAGGTTTCAGGCTCCAGGCGCTAAAGTCCTTTTCTACAATCAGAGAAACTGCTGCGGATAAAATGGCAATGAAACAGCTGTAGAAAAACATCAGAACAAGCTCTGCAGGGCATTTCTTGAGAACTAATGCCTGCAAATTTGACAAACAAAACTAAGTCAATTAGTTGTACTATTACATTATGCATTCATAACAACTTTTACAATTTAAATTAAAAGAAACCTCTGTACCTGTGCAATGATGAATATTGCGGACACCAAACAGTCGATCGTAAGAAGCAAACCACCAATAAGCCAAGCAGATGAACTTGTGAGAGTGTGAGAAGAAGCATCTGAATGTGATGAAATTCCCAAAATGGCAGGGCCTTGATAAAGAGTTACGGTGATAGCACCGATTACTGTTACCAGAGTTCCAATGGATTTAGCCAATGTTGTATAACTTGTGCAGTTAAACTTTTCCATCCTGAAAAATCAGGAGTTACAGATTTAATTCAGATTGATCAGCTGGTGCTGTGTGAAAAAATCTTATTGCATCTGTCTAAGGGAGTGTTTGCAAAAACATGAAAAAGAAAAAAAGTGATTGTCAGGTTTTAGCTGGAAAAAAAGTAGTTCGTAGTGTTTTCAATTAAGTTTGCTTCTAATTCTGCATAGTCTAATCATAATCTAAAAGCAACGTGCTTTAGATTTATGATCCTGCTTCTGATTTGACTTTTAAACACAAATAAATCATTTTTACAATTTATTTCATTGTAACACTCTTTTGACTTATTCAACTTTTAGCTTCTATTTGCAAACAGTATCAACTTGTGATTTTCAACCAGCTTTCTCTAGAAATATGAGTTTTTGCAAACACTACCTAAATTACATTTGCTAACCTTGTAATCAAAATGCAATTAATGATGTTACAATATTAAAAGCTGCCACTGCACTAATAGTAATGATTATATCTATTTCTCTGCAGATTAAACACAGAGAGAGGAGAATTGAACCTGAAAATGACGGCAAAGACGAAAGTGAAACCTGGAATGAGGTTGAGTATCGCAGTAGAGAGTGATGCAGAGGCAAACATAAGTCCTGTATATCCTAATATCTGCACCATGAACCTATACCTCTTACACAATTAGTCATATTCCATTTCATTTTTCTATGAGATAATTACAGAAAACCCCATGAGATTCAGCCTAATTACAAAAAAACTCCAAATATTTTTGAGAATTACAAAAAAACCCTTGAGGTTTGATTCCGTCTTACATTTTCCCCATCGTAAAAGCAAAAAAATATTTCAAAGAATCCCGTGATATTTATAGAAATATTACAGTTACCCCCTTAAATTTAAGACAAAATCAAACAGGCTTTTTTGTAATTTTGAAACATCTCTTGATTTATTATTTTTGTAATTAGCCCAAACCACATGTTGTTTTTGCAATTATCACTTTTTCTATATCACGAGCATGAAAAATGCAAATAAGCCCACATATAATCAGAAAAACATCAGTCATGGCCTAATGAATAGAAAAACTCATGGTTATCAAGATTCATACCCCAGAAATCCAAGCAAGAAAAACCCACACAGGAAAGTGAGTAAAAGCGGAAGTCGAGCAGATCTACACACCAAAAAATAGCTAAGATTAAATATTGCAAAGCTACTAGAACTCAATATATTAATTAATTGACCCATATATGTAATAATTTGTGAAGGTTTAGGATTACCTGTATATGAAAAAAGAAATTGGAAGCAGAATAAGTGAAGCGAAAGCATTGGAATAGAAGGCAAAAGTGAAAGTAGTCATCCCATTAGACAAAGCTATTTTGCATGCTATCATTGATCCCACCTGTGCTAATTGCACTATCACCAGTCCCACATATGGACCTGCCTTCTCCATCATCCCCATTTCAAACACACACACACACACACACAGAGGAGAGCTAATATTAGCAACTGAAACACTAAATTATACGTGTTTGTGTGTGTGTGTGTTTTGCGTGAAGATATATAATCCTTTGATCGAGGTGTTTTCACATGGGTTTGGGTTAGTGAATACTAAATAGAGATTTTGTCTGGAGAAAATAACAATCAAAGAATTCATTGGTTGTACGAACAAAACAATTAATTAACTAATAAGTCTTGGTTTAAAGTTTTTTTTTTTTTTTTGTTAATCTTTGAGTTAACGTCTGTTCATAAAGTCCGAGTCTGCAATGACGAGAAATCTGGTGTTTTAACCATCTTTCATTAATTTAATAGTACTAATCACATCATTACATCATACGATGTGCAGTTAAATATTAGATTAAACATAAATTGTCGTGTAAGATTAATATTTTATTGTTCCTCTGTAAAAAAAAATTGATTTTTAAAACTGGTAATCCCTACTTGAAAGTTTGAAACTAGGAGAAAGTGCCTCACTTTCTATTTCATTTCATTCTTTAGATGTATAACAGATGCCTATTTGATATATCACTCTCAAATTCATCAACAGTACGTGTTGTTAGTTGAAAAAAGTGAAAACTGAAATAGGATATTTGGATCATATTGCTTGTAATTATTTGTTATTTTTTCATTTTTAGATGTATAACACTTTCAAAATGACATTTGGAGAAAAATGAGAATCTTTTAAAAAATGACATTTGGAAAAATTCATTTTTCCACAAACAATCATACATCCAACAATTTTTTCTCTCAAAGATGAGAATTATGGAAATGAAAACACAAGCAATCAAAACCAAGATTTTTGCTATCGAATACTGGCATTACAAAGATTGCAAGTGCGATAGGTACTCCGATACAAATTGTTGGTCGCTCGTTGTCCGGGGAGGTGGGACATTTTGTTCGAGTGTTAGTTGAACTTGATTCGAATAAATCCCCAGGAATTCATTATGGTTAAAAGGGTGGGACATTGTTGGGTTAATTCAGGATTATTGAGCATCGTATTATGAATTGTTGCCATCAAGATGCGACCAACAAAAGCTAGCATTATTCAAACTAATAAGAGCCCAGGTCGTGGACGATCAACCATTAGGGCAGGCAATCGTGGTAGGATTCCGGCTAATAAAGGTAAGGAAGTAGTTTCGGAAACTTGGGTTCAAGTTAAGCCCTGGAAAGCTCATTCTACGGAGAGGAGTATTGGCCCTAAGGAGAGTGGACCATCCACTTCGGGTATTCAAACACGGAATTCTTTTATCGTGTTGGGTGATACATCGAAGGATTTGCATGGAGAGAATGAGTCCTCATAAATCCATGTAGATATGTGTCTCAAAGGTTCGAATGTCAATTCTGATAGGACTATGGTTCTTTATCAATTAGCAGAATGGAGTTCGGTTATTGTTCATGAGAACACGGTGATTGTAACAAATTTAGATGAAAAGAGTCAAGCGGATCTCCACAATGTCATGGAAGCTATATTTAGAAGTTGTCTGCTTAATGATTATATCTTTAGCTCTAACGATCCGTGAGAGGGTTTCAAAGCAATGGTTGCATCAGCATGGAAACGTTGGTATGATATGGCGGATGAAGAAGAACAACACAAATCGGAAGTTTTAAAGACCAAACTGTTATTTCAAAGTATTAGTTACAACGGGAAAGCCTTCACAATGGCTCAATTACAAACTGGAAATGAACTATTCTATTACAAACAGAAATAGGAACTGAACTGTAAGCCGAGTCGAGATACTATCTCTATCTGCAAGACAATTACGTCCCGACTAGTGCTCACGGTTTGACGTATTGCCTCCAAAGATAAAACGGCTTCGTCTTCTGTGTAGTAGCACCACTAACACAGAAGCACCTTCGAACGAAAAAGTGTTGAAGATCGTTCTTTGGACTTTTTTGTGCGTAATGCGAAAATATGGCTTTGTGTATGAATATTTTTGTGTTCCAACCGCAATGCACTAAAATGAATTTATAGACAACCACACCTGCAGGAGATAACAAAAAGTAGTGGACATTAATCCAATTGTAACATCCCAGATGTTACACCCCACTACTCCATAACAGACAAGTAGTGGGCTCTCTTCAGATGATCACTTCTGTTGGAGTTACTAACTCCAACAGTCACACGAATCTGGACACCTACAATGTCCAGATTCGTTGGGCTCCAACAGTCCAATAGTCACTCGAATCTGGGCCAAGCCCATTTTCGAGTGGCAAAACTTTAGTGGACCTGGACCCAGGCCCAATAGGGCCGGGCCGGCCCAACGCATAGGCCCATGCCCAAGCCCAAGACCTGGCCCAGGCCCAGGCCGAGGCTGGGCCAGACGGGCGCGCGCGCCCGAGTGTGGCGCACTTGTGATCATCCACTTGTGTTATAGTTTATACAACATATAACACCTTCTAGTAAATAAACTATGATAAACAATGATTTGTATTCCATGTGGGATAAGGCAAAAAGTCTTTCATCTCCCTTTACATAATCTTTACATAATGTCCATTTATGTGGCTACCTTCGTGTATTAATTTCTCACTCACCGAAATTCAGTTTTGAGAAATAAAAAATACTACGAACATCTACTCGGAACGTAGATTAATAATATATAATTTAATTCCTCCAGAATTAAATATTTTGCCACCAAAAATTGGTCAAAGTCGGGTCGACACCCACTTTATCAAAACCAAAATTTCCAACAATCACTCACATGAGTGGAAATTAATATATGCATGAATTCAGACACGCAAACCAGTCCTCAAGAGACAATATTGCACTCGGAAAGGTATCTTATAGCTTTGAACCTTCTGTAGTCAATACCATCGGGTACACTAGCGGCTTAGTGGACGCAATGCATTGAACTATTCATCCACGGTGTATACCGAGTCAACAGTATTAACACAATAAGGTCTCAACACCTTATGTTCTCACGTTTTGTGTCGGTTTCGGCCATGGACACCACTTCGGATTCATAAGTATTACTTTGAAGCGGCCCGCACTTCTTACTTATATAGGTGAACTCCTATCCGAGTATCCTGCCATACTCAACCTCAACGAGGTGTAGGAATTATTAAAAGTTAAATGACTTAGCCTCACCACAACTTTGCATGTGTTTCAACTCTTGGTATTGCTATCTAGGGATGGGTTATAACATTGTCTCCAAGTGTTACAACATAACCTTCATAGTTTAGTTTTCCCATTGAACCAAGTTCTTGGGATCTCCAGTCATCATGGTTGGGTTATCACTATGATGGTTATTTTTACTTTGTGGACTTTAAGCTCATTCCCTCTAGCAATTTACCCAATTGATCTCGATTTAGTCCTTTCGTCAAAGGATCTGCCAAATTGTCTTTTGACTTTACGTAGTCAATTGACATCACACCATTTGAGATCAATTATCTAACGATATTATGTCTTCGACGAATATGTCTAAACTTACCGTTATACATATTGTTTTGTGCCCTTCCAATAGCCACTTGGCTATCACAGTGAATCATTACATAAGGCACAGGCTTCTTCCAACATGGAATGTCTTCCAGAAAGTTTCGAAGCCACTCTGCTTCTTCACCAGCTTTATCCAAAGCTATAAACTCAGATTCCATGGTGGACCGAGCTATACATGTTTGCTTTGTGGACTTCCATGATACCGCACCACCTCCAATGGTGAATATGTATCCACTAGTTGAATAAGAATCTTTCGAATCTGAAATCCAACTAGCATCACTATATCCTTCAAGTACATCTGGATATTTTGAGTAGTATAGCCCATAATCCAAGGTATACTTCAAGTATTTTAACACCCTGGTTAACGCTTTCCAATGCTCATGGCTTGGATTGCTCGTGAACCTACTCAACATATTTACATGGTAGGCCAAGTTTGGGCGTGTACAATTTGTGATGTACATCGATCGCTTATTATACGTGAGTATTCCATCCGAGCCATCGTTCTCGCTTTATTACAAACCAAATTTATACTTAAATCAATGGGCGTCTTTGACGGTGAACTGTCAAACACATTGAATTTCTTGAGCACTTTCTCCACATAGTGGGATTGTGACAAGATAATTCCACTCTGCTGATTTTTATCCCAAGGATTACATCAGCAGTCCCCATATCCTTCATGTCAAAGTTCCTCTTTAACATTATTTTAGTCTCCATGAAGTATCATGACTACTACCCATGATTAATAAATCATCCACGTATAGACAAACTATGACAAATGCTTCCGATGTCCCTTTGACATATACCCATTTATTCATTGATTTTAAATCCATTTGACAATATCGTATTGTCAAACTTAAGATGTCATTGTTTTGGAGTTTGTTTCAGTCCGTACAAGGATCTTATTAACTTGCACACCTTCTTTTCTTGACCGGGTGCAACAAACCCTTCAGGTTGTTCCATGTATATTTCAACATCTATCTCTCCATTCAGAAACGCCGTCTTGACGTCCATCTAATGAATTTCTAGATTGTGCAAAGCAGTAATTGCAAGAAGCACCCGAATAGACGCAATCCTCGTTACTGGAGAATAGGTATCAAAGAAGTCATATCCTTCTTTTTGTTTAAAGCCTTTGGCTACAAGCCGTGCTTTATACTTATCAATAGTTCCATCTGTTTTATACTTCTTCTTTAGGATCCATTTACATCTTAAAGGTTTATGACCAGCAGGGAGATCAACCAACTCCCAAGTATGGTTCTGCAGAATGGACTCGATTTTACTATTGATAGCTTCTTGCCAGAGCGGAGCATCTGGACTACTTAGAGCCTCTTTAATCGAGTTTGGCTCACCATCTAACATAAATGTTATGTAATCTGGCCCAAAAGACTTAGTCGTCTTAGACCTCTTATTGTGTCTCGGTTCTTCACTAATTGGTGTTGAACCACTTGCGCTTCGTGAGTTCTTTTATTAGTACTCACTTCTAACTTTTCTTTACAAGGGTAGACATCCTCAAAGAATACAAAGATTCCTTGATTCGATTATGGTACCTTCATCATTTCCGGATTTTCTGACTTATGTATCATAAACCTATATGCACTACTTTGGTATGCATATCCCACAAAGACACAATCAACTGTCTTTGGTCCAATTTTAACTTGTTTTGGTTCAGGTATTGCTACCTTAGCCAAACACCCCCACACTTTAAGGTATTTATAAGAAGGCTTACGATTTTTCCACAATTCGTCCAGTGTCTTATCTTTCCCTTTAAGTGGTATTTTATTCAATATGTGGTTGGGTCGTTAAAAAGCCTTCCCCCACATATTCTCGGGGTAATCCTAACTTATCAACATGGCATTCATCATCTCTTTTAGAGTTCGGTTTTTGCGTTCAAAGAACAGTTGAAGATATGAATATGGTGTTGTTGTTTGATGAATTATGCCCGACTGGGTACATAGTTCTTCAAATGGTGCAACATATTCGCCACCTCTATCACTCCGAATTATTTTAATCCGGCTGCCAAGTTGATTTTCAACTTCATTTTTATAATTTTTAAAAGCTTCTAATGCTTCATCTTTGCTTCTTAACAAGTATAAGTAGCAAAACCTTGTGCAATCATCAATAAATGTGATGAAATATTTTTTACCACCTTTAGTTTGCACAAATTTTAGATCACACACATCGGTGTGTATCAACTCTAAAAGTGAAGTGCTCCTTTCAACCAAATGAAACAGTAATTTAGCCATTTTAGCTTCAACACAAACTTCACATTTTCTTTGTGAGTTTACTTCAAGTAAATTAATTAATTCTAAATTTACCAATCTTTTTATAGCATTCAGATTTACATGTCCTAATCTAATATGCCATAAATTAGATTTACATGTCCTAATCTAATATGCCATAAATTAGAGCACTCAGCAATATAAACAGAAGAAGATTTATTCTTATTCATATTCTCGCCAAAACGGCGTACATCATTACATTCATTTTGAATACCATTTGTCTAGATAACCCCTACCAAGGAAATGTCCAAATTTGCTAAGTACAAAATTTTCGACTCAAAACTAGTCTAAACCCATGGTTGACCAAAATAACCCGAAACCAGATTTTTGCGGATGTCCGGGACATGCAAAGACATCCTTCGACTTCAACTCCTTTCCCGAAGTAAGCTTTAGCACCACCGTTCCAACGCCAAAGAACATCGAAGAGGCGTGATTCCCTATATGGAGCTTCCTTCCGATGGGATGTAAGAAGAGAATGCATCCCGATCTAAACAGACATGGCAAGTGGCACCGGTATCCACAAACCATTATTTTGGGTTATCCATCAAATTGGCTTCAAACACCACCGCCAACATGTCAACATCTGTCAGCTACCTTTCTTCAACCACATTAGCATTGGACTGTAGTTTTGTTTTCTTTTTCTTTGGTTGTCGGCAGTCCTTTGCCATATGGTTTTGTTTGCCACAGTTGTAGCAAACTCCCTGGAATTTTCTAACTGCTGGTTTCTTGCCTTTATCGTTAGGCCTTTTCTTTGATTTACTTGACGAGCCGTGCTCCATCAAGTTGTCTTTTGACTCCATAGGGACAAGCTTGGACTTAGAGTCAATCCTCCTATTGTCTTCCTCAATTCTGAGTTTGACAATCAGATCCTCTAGTCACATCTCCTTTCGCTTATGTTTGAGATAATTCTTGAAATCCCTCCAACTTGGGGGCAATTTCTCAATCAAGGCGCCACTTGGAATGCTTCCCAAAGCCATTCCCTCGGCAGAGATTTCATGTAGGATCAATCGAACTTCGAACTTGTTCCATCACGATTTTAGAATCAACCATCACAAAATCCAAGAACTTACCGACAACAAATTTATTTGTGCCTGCATCCTCGATTTTGTACTTCTTCTCCAAAGAATCCCACAATTCTTTGGAGGATTTCACAACACAATACACATTGTAAAGTGCATCACTAAGTCCGTTTAGGACATAGTTACGGCACAGGAAATCACCCTGGCCCCATGCATCAAACGCAACGCGTTTTTCAGCATTCATTCCGTTTTCAGCAACAACAGGAGCGTCCTCGGTCAGATACTTCGCCAAACTTAGGGTAGTCAGGTAAAACAGCATTTTTTGCTGCCACCTCTTGAAGTCGAAACCCATGAATTTTTCGGGTTTCTCAACTTGAGCAGGAGGGATGATCGGGGTTCTGCTTGAGCTTGCCATCGTGAAGTTCGCTAATTGTCTTGCATTGTTATTTCAATGTATTGGTTACAACGGGAAAGCCTTCACAATGGCTTAATGAAAAACTGGAAATGAACTATTCTATTACAAACAGAAACAGGAACTGAACTGTAAGCCGAGTCGAGATACTATCTCTATCCGCAAGACAATTACGTCCCAGCTAGTGCTCACGGTTTGACGTATTGCCTCCAAAGATAAAACGGCTTCGTCTTCTGTGTAGTAGCACCACTAACACAGAAGCGTCTTCGAACGAAAAAGTGTTGAAGACTGGTTGCTGGACTTTTTTTGTGCAGAATGCAGAAATATGGCTTTGTGTATGAATATTTTCTGTGTTCCAACTGCAATGCACTAAAATGAATTTATAGACAACCACACCTGCAGGAGATAACAAAAAATAGTGGGCATTAATCCAATTGTAACATCCCAGATGTTACACCCCACTACTCCATAAATGCACAAGTAGTGGGCTCTCTTCGATGATCACTCGTTTTGGAGTTACTAACTCCAACAGTCATACGAATCTGGACACCTACAATGTCCAGATTCATTGGGCTCCAACAGTCACTCGAATCTGGGCCAAGCCCATTTTCGAGTGGCAAAACTTTAGTGGACCGGGACCCGGGCCCAATAGGATTGGGCTGGCCCAAGGCACAGGCCCATGCCCAAGCCCAAGCCCAGGCCGGGCCAAGCGGGCGCGCGCGCGCGCGTGTGGCCCACTTGTGATCATCCACTTGTGTTATGGTTTATACAACATATAACACCTTCTAGTAAATAAACTAGGATAAACAATGATTTGTATTCCATGTGGGATAAGGCAAAAAGTCTTTCATCTCCCTTTACATAATCTTTACATAATGCCCATTTATGTGGCTACCTTCGTGTATTAATTTCTCACTCACCGAAATTCGGTTTTGAGAAATAAAAAATACTACGAACGTCTACTCGGAACGTAGGTTAATAATATATAATTTAATTTCTCCAGAATTAAATATTTTGCCACCAAAAAATTGGTCAAAGTTGGGTTGACACCCACTTTATCAAAACCAAAATTTCCAACACAAACTAGGTGACTCCTTAACTACTGTCATTCACTCATGTGCTTCCTTAGAAGCTATGAAGGCTATAGAAATTGTGACTCGAGAATCTTGGGCCGATATCCAACAGGCTACATCAGACTATCAAGACGATACTTTCGAGCACGTGCAAGAAAAATAAATGACAATGTCATCCTTTATACATAAATGCCCTTCATTTAAATTGCGTCTTTTAGTTATTTTTGTTGTTTTGTTTTCCTGAAGTTTTGATGAGATGAGGGCTTTTCATGAGACGAGGTATGAGGCTTTGGAGCAAAAGACCTCCAAAATGCAAAAGTCTATCGGCAAGTTGAAGAAATTCATCAAGGACTTAATTCCCGGATCTTGCTTCTCCTCGGATGAGGAATGATGTTACCCCACCCCTTTACTTTCTAGCATTTTCATTTAAGTTGCTTTGTACTTTTATGAACTTTTGTAAAACTCATTTGTACTAATGATATTTGCTTGTTTTTTCTTAAAGGGTTAAAATTGCAAGTTGATAATGACTTGTGAATGATCATGACTTTGATGGAGTATTTGATGGTAAAAATACTCTAAAGCATTGTTTGATAATTGGTATGAAGTACTTGATGGTAAAAGTGCTTCTTTTATTGCTTTGTTCATTATGCTTAGATGGATATGTTGGGACATTTGATACATGAAAGCATGACTTATTACTTGATGGATGCTCTAATTGTTGGCATTTGAAATGCCTTGATCATTCTTAGCTTATCTCAATTGGGTTGAACCCTTGAGAATCTACTTTGAGCTTCTTAATTGATGAACAAATTATTGCATATGGTGCATATGATTTTTTTTGAGCTTTGAAATGAGGTTGGTTGATGATATGAAAATTTTTGGCTTGAACCATTTACAAAGGTTATATACAACCTCTTCTATTTTTAAAGCACTCAAGGTGTTTGTTAAAATGTCGCTATGAAACTTTCAACTTCTACATGATTCTCTTGCTTCAAAATGTCTTAAAATCTTTTTGAAATCATGTTTTTAGCTTACTAATAAGCTCATGGATCTTTTATGTTACATTTCTCCCATTTTCCTTGGTTTTTAAGCCTAAATTGCTCAATGGTTGATAAACAATTTCTTTGGCGCACTTTGATATTCTTCTATGATGTTTCTATCATCCTAACATTCTTTTTGATGATTCCAAAGGGGGAGAAACAGGATATTGGCTCATTAGCTCAAAGAAGCTAATAAAAGCTTGTCATAAAAGCTATAAGCTATGGCTCATAAAAGCCATAAGTTGTGATTTGTTCTTAGTCCAATTGTTGCTTGATGGACTTATATTATTGTTTAATGTTGTTTTGTGACAGGGGGAGCTTATAAGCTCTTGAACAAATTGTAAAAGCTAAAGCTTTTAGCTTATGGATTATTGCTCTTACATTATTCTTGATGTGCTTGTTGATAGGGGGAGCTTATGCTTATTATTGAAATTATTTACTCCCTACTTGGTTGCTTTAATTTTTTGGAAATTTTGGTTGCTTCCAAACGGTCAAATGTCTTTACCGGAAAATCATTTCTAAAATTGCTCTCTTTAGTTTGTGTAAAAATTGTTTTGGTTTGTAATCATCAAAAAGGGGAGATTGTTTGATACATGTCTTTATCTTAATTTTGATGATTTTATTTTATCACCAAAACAATGTTTTTTAAAGGTTGTCCAAATACTCCTAAATGGTTTAAAATGGTTTTAATATTTTCCTGAGTATTTTCTCAAGTTTATTAAAAATGGACAATTCAATGAGTTTTTACTCCTATAACAGGTTCCTAAATGTTGTCTAAATACTCTCGATCGGTTTAAAATGTTTTTACACAATTTTCGGAGTATTTCTTGAGTTTTATTTTTCGACAAAAATTGGACAATATTTCATCGTGATCGACCGGTTATAGGGCAACCCGCATTGAAGATGTTTATTAGAAACAGAAAATGAGACGGAAGCAAAAACAAAATCGGTCGGCCGTGACGTCGACGGTCGACGGCCGCCTGATCCTTTAAGTTTCATAAAAATGCTTAACCCCTTCGTTTTTTTGCCTTTCTTTTTTATGTTGTAATTTTCAAAGTGTTCTTATTTTCTCTTATTTAAATGCGTGCGACTTTGCACTGCAAAAAATAGGACACTTGATCTTTGCAAAAACCATGAGGGGGACCGGTTGGGGTGATGGACGACCTTCGAGGTAGACGTCGACCGGTCGCCTTTTATTTTGCTTTATTTTTCCAACGTCATTTTTCATTTTGTATTGACAAAGAAAAAATATGACCGTTTGAAAAAAACACATTTCCTTAAAATGTGGGATTGATTTCTAACAGCTATATTCTTGATTTTAATTGTATTTTTCTGTAGATTTTCAATCCCCAAGAGGAGCCTATGCTTGATCAATCATCTCCTATAAATAGAGGAAGTTTTGGAGCAACCAATACAACAATTGAGATACAACACAACAAGATACACTTCAAGCAAACACTTGGTCTTTCATTGTTATTATTCTTGTTGTAAAATTGTCTAGCTTATCACTTTCACATCTTTGAGGTCTAGGCTATTCTTGATTACACTTTGCACTCATATTGTAATATTCATTATTGAGTTGTAATCTTGATTTTTGTTATCATTCAAACACAAGATATCCTTGTGAGTGTTCTTGTGGTAAGAGCACACTTGGATGATCTAGGTGATAGGTGCAAGAAGATTGTGGTAATCTTCTTATTGAGTTGTTGTATTCTTCAAGGTTGAAGATTGTGGTAATCTTCACAAGGTGCCGTTGAAGGAAGATTGTGGTAATCTTCAAAGGGAGATTGTGGTAATCTCCAAAAGTGGTGTTGAAGAAGAGTGTGGTGCTCTTCAAGGTGTTGTAAGTTGAATTTGTATTAATTTTGGTAATTAATAAAATTCTTTTTCTTTTCGAAATCCATCCCGGATATACTAGGGTGGTAGAGGATTAGGCCCTAGGTGGGTTGAACCTCTTTAAATCGACGTGTGTTGTTTACATTCCGCACCTTTATTATTTTGTTTGAGCATTCGATTGTTAAAAGAGGGCGAAATCGAAAAGATGGAGATAATCTATTCACCCCCCCTCTAGATTATCGTAGCCGCTTGGACTTACAGGATTATCATGATAGATCTATTGAAGCATGCTCTTTGTGGATTCTTTATGAATTAAGCATGCTCTTTTGTGATTTTAATTTCTAACATAGAATGCATAGATAGTTCTTTTTTGGTTGCTTGTATAGATGATAGACTTCCAATTGTATATCTATGTACATTTTCTGTAATATCCTATGATGATCTATATATATATCTATATCTATATCTATACTATTTTAAAAGTGTGAATGTTTCTTGCGATTTTGGATTGAACAAAAATATCCTTTAGACATATTAAAATTTTAGGGCAACTAAGTAATTTGGTAGTTATATTTAGCTTCTATTTGTTCAATTATAAGACAGTGTGACCTTTTATATTCTATATTTTAAAAGTATTTATTCTTTCAGCTATAACTCTTAAAATATTTTGAAGTTTCAAATAGCATTAGCTTCATATTAAACTAGATTTCGAGAGCTTTCTAACCATATGTCATAAGCATATATAAGGAGTTCACATGAGAAAATTTTAAAACTATAAAGTTCAACACTATGTACAAATTAAGAATTTATGTTTTTCTATAGTTTTGTTATTTATTTAATCTTTTTTGTTTAATTATATGAGAGATGTTCATTATAGCCAAAAAAACAAAATCTGAATCTGAAAATATATTTTTTCAATCATAAACTAAGAATACTTTAAATTTCTTATAAAATCAATTTCAAATTTAAACTAGGTTTCAAAATCTTCAACTATATGTTCTAAACATATACACAAGTCATTATAGAAGAAAATTTTAACTATTTAACTTTTAGTATGATGCAAAATTGTATATTTCTTATATCTTTTAAGTTTTCTCAATAATTAAATATGTATATTATAATTTATAAGAAAAAGATCAAAACAATATACACGATAAGAAAAAATAAAATAGAAAATATTTTAGGTGGTATTGATGCTAAATAAAAAGTAGAGAAAATAGATAATTCCTTTATGGCCGAAAATCAATTAGTAATATGGAATTTAAAAATCAATTTATTGATGGTTGTTAAAGAAATAATATTGAAAACAAGAGAGTTTCATATTTTATTTTTATTGCAATTTCATGTATATTTTATTTTAATTAGCCATATAAGTAAAATAAAAAGTACAAAATAAAAGAAACAAGATTAACATGAAAAAAAAAGTGAGCAAGAACTAAAATAAGTTTATCGCGACAAAAACTTTACCTTTTATATTTTTACTGTATGTGTTGATATGACTTTTACTTAATTTTCTATATATAACATTATAAGTTTTAGTTTCTAATTTATTATTTTATAATATATTATGATTTTAATCTTTTGATTATTTTATATCTTAAAATTTTAAGAACAAGTGCAAAAAAGTGTTAAAAGTTGTATATATAAATTTATTAAAAAAAAAAAGAAAACAAAGAAGACAAACTTAATAAAAAAAATCCATATGTTGTAAATTGACATTTGTGATAAAACTTGAATGTCGCTTGAAATTTACACCCTTAAAAATTTTAAGTTTAAAATACCAATATGATACATATTTATAATAAAAACGTATACCAAAATAATTAAATTTCAATAAAAAGTGTGAAAGAGTGAAACATGAGCTAAAATTGGATTAGTCTAAAAGATCATATCTGATATGCAAAAGAAAAAATAAATAAACTCATTTAATATGTAACAATTTAACTATCGAGAAAGTAATTATATATTACAAATTATATATTAGTTCAAATACTAACATAACATTCATAAAAACTAAGTAAATTAAATAATTACAAGAAATAAAAGTGAAAACTAAGAATAAAAAAATTCAAAATTAAATGGTTATACTTGACATTAATGAGTTGAGATTGATCTAAATAATTTTGGGGGTTAATCTCACATATAAAGATAGTTTAGGATTAAACCAAATGAAACATATTATAAAAATTTGAAAGAATGCAAGTAAATAGTTAAAAAAATATATGTGGGTCATAGGTGGGAAATCTAAAGAAAAATTAAATGGCTTTTATATAATATGTATAATTTGATATTTTCAATAAAATCTCAATTCATTTTAAAAGCACACCTTTTATGATTTGTAAACATTCAAGCACAAAGATAATTATTATAAAATTGGGTATAAATTATTCAAATTTTTACAAAATCAAATATTATGAAAAACTTGAAAATAAGAATCAGAAATGGAAAGTCACTGTATGTATATGAAATTTTGTAAAAAAATAAATAAATAAAGTAAACTTATTTAATATGAAATAGTTTGATATTTATGTCAAAAATTAATATTTCTTAAATTACATGTTAATTTGGGTACCAATATAATAATCAAAATATTCAAAATAATATTTATGTATCAAATTTATTGTGTTAAACTATATATAATAATAAATTGGAGTGAAGTGACCATGTCTAGTGCCAAGTAATATGAATTATTTACCGTGCATGAGGAGGCGAAAGAGAGAATAGTTAGGGGGTTTAACACTTGATATTTAAATTTTTGGCAACTATATTGTTTTATTTGATCAAAAATTCAATCAACATTTTAAATAAAGATTAAAGTACTATATACCATTTTCTCAATAAAAGCACTAAAAATGGATTGATAATTATATTTTACAACAAATAATATGATTTTGTAAACGAGATTAAATGAGATCAATTTTAAATTTACAGTCTCTTCAAACAAATATAGATTAGTTTCAATATATTAAGAATAATTGGAATTTTCATAACTATACGACTCACAAAATTTACAACAATGTAAATATTAATATAACCAAAATAATCAAATTCAATTGCAAGTACAAACTCTAATAGTATAACGTATCTTTCTAAAACTTTATTAAAATTAAAAAACTATATTAGTTTTTAGTTAATTTATTATGTATAACTTTTAAAAATATAAGTGTATGCAGAAAGAAATTCAAATATAAAAGTTAATTAGTATTATATTTAGTTATTGAAGATTGACACGTGAAAATTGTTAACTTATTTTTTCTTTCATAAGACTGTCTTTGATTTTATTATTTATTAAATAAAGATATTTTATGTGCAATTGAATAGAGTTTCAAACTCAGATTTCGACTTATCATTTTTTCATAGTTTTATTTAATACCTTACTCTCGATGAAAATAATGGATTATTTTTTTATATATTAGGTTAATGTTTATTATTCTTAAGACACTGGAAATAGGAGGACTACAAACTTTAAGTTTAAGTGTTAATGATAAAATATTGACTTTGTTACTAGAATGAAATAATATATGAATATTTTTTACATATATATTATATCATCATTTTTTTTGCATTTCTTTAATCGAAGAACTGATATAGAATAAAAGAAGCACATGGAGTATAAGAATTTGACTAACATTTATTTTATTATTTTATTTTAAATGAATAACAATAACAAATAAAATGATGATATTATGATGGATTTTGGTATAATATTTAATTAATTATTTTTTTTATTATGTAAAATGCATCCAATGCTAAAAGAATTCGAAAATCATGTAAGAGAGAAGACTTTTCTAGCCATAATAATAAAATAAAAGACCGATGAATGTGATTGTAAGCTAATATAAAACTTACTTCGTTGTTATCCTAATTGTAAAATTTTTGTGGGATTGAGTTCTTTAAAATGATTATTTAACAATTCATATCGATCTATAATTAAAGTAAAATAAAATATTAAATATTGTGTAATATTTAAATTTAATTAATATTTATTTCACTTTTTAATATTTTAATATTAATCAATAAAATTATTAAATAATAAAATTATTTTAGTAAATTCATGTGGATCACGTGTGACGCACATGTTTCTTACTAGTACTACATAAGTTGGGGAACCGACTTTAATCCCCCACCCTTGAGTTGTTTTTGCCCAAAACAAATTATTTATTTAAATATTTTTCAACTTTAAAAATGTATTATTTTTATTATTTTATACAATATAATAAAAAAATCATCAAAAATAGTTGGACCAACTGTTGAATCAATCTATCCGGTTAAATCGCAATCCGGTAGCAAGACCGATTTGCTCACTGATCCGATTTTTAATACAATGATTTCATGCAATGCAGCCCACAGTTCACAAGGGGCTCTACCCATTTCCAGCCTATAACAACAAGAATCATTGTCAAAGAAATTAACAATATACCTTTCACAATTATATGTTATATCACAACTGGGATATAAATACAGGCCAGTAATTTTACATTCACTAATCACTATCATCTTCAATCCATTATTACTGCTCTTTTTTACAGTTTGCCAATGAAAAGAATGACAACACTCAAACTTGCTGCAAATATTTACAAATAACCTACAATTCTTCGATATTATCTTGCAACAACGGAGCCTGATAGTTTGATGATTCAGTTCCCACATTTATCTTCCGTTCTTTAGCTTTTCCCCACATCACCGCGTAGAAACCAATAATCAACACCAATGCCCCGACCAAGCTGCAAAAACATAGATTACCAAAAATATGATCGGAAAATATTTCGCGAAAATATCAAAAAATATATTTCAATTAAGTCTTCCAGAGAATATTTGGCATGAAGAGAATGCTAAGAGTAGAACTTCGAGCAATACCTTCCAAGGTAGAGAACGTCTTTCATAAAGATGACGCCGATGACAATGGCAATGAAAATCGTCAATGGCTTAAACAGGGAAACAAAGAGCGGACCCGTCTTCCAAATGCACCAAGCAGTAACATAGAGCCTGTATGCTATGTTAATGATCGCCTGCATCAACAAATTGGGCAAACTATTTTAAGGATGCAGTAATAGAACCCGGTACGACTGCGCTTGCTTGTGGAAAAATTTTGTAATATTTTCGCAAGAGAATTTTTTTTAATCTCAATATACGACTGCTTGTGAAAACTTTTTTAAAAATATACTATTCAC
Source organism: Rehmannia glutinosa (assembly GCA_016081115.2). Lineage (NCBI taxonomy): Eukaryota > Viridiplantae > Streptophyta > Magnoliopsida > Lamiales > Orobanchaceae > Rehmannia > Rehmannia glutinosa. Next base: position 141,623 of record JABTTQ020000463.1, on the reverse strand, counting down.
TCCCTCTCATTTATCAATCATCAATCACAACCAATATAATTCCGATAAAAAAGAATCACGTCAACTATTATCATTACACCATCGGTCCATCATACACAAATACACAATTCACTATCTCTTACTTTTCAAATCACCAATCACTAATTTACCAAAAAAATTATCACATCAACTTTCATTATTGCATTTCCATCTCATATCCAATTACATTCTCAAAATTTATTCTTATTCTCCCAAATAAATTTGTTCACACAACTCTCTCTCTCTCTGTATATATATTTATATTATGCGTATATATAGTCAAATCATTTGCTCACCGCATAGAAAACAGCTATCAATCCAATCTTTGATTCAATTCTCAAAGCAGCTAAATCTCTCTCTGCAATCAAAGTAACCAATGAAGATTGGATCGTAACGAAAAGGCAGTAGAAAGCAACTATGATCATCTCGGCTGGATACATCTTCAGTATGGAGGCCTGCATTATGTTAAGGGGGAAAAATCAAGTTACATCTTCGGCGATTTCAGTGTATTCTTTAAGGGACAATTCGTCAAACCTGTAGTATGCACCATGATGCAGTCGAAAAAGAGGCACAAGCAAGCAGAAAGCCTCCCAGGACCCAATTTTGTGTTAATGGCAAGTAGAGTTGTGTAAAAGATCCAGAAGTCAATGGCGTATTGAGGATAGCCGGCCCCTTGTAGAAAGTTACAATAAATGCTCCCGAGATGGATACTATAGTACCCAAGGACTTTGAAATGGTACTTAATCTTCTCAAGTTTACTTCTTCCATCCTAGGACAAACAATTTAAGTCAATGGCAGGCCAAGTAGGAAGGATAGAGTATGTTACGACATAAATCATGAATTTGTGATCCAGATCTGTGTTACGAGACCAAGGAGGAATAAACCACATAACTACATAATACAAGCATTACATTTTATCCATATCGCTGATGGTGATTCAACTGGAAACGAAAAGCATGTTCTCATTATTTTAGGATGAAACTGACATTACTTATTTTTAACTGAATGCTAAAATACTCATGGATATCGGTACATCAATGGGGTGGCATGCTTCAGTTAGTTTGTTTATATGCATCCTTGCGTTACAATCAAGAGAACTTGGGTTACCATGGAAAAGGCTGTAAATAATATTGCCTATGACAAGGACACATCTTTAATCTCTTTGAGTATTAGTGACGTAATTGTTGGAATGGTGAATTTTTAATGAAATCTATATATGATATAGATGGCATATATCATTGACCTATTTCCAATCAGTCACTCATACTTTTAGAGCTCTAAGAGCTTTTACAAGGATGAACATAGTTTATCATTTCCTGTTAACATGTATGAAATCTAATGCAGTTAAGGATTTTTATAACACAAAGATCTATGTATAAAGTTTAACATGTCATTTTCTCTTTCGGTTGATTATGAGTGGAAACTTAGACACTGCTAAAGGTTTTGTACACGTTATGAAAAGAATCTGCCGGTGAAAGTTTGTTTGGACTTGTATTTTATGACGAACTTTGATTCTTTTCACTATTTCAGCTTATTGCATTGCAAATGATCAAGAGAACCACAAGCACAAGTTAACCAATTAGGAACAAAATTATCTTCTTCAATGACTGGCGTGACTAGGGAATTAAAGAGAATTACCTGAAAATAATGGCAAGGATGTACGTGAATGCCGGAACAAGATTCAACATGGCTGTACTAAGTGTTGGAGAGCTATAATTTATGCCAGCGTAACTACCAATTTCTGCAAAACATCTAGCAAGAAAATAAGTGAACTTAATAAGCATTGTTGCTCTTCCACTAGAGGCAAAATCCAAGTTAATTCTACTCAGTGGATCCAACACTCTTTATGTCGAAGCCTTTGTTTCACAAAGTTAATTTCAGTCACTTTCAAACAAACTATAAACTGTAGGATCATTTGTCAACATTTTCAACGAATAGTACATTAAAATGCTAAGTCGGGTGGCATGAAGTTTAGAGCCAAAATTTTATTCATTACAGACTCGGTGCTGTTACTCTGGTAATTAACATTGCGTTAAGTCGATAGCAAATTTTACCCCAACCAATATCTTTTATCTCTTTTTATGATTCCAAACTAAGAATGGAATTTCCCAGCTTGTCTCATTCTATGCTACACCAAGTGCACTATACACCACACATATACAAGTTTTTAATTGGTGGATGGAAGGCTCCATCGTAACTAAATTGTGATGAAGTTAGCTATAATGCATTCGATCAACATAGAACAAGGCAACCTAGACATTGTTGCTCAAACTCAGAAAAATCATCTATTCTTTTTCTTTTTTTCTTCCTCAGAAAAATCATGTATTCTACATATAGCTTTATTCAGCTGATGCCAATATCTCTATCCCTATTATTTTTATTTTAACCTGTATCAAGTGTGTAAACCAACCAACAGTAGTTAGTTAGTTTTATGTTAGTTAGTTATGTAACAGAATTCAGTTAGATGGTTGTTAGCTTACTGTGCACTTTCATTTCTCTATAAATACTCAGCTCCCTCCATTGTACAAATAAATTTTTCAATATTCAGAATGAAGATTCAATACAATCAATTTATCCCTCTTATCTTTCTATCTTAGCATGGTATCAAGAGCCAATCTCTGAATTTTTTTCGATGATGGCAAATCTTCAGCTTCCCACATTTCCAACTTTTACTGTTCGATTGGATCGAAGTAATTTCTCTTTTTGGAGAACTCAAGTTCTAGCCACTGTTCGAGCCCATGGCTTTGAGGATTTCTTACTAGGAACCACACCTCCGCCTGCAATCTTCCAGGATTCTTCTACATCTGGTAATCGTGTTCCAAATCCTGAGTATACTATATGGATGAGAAAAGATCAATTCTTATTTAGCTGGTTGCTGAGTTCAATTTCTGAATCTATGATTGGATATATTAGTCGTTGTACCACTGCTGCTGATATTTGGAAGAAATTTGATGATTTGTTTCGAACACAGTCAAAAACTCATTTGCTGCATCTTAAACGATTGTTACATGAACATAAGAAAGGCGATTTAAGTGTTGAAGATTATATTCTACAAATGACTGGCATAGCTAATCAAATGAGAACTGCTGGTCAAGATATCTCTGATGATGAATTGATTCTAGATATCTTAAATGGTTTAACACCAGAATTTGAATCTGTAGTTGTGGTTCTTACCTCCAGAATTGGAAATTTAAGCATTTCAGAAATGCAGTTTGTGCTTCAATCTCATGAGCTTCGATTAAATCAACATCATTCTTCAGTAACAAATACTTTACAAGCTTTCAATCTTCAAACTGGTCCATCTACACCTAGTGCACATATTGCTGATAAGAAACCTTTTCAGAATCACAGTGGCTCTTTTAGACCACCAAGGGGTGGTTTCACAAGAAGATTCAGAGGCAGGGGAAGGTTTTCTAGAGGAGGTGCTCGGATTATCTGTCAAATATGTGGAAAGAACAATCATATAGCTTCAAAGTGCTTTAAGAGATTTGATCAAACTTACTCTGGTCTGGACAGTCTTCATACATCACCTGGTTTTTCACCTCAGCCTCAGGCCAATTACACAACTTCTGCAGTGCCTAATCCTATGCCATTGATTCAGGATGCTCCATCTCCCTCTTTCCCTACATTTGCTTTCTTTGCTGATAATACTGCAGGTCTCAATGCTTCTTCTTCCACTGGTGATTGGTTTATGGATAGTGGATCAACTCATCATGTCACTTCAAACCTTGGAAATCTGACATTGCATTCTCCTTATCAAGGTAAGGCTCAGCTTGTTGTTGGCAATGGTTCATCTGCTTCTATTTCTAAAGTTGGTTCCACTCAATTTCCCTCCCTTAATCCTTCTAAAATCCTTACTCTCAAACATGTTCTTTTTGTTCCTGATGTTACTATAAAGACAATCATGTTTTTATTGAATTTCATGAATCTTATTGTCTTGTCAAGGACCAACAGACTCATCAAGTCTTGCTCCGGGGGCTTCTTAAGGATGAATTGTACCAACTAGATCTCTCCTGCTTTGCTTCTAAGGCTGCTGCCACATCTCTTACACGTCACAACTCCAAATCTTCTTTCAGTTGTAATGGTTGTTATTCCTTCTACTACTGAACTATGGCACCAAAGATTGGGCCATCCCTGTAAAAATACCTTCATTCATGTACTAAAATCTCTGATTTACCTGTTGCATCCAATAATATGTTTTTTTGTGAATCATGCATGGTAAACAACATAGTGATCATTTTCCTTCTGTCAAAACTCATGTTTCACAACCTTTTGATATTGTTCATAGTGATGTATGGGTAGAGCTGGCAATGGGTTGGGCCGGGCCAGCCCCGACACGAGCCCAACGGGCTTTTGCAAAAAGTCGGGTCGGGCCGGGCTGGGCCAATTTCATCGGGCCTTGAATTTCTTAGCCCAGCCCAACCCAACCACGGGCCATCGGGCCAACCCAACCCAAGTTAAATATTAAAAAAATAAATAAATAAATTTATTTTTAACGCCAAAAAAAAACCAAACTCTAAAAGCTATTAAAAAGCTATCATTGAGTGGGTTATTTAATTAGTACAAGATGACAAAAGCTACATTATTATTTCTTACAGGATAACAAAAGCTACCTCTTGCCCATATACTTTTTATATTCTCTAAAAGCTGCTAAGTATTAGAAAACATTAACCATAGGCCCATACAAATTGAACTACATTATTACAAAACGAAAAAAAAACTACTAAAAAAAAGCCAAAAGTTATAATAATAATTAACGAAAGCCATCATCACCATTTTGTAACCATTTGGCTTGGTGGGTTGAATACCTCAGTGCTCGACCAACTCCAGGAAAAACATTTTCTACATATTTTTTTAAATTAAATATTATCGGGCTCGGGCCAGCCCGAAAAAGACGGGCTATTTTGGCCCGAGCCCGACTAGCCCGACGGGCCTATTGGATCGGGCCATTTAGGCCCGATTTTTTTTGGGCCTTAAAAAACAAGGCCCAGCCCTATATGCGGGCTGGCTGGGCCAAATTTGTCAGCTCTATGTATGGGGTCCTGCTTGTTGTTCTAGAGAGGGTTACAAATATTATGTTCATTTTGTTGATGATCATAGCAGATTTACATGGATTTATCCTCTTCATTCAAAAAGTCAAGTTCAGTCTATATTCCTTCAATTCACTATGGTAGAAACTCAATTTCAAACTAGAATTAAACGCTTTCAGTCAGACTGGGGTGGGGAATTCAGACCCTTACAATCCATACTTCAAAATCTTGGCATTCATTTTAGACACCCTTGCCCATACACACACCAACAAAATGGAAAAGCTGAAAGAAAACATCAACATATTGTTGAAACAGGCCTCACTCTTCTTGCTCAAGCCTCTCTTCCTCAAAAATTCTGGTGGGATGCCTTCCTCATAGCCACATTCCTCATTAATAGACTACCCTCTTCAGCTCTTCATTTCCAATCTCCCTATCAGCAACTCTTTAACAAAGCTCCTGATTACACTTTTCTGAAAATTTTTGGATGTGCTTGCTTTCCCTACCTCAGACCTTATAACACTTCCAAGCTTCAATTTAGAACTTCCAAATGTCTTTTTCTATGATACAGTCCTACTCATAAAGGTTACAAGTGCTTACATCCCTCTGGTAGACTATACATTGCCAAGACTGTAGCCTTTAATGAAACAGAATTTCCCTATCCTCTCTTATTCACTTCCACCTCTTCCACTTCTCAGTCTGTTATCCAAAACTCCCTCCCTTTATTACCTATTCCATCTCCTCAGCCAGCTCCTACTCCTCCTACTCCTCCTTTACCACCTTCTTCCATTCCCTCTATACCTTCACAATCAGCATTACCTTTACCTCCTACCATTCCCTTGCACACTCATCATATGGTCACCCGCTCTAAAAATGGTATTTCAAAACCTAAAGCCCTTACTGCTCTTTTTCTCCCATTCCTATTGCTCCTACCACTGCTCAACAAGCTTTGTCAATACCTTCTTGGAAAAATGCAATGGATGAAGAATATGGGGCTCTTATGAAAAATCATACATGGGATTTGGTTCCATTTTCTGAACATATGAATGTTGTTACCAGTAAATGGATTTTCAGGGTCAAGTTTAAAGTTGATGGCTCAGTGGACAGGTTAAAAGCTAGACTAGTAGCTAGAGGTTTTCAACAAAATGCTGGGATTGACTTCTTTGATACATTCAACCCTATTGTTAAACCTTTAACTATTAGAATAATGTTCACTCTAGCTGTTTCAAGGGGATGGAAGGTGCATCAGGTTGATGTTAACAATGCATTTTTGAAAGGTGATTTAAAGGAATCAGTTTACATGGCTCAACCTGAGGGATATGTTGATCCCACTAAGCCTACTCATGTGTGTAAATTGGTGAGATCTCTCTATGGCCTTAAGCAGGCACCTAAGATATGGTATGATAAGCTCAGAGCTTTCTTGTTGTCTCTTGGTTTACAAAGCTCAGTGTCAGATTCTTCATTATTTTTCAAAAATTCTGGGGTGCTCTTTTGATGGTTCTAGTGTATGTGGATGATATCCTTATCACAGAAGATGATGTGGCTGTTGTATCTCATCTTATCACACTTCTTGATAATCAGTTCTCTCTCAAAATTCTGGGTGAAGTCAATTACTTTTTGGGTTTGGAAGCACATAAGGTAGCTGATGGTATATTGCTTACTCAGACAAAGTATATTTCTGATTTACTTGTCAAGGCCTCCATGGAAAATTGCTCTCCAGCCCCCACACCTTCTTGTCCTAATTCCAAGTTCTCATTGCATGATGGTCCCTTGTTTGATAATCCCTCTGTGTATAGGAGTATTATTGGTGCACTACAATACTTAACTTTAACAAGACCTGACATCTCTTACATTGTAAATAAGTTGAGCCAATTTTTACACTCTCCCTCTGTTCTACATTGGAAGGCTTGTAAAAGGGTTCTAAGATTTCTTCAGGGTACTAAGCATTTGGGTCTTCTATTCAGACCTCTGACTGGTGATATGATACTTGAATGTTTCACTGATGCGGACTGGGCCAGTAGTATTGATGATAGGCGTTCCACTAGTGGATATTGTGTTTATTTGGGAAGAAATTTAATAGCCTGGATTTCTAAAAAGCAACCAGTTGTAGCCCGGAGTAGCACAGAATCTGAGTATAGGTCCTTGGCACTAGCAACATCTAAACTTGTGTGGATCACTTCCTTATTTCAAAAACTTGGTCTATCTGTCAAACAACCCTGTGTTCTATGGTGTGATAATGCAGGGGCCATCACCTTAGCCAGCAATCCAGCCTTTCATGCTAGGACCAAGCATATTGAAATCGATGTTCACTTCATAAGAGAGAAAGTTAGCAATAAACAAATTGAAGTCAGATATGTTCCTTCTGAGGATCAAACAGCAGATATCCTCACAAAATCTCTGTCCATTCTCAGGTTTCAAAGGTTGAGCAATCAGTTGTGTCTGCAGTTGTTTCCTGGTTCGGTTTCAAATGGGGTGTATCAAGTGTGTAAACCAACCAACAGTAGTTATAGTTAGTTTTCTGTTAGTTAGTTAGTTATGTAAAAGAATTCAGTTAGATGGTTGTTAGCTTACTGTGCACTTTCATTTCTCTATAAATACTCAGCTCCCTCCAATGTACAAATAAAGTTTTCAATATTCAGAATGAAGATTCAATACAATCAGTTTATCCCTCTTATCTTTCTATCTTAGCAACCTGAAACCGTTTTCAATGAACAGTAAAAGGGAAAAAAATACCTTCTCTCCATTTATTGCATTTTTTTTTTCAAGATTTCTTCAAGATAAACACGAGTCTTTGAAGTTGTCTCAAATGTTCACTACAAACTATATTCCAATTTTTAACATGCTAAGTTGGGCTACATGAGTTAAGAGTCAAATTTTTCTTTACTACAGAGACTTATGTGCTGTTACTCTGGTAATTAACGTTGCTTTAGTCGATAGCAAATTTTACCCAACCAATATTTTTATTCCATTTTTATGATTCCAAACTAAGAACAGAATTTTCCAAGTTGTCTCATTCTATGCTACACCAAGTGCACTATACACCACACAAATTGGAACCTCCATCAGCTATCCCTATTAGTTTCTATTTTAACCCGAAACCATTTTCAATCAGCTAATCAATCCCAGCAATTAAAAAAGCATTCAACCTATAGCTTGCCATGAAGAATCAATAACTATATTTTTTTTTGTCTTTCCATTATTTTGCTATGCTCCTTGAAATTCACTATTCCCACAATCCCATAACCCAGCATCAGTGGTAAACAATATATTTTCAAAAAAAAAAAAATATATATATATATATATATATTTTTTTTTTCAAAACCTGCAGGCACAATACTAAAGCACTACTATAATCTTGGAGTCAAAATAGCAATACAAACAAATTATACGTAATAACACTAAATTTTAAAGATTGATTTTACCAACCCAAAAGAAGCAAGCACAAAAATTCTCCACAGGACAGGGAATGATAATGGGGGCCGCTTTGACCTGCCAGCAATCAAAATTACACAATAACTCAGAATTTTAATTTTATTTCACCACCATATATAGAAAATTAGATAAGCCCAAATGAAAATAAAGCAAAAAAAAAAAAGGCATACCTGTGGAAGAGAAAGGCAGTAGGAAAAAGAATAAGAGTGGCCAAGCCATTAGAATAGACAGACAAAATGTAAAAGCTTGTGCCATTGGACATGGCCATTTTGCTTATAATCATGTTTATAGCTAAAGCTACAACTGCTGAAACCATGCCTATGACAGGCAGTGAGCTTTCCATCCATGGCCACTGCCTCGTCGCCATCTCTTCCCAAAATACCCCTGCTCCCCTTTGCAGAAGTGGAATATTGGGTCCTCTTGAGGAGAAATTTCAAACGAGTAGTTTGATTTTGCTGCTTGGCTAGTCTGGCTAGCACAAGTTGACTATATTAATATTATATATTTATTGTTAGGAGGAGTTGATGGCTTGTGATTTTTTTTTTTTTTTTTTTTGAGAATGACTTATATTATAATATACTCATTTTTGCTCATATTTTATTTCGAATTTAGAAATCCTAGTTGATGAATGTATATGTATGTGGCTGACGGCTGCCACTTCCAATTGGTTAATACTCCCACAAGTTCAAAATATAAACTTATGATTTTTAATGTCTTGATATCAACTTTTAAATAAAAATTTATAATTTTTTAATAAGTTGGGAGTATTGGTTGGAGGAATGGGGTAAATTTGAAAGAATCAAAATATAGAGTAATCCCGGAAATAATAATTTAGAATATATTTACAATGAAAATCATCACACTGTTACAACCCGAAATTCTATTTTTGGCGTGGTTTTACGCACTAAATAATACAACTACTGCAACCAAACTAAAATCAATCTCCAGTCCATCTACTTCAAATTTTGCACTAAAAAGAATACTCTCAAAAGGTTTCTTGACGTTCCATATTTAATCAATACTTATTAACATATAGAATGCACATTCAATTAATTAAATAATGATTGGGTTTAAATTAAAACTCATTATTCAAACTGGTTTCAGTAATATAAATAGTTATTAAATAACAATACAATACAAATTTATATAAATATATTCACATACATACATAAAAAAAAAAAACATAGAACTAATGTTATCGAAAATACACAATTACAGTAAAACGCAAAATTTTATATAATGGGAAATATATAAAATTACATTGACTCGTTCTAAAATCAATGTTCTTGTCTTCCTTGAGTGTGTCAACTGACTAACATTTTCCCATTTTTGGGGTGTTTTACATATGAACAAATAACCATACTGTCACAGTTACAAAGCACAAAACAACCATAATGAGAAATAAACCAAAAAAATGCAACATTCCTGCAAAATCCTAGAATACATCTCAAGACAAATAAATCCCAAATTTGAATTTGATCACATTTTCTAGGACTGGTCTTAGGCTTCTTCAGACGCTGTCCTGCAATAAAGGCACCTCATGACTTCTTGATTCTACATTAGAGACTTCAGTACTCTTGTTCATCTTGCTTTCTTTTGCCTTGCCCCAAATAACAGCGTAGAAACCGATAACTAGTATCACAGCACCAACCACACTGAAAGAAAGTTGAATTGAATTGTCGATGCAAAATCAAGACAGCAAGAAACGATATTTTCTTAATGTGGAGAAGAAAAAAAAAAGGATTAAGGTCATACCTTCCGAAATAGAGAACTTCGTGCAAAAAGATGACACCAATGACCACAGAAATAACGATCGTCAAGGGGTTGAATAGAGAAACAAAAAGTGGGCCCGTCCTCGAAAGACACCAAGACATCATGTAGAGTCGGAATGTTATGTTGACGATGCCCTACATTAAAAAGTTTTTGCATAAATTACATAGTAAAATTGCTCGATGGAGTAAACGACATGAATAACTCACCCATAAAATCAGTGAAATGAAATTAATGATGTCGTGTAGGAAGTGTTGCAAACACTTAAAGAAAGTGATCGTCAGCTTTTGGCTAAAATAATAATAATAATAATATTTAGTGTTTTAAAAACTCAACTTCTGATTTTGATTCTGCTTAATTTAATTAAAATTTATAAGTAGCGGATGAATGCTTTAGATTTCTGATTCAGCTTCTGGTTTGACTTTTTCACACAAGTAACGTAATTTTATGACTTATTCACCAACCACTCCCTACAATAAATCACTTACTCTTAACGAAGTAGTTTTTGCAAACACTCCCTTAGATTTTTGAGTGATGGTAATAATTATATCATTCCACGTTATATTCTAAAGAGTTATAGCAAACAACTGCTTAAAGGTTTATATTCCTATCATTTTAATCAATCTGGCTTATAGTAAATATTCACATTTCATTTAAATGAAATTTCTATTTCAGGGGTTCTAGTAATCGTATTGAAACAATGTTATTTTTAATTTAAGTTGAGAACAGTAGATGCATAGCAATTGATTGAGAAATTTGTATAACATTTTAACCTAAAATCATCTGCGTACCGCATATAATACAGCAAACAAACCCATCTCGGCTTGAAGTTTCCAAGCTGTTAAATCTTTTTCTGCAATCAGAGCAACAATTGTAGATTGCGTAGTCACAAAGAGGCAGTAAATAGCCACTATGATCATCTCTGCAGGGTATATCTTGAGAATTGAAGTCTGCAATATACGGTTGATGAAAGGATAATGTGACGCATTTTATTTAGTATCGTCGTCATCAACAACTTCACTGTATTTTGTTAGCTATTCAAAGAGTCGAACCTGAACTATAGACCACGATGCAGTCGAGAAAGCAGCAATTGCGAGCAAAATTCCTCCGAGGACCCAATTTTGTTGTGACGACGAAAGAAGTTCAGAAGAATTTAAAGTGAGTGCCTTATTTATGATTGCTGGTCCCTTGTAGAGAGTCACAATAGACGCCCCGCAAATCGAAATAATAGTTCCTAATGACTTTGATAAGTCACTGGATCTTTTCAAACTGAATCCTTCCATCCTACACGGAATTCGGTTGTGGGTCGACACGGGTTCATAAGGAAAGAATAACAAAGTACAAAACATATTATCTCGACCGTGTTCAAAACAATCCTGCCCATATTTAGACTCCTACAGTAGCTACTTTTCAAAAAATTTAAAACCTAGTTATTATAATATGATCAGGGCTTTCAGTAAAAAGCAAAACTCAGATTCATATTGAACCGAATGTTTCTGCTAATTCCTATTTGAATATTAAGTGGAACGTCGTGTTTAAAGTTCTTTCAATTTTGCTGCCGAACTGAGTTGCCTTAACAAGATTTTACTACAAGTCATGCAAATTAGGAATTTGCCATCTAGTATTCTAGTTAAGTTTTAAAGGGAATAAATCTGGTCTTTTGCGCTTAAGTTTCAAGTGCAACACGAGTCAAAACAAATTATATACCGGCATCCTAGCAAGAAAAAGAACATCTATAAAATCGACAAATCCATCCTTTAAAATGTGAAATGACAAGATCTGGAAGAAGGTTGTAACCTGAAAATGATGGCAAGAATGTAAGTAAAACCTGGAACAAGATTTAGCAACTCTGTTCCGAGTGTTGGAGAGCTATTCTTTATGCCAGCATAGCTACCAATATCTGCTAAACAACTGATACAAAATCGATAAGATGTATTAACAACCAAATTAAATCAAAACAAATCATGAATCGTGTAACTGTGTAAGGTACAATTTGTCATCAACAGGCAGGAAAACATTGCTAATACACTATACCTTTTTAGTCAGTCACAACAGCCATACGACTTTTTTTGAAAATAATCAGTTTGCTGCTAAGGTATCTTGATTCACACATTTATTATACGACTTTATTTGATTTAATTTCCTATCAGTTCATTCTAGGTGTGGCAATAGGTGACACGATATGATAGCATGACACGACTATAAACACAAATTACCTAGAGAAATGACACAATAAGGCACGACACAAAATCACGAAATTGTAAATTTAATTAAAATTACGCTAATTGTTTGTTATATTTATGATTAGATAAGATAGATAACACGAAAATACAATAGTGCGACACGAATACTAACACGATTACACGAATTGCCACCCCTAGCTGGTTCAGACTTAAGTTATTTTCTGTATTTTCATCAACAAGCAAACTGTACTAGTTTTCAGGCTAAATTACAGTGAAAATTTTGAAAAAAATCCTAGTTTTTGGTCCTTCACCCAAAACTCAAAAGAAATAGAAGTAATTCAGAAACTAAAGAACAATCTCACTCACCCAAAAGAAGCAAGCAAAAAAATCCTGCAGATTATTGAGAAGGTGAGAGGAGGGCGCTTTGACCTGCCAAAATAATAAATATCATCATAAAAACCAAGCCCCAGATAACAATTATCATTAATTGTCACAAAAAGACTAAATTTGAGAAGAGATTTATCTCAAAAATCAAAACCAACCTGTGGAAGAGAAAGCCACAAGGAAAAAGAATCAGAGTGGCCAAAGCATTAGAATAGACGGATAAAATGAAGTTGCTAGTGCCATTGGACATAGCCATCTTGCTTATAATCATGTTTGTGGCTAAAGATGTTACTGCTAACACCATGCCCATGAATGGCAGTGAGCTTTCCATCCATGAAAACAAACCCATTTGTGTGTGAATTTTTGAAACCAAGTAAGATCCCTATTGCATCCTCTGTGTTTTTTTGTGTGGGTGTAATGTTTTTATATAATTGGAGAACTTTATTTTGTTTATTTCCTAACTTGGTGAGATGGGTAATGGTTTGCCACTAATTGGCAAGTTGAATTTCTCTGGTTTTGGGTGAAGAAGAAGTAGTTGTTCTTGCAAAAAGGAAAAGGTTTGAATGATCCAGGAAAAAACAATTAATTAAATAAACAAACAAACAAAAACCTTGTACATCATGTAGAGCACAAATATATATTAATTAGTTTTGAGAAGAAAAAAAATCAGTTTCATTTCCCATTCTATATTTTCTACTTAATTATGTACCAATATCAAATAGTTGTAAGTATTATATTGGGAAGCGTGAGTCGTGAACTGCATAAGTAGAAATCACTAACTTATGTAACATTTGATTTATTAACTGAATATTATTAAATCAGATTTTGAGTAAGATATTTTCATATTTTTTTAGTATAACGTGAGCACAATTATACCTGTCTTCCAATAATATTTTATCACTAATATACAAACAATCAACTATATTTATCAATAAAAGAAAAAAAGAGAAAGAAAAAGAAAAGGATGTGTGAGTACTGAGTAGGTGGAGACGTTTTTAGAGGTTAGGTGAGCTCACACTGATTAATTGATATTTCACTCTTCATGCCGATTTCCAGATAAAATGTTTTATTTTATATAGTGTTTAATTAGATTAACTTTTTTATTGAGGGATAAATATGCATAACAGGTGCATATTTATTCTGCCCACCTCTTCTCATATAAAGTATAAACTAAGTTTGTTTTTTTATTTAATAAGTTGTTAGTAATGGTTGGAGTAGATGGATAAATTTAAAAGAAATTGGAAGATACAAGTATAAATTAAGTTTGTGATTTTCTTTATTATTTACATTTTCCGCGAATAAATAAGTAAACCCTAGTCTCCCAAATTTCCTTCACAAGTAGTTTCTGAATGTTTTAATATATGTTCCAAAAGTATATCACTATGTTTCTGTATTTTTTAATATATATATATATATATTTATTTTTAACTTTTCTCACTAGAGTTTTGTCGAATTAATTTATTGCTTCTGTATGAAATGGATTACAGTACGGCAAGCTATATGTATTACAAAAAATGTAAAACAAAAAATGTTGAGACACACTATAAGAAAAATGGTTTATTCCAACACAAATTTAATAACGCTACCAAAATGTGTCATTATAATTAAGTATTTAATGACGCTTTTTAAAAAGCGTTGTAAATTATAAAAATTAGTGACACTTACTAGACAGCGTTAACATCTTGGTAAATTTAAGGACACTTTTATTGAAGTGTCATTATCTTAATAAAATTACCGATTTTTTTTTATAAGTGTCATGATAATTATGAAATTTACTTACACTTTTATTGTTTGTGTCATTAAAATAGCGACACTTATTAAAAAGTGTCATAAAATTGATGATACTTTCTATTTTACTTACACATTTTTTTATTTGTCGCCAAAATTTTAAAATTTAATTACACTTTTATTGTTTGTGTCATTAGAATGACGACGCTTACTAAAAAGCGTCACAAAGTAAAAAATTGGAATATATATCCCACATCGAAAGATTGAAGTATTGAGAGTGACTTTGAGAGTTAATAAATAGACACTATGTGGTGTATAATTGAATAACAACAAATATATTCAAAATGAGTCACAAATTAAATATTAAGTTTAAATTTTTTAAAAAATTAATAAATAATTGATCTTTAATAAATTCTACATAAGCTAGAAATATAAAATTCGTCATAATTTTAATGACACTAATTTTAAAAAACGTCGCGACTTTAAAGACGCTTAATAGTGTCCCTAAATTTAACAACGTTTTTAGCGTAAGCAAAGCTTCATTTAAAATATATTAAATCTTTATTAATTGTGATAGAAAATAGCGTCACCATATAATGACGCATTTGATAAAAGCGTCAGGAAATGAGATTTACCTACGCATAGATCTTGCGTCACGGATAATTTCGTGACATCAAATTTAACAACGCAACTCATGACGCTTTCAAAAGCGTAGTTAATATATCTTGTGACGCTAATAAGCGTCACCAAGTGAAAATTTTAGCGTCACTAAACACAGTTTTTTTGTAGTGGACAATTTGGACTCTATCTGTAAGATAAATACGTCTCGAATAGTGCTGGCGGGACATAAGTATTGTCCCCAAAGATACAACAACAAACGTCCTTAAAATATCATAACTGCAAATTTCAAGATTTCGGCGATTTGGAAGGAGGGAAACTGAGCACACTGTATTAGAGAAAATGTATTAGGGGCTCAATTTGTGACACAACACGATAACCCGACACGAATCTAAGTTACCTAACACGAATTTAGTAGGTACGTATACAATCCTTAGCAGGTTCAGGTCAATATCGGGTAGAACGCGCTTAATACTGGAAATAAATAGGTCAGGCCAAGTCAACACGATTGACCTATTTAACCCATTTATATTTATAGTGTCACATTATTTTTATAGTTTGTGATGTTTTAGTTAGTTATATGATGATGAACAAATTATTTAATGTATTTTCTAATAATTTAATGTATTTGTTATTTGTAAATTTAGCTTTTCCTCTTTTTTTTTTTTGTGTCAACTTTAAATTATATAGGTATTTCATGTCGTGTCGTGTCATGTTACCCGTATCATTAATCATGTTCGTGTCTTGTATCTTGACACGAATAATTAAACGGGTCGTGTTCGTGTCAAACCTGTAATACATGTGTCAGAACACGACCCGCAAACATAAAATACAACACGATTAATACCCTTAAAATGTATAATATTTTGGAACAGGTACAATGCAGTCTTATTTATGACTTCAATTCAGATGAGGGATTTAAACATGCGGGAATGGGCTGGTAACCTCCAGAGTTAATAGTATGTAACCTCTAGTTAGTGGGTTATGCATCAATGACCACCAACTTATGTATTAGTAGTTGAGGATCTATTACAGATTAGTAAAGTTATAGACTAGACTAAACTCTATTGAATTCATGCAGTTACAATCTTTATCAGCTAAACATAAATTATTTTTGTGCAAAACAAGTCAAGCCACGGGCACGCAGGACCGATCCTATCATTCTTTTGGCCTGAGTCGAACTTTTAAAATTGGGCCTTTTTTTTTGTACAAACTGAAAAACAACATAAACTAATAAAAAAAAGAATATCATGCAATATATAGAACAATTCGAATATAGTTAAACTAATATGACATCTATGTTCAAAAATTCAAATCGTTATTTAGATATAACTCACCTTATAGTTTAGCCGCAAAAGTATTAATAAAATTAGTATAATCAAGTTGTTCAACAATTCATTTTCTCAATCGATAACATAACTAACTCATTCAATCTTTCTTGTGACATAGTTGACCAGAGAAACTTTTTTTCTTTTTCATGGACGGACAACCTGCTTCTTGATTTTGTTCCCACCTTTCCAACAATTTTAGGCTTCCTTTTTTTTAATTCTTTTGCCTTTTAAAATTAAAATTGAGAAAATTTAATGTTGGGCCATTAAAAAAATTAAAATTGATAATTGTTAAAACCTCACAAGGCTCAAAGTTATAAGGCCAAAGCAAAATGTGTCTTTCATTCTTGGTGAGTAGGGAGGAGCTTTTAAACTTTTTTTTTTTAATCTAAATCACAAAATAGGAAGGAAAAAAAAAAAGAAAGAAAATAAATTCTGCAGAACCCTGGATTCGAACCCAGGCACTTTTGCAAAGTTACACAAGCCACAAGCAAAGCAACCGCTAGGATGCAAACATACCTTGTTTCAGAATGTACTTGTTTTATATATGACTATATGTGAAGTGTATACCAAAAAATTGGGCCCCTAAATTTTGTAATTTTTTCGGGCCCGAGTTGACCAACTCGCTCGACTAACGGTAGGAGCGGCCCTGCGGGCACGGCAAACGGTGCCGCCACCAAAGGGGCGTCGTGGGGCCCTGCCCATCACATATCACATGTGTATAGTTCTAGGCAACATGCACACTATTTCACACTAACTTATTGTATATTGAATTTATTCAATATCAACTCTCAACGTAGGACGGGTGACTTTTCACATTTCCAACATCATTTATCTCACTTTTAAGTGACTACTTTGTATATTTAATTTATATTCACTCACCACAAATTAGTTTTGAGAAGTTCAATATACTACAAATATCTACTTAAAATGTAGATTATTATTTTAATATTTAATTCTTTCATAATTAAATAAATAGTTACTAAAAAATTAGCCAAAGTTAGGTCATCACCCAAACTTTCAGAACCAATTTTCTAACAAGTTCTAATCAAACCATATATTGTCTATTTTGATATTGCCTCACTGGATAAGCAAAATCAAAAGGTAGCGCTATTTGCACTATTTTTTTCTCTAAATCCACCCACTCTCAATAATTACATAAATGTCACGATTTGAAAAGACTATAAGACTTTTGCTACCATAAAAAGTTCTAAATATATGATCGTGCCATATTTTTCGTAAAATATAAAGACACGATCGTTCCATTTCAAATGAGAGAAAAAGTCACACGATTTCAAACCAACGAATCCAAAATTTCCCACCTCATTTTGGGCTCAGTCAATCCAAAATTCAATCTAACAAAAATCTGAATTAAGATAATGATTGAGTTTTTAAAAGGGTTTATTTAAAGGAAAATGGGTTGCAAATAACACCCCATCAATCATCATAACTTTATGATAATATAACTATGTAAGTAACAATTAAGAAAACAAAAAAGAAAAAAGGAAAAAAAAGGCCATTTTGTCAAAAATTCTGGTCCATTATTAAAAAAGAGATCATCCCTGTCATCCTTAATGTGCTTAACGGTCAAGACTCTCCAAATGCCATCAATAATATTTTTATTGTGCTTATACCCAATAAGAAAAAATATGAGCTAGTCACGGATTTCCTACCTATTAGCTTGTGTAACGTTATTTACAAACTCATTTCTAAAACTATTGCTAATATACTTAAGTTGGTTCTCCATGATCTAATACATGATACTAAATCAACTTTTGTCCCGGGTCGGCTCATTACTTTATTGGCTTTTGAAATTTTTCATTACATGAAGAATAATAAAGCCACTTAGAGAGGATCGTTTGCTTTTAAATTGGATATGTCAAAGGCGTATGATAGGGTAGAGTGGCGGTTTCTTAACAGGGTTATGCATCGTATAGGGATTAATGATAATTTTGTTAATCTTATTATGAAATGTGTTTCCTCTGTTTTGTTCTCTATACTCCTTATCGGCAAACCAGGTTCTCTATTTACCCCTACCCGTGGGTTTCGACAAGGAGACCCACTATCCCCGTATTTATTCATTTTCTGTGCAGAAGTATTTTCATCGTTGATTTGAAAGGCCGAGTTTGGGAGGAGTTTACATGGGGTTAGAATCAGTAGGCGAGCATCGGAAGTGTCCCATCTTTTCTTCGCCGACAATAGTATCATTTTTAGCAGAGAAAACGAGCGCAAGATTATGGAGACCCAAGATATTATTTCCACATACGAGAAGGCATCGGGTCAAAAAATAAATCTTGTAAAATCATAAATTAGCTTCAGCAAGGGTGTCCCAAATGCTAAGGGAAGGGACTTGGCACAATGTTTGGGGGTGAATATGGTAGAAAAACACGCAGTTTATCTGGGTATCCCGACAGTGGTAGGGCGTTCGAAGAAAGAAATTTTTGCTATTGTGGAGGATTGTGTTCGAAAGAAGCTTAAAAATTGGAAGAGCCGTTTCCTATCAACGGCAATCAGTGGTACAATCTATTCCGACCTATCTTATGAGTTGCTTTTTATTCCCTCAAGAGGTTCGCAGGCGAATAAACTCAATAATTAGCAACTTTTGGTGGGGACAAAAAAAGGAGGAGAGAAAAATTCACTGGCTTTCTTGGGAGAAGTTGTGTCGAACAAAGTTGGATGGCGGTCTGGATTTCCGAGACATACATTGTTTCAATCAAGCCATGCTTGTGAAACAAGGTTGGAGATTAATTTAGAGTGAGAGCTCCCTTCTATCCAAATTTTTTAAGGCTAAATATTACCCTCGGTGTCGTTTCTACAAGCTACTAATTGCCATAATCCTTTTTTTGTATGGAGAAACATTTTAGCAAATTGAAAGATACTTGAGAGTGGTATTCAGTGGAATGTTGGAAAGGGTAGTAAGGTGAACATTTGGACTGAGCCATGGATTCCGGGCAATGCGAAATTCAAACCCCTCATCCAACCGGCGATTACAAACAGAGAATGGAGTGTGGAAGACTTACAAGAATCCGATGGAAGCTGTTGGAACGTAGAATTGATTAGAGAGGTCTTTTGCCAGACGAACGCTAACGCAATTCTCGGTATCTCTATTCCGGTTTGACAGATAGAGGACAAACTAGTCTAGAACTTTTCAAAAAATGGGAAATATAGTGTAAAATTCGATACAAGATAGCTAAATCACTATATGAAGCCCAAGCAAATGTGTCTTCATCTTCGAACAATAACAGAGGAATTGGAAATGGATTTGGAATCTAAGTGTGCCTCCAAAAATCCAATTTTTCATGTGGAAAATAGCACAGGACATTCTTCCAACCAAATATGTTCTTAAACGGAGAGGTGTAGATATTAATCCAACATGTATGAAATGTGGATTGGAGGAGGAGATGATACAACACACACTTCGGGATTGTGTATAGGTGGAGTTTTTCTGGGTTGAAGCCCACTACGAATGAGGCTGCCGAACAGAGAAGACAAGGGTCGGATTATTGACCAGGCGGAGGACTGGAAATGGACTAGCGAGCCGGACGAAGAGAGCTTGTTTGTAATGCTAATGTGGACCATTTGGGATGCAAGAAACAAGTTGGTCTTTAATGGAACTTCAGTGGAGCACCAACACTGTTTTCAATTTGCAGCTGCTCATTTATTAGAACACAAGAAAGCACATGATATCAGAGGATCAGCCATGGTGAGAAAATGGTGGGACACTTGGACGCCACCTGGAAGGGGTATAATCAAGATCAACTCGGATGCTTCAATTACTCAGGGGGTAGGGACGGGTTGGGGGTTGTTCTACGTGATCACACAGGAAAGGTGCTGAAGACATTAACTAGATTTATGGAAGCCGAAGTGGAGATGGAAGTGGCGGAAGCTCTTGTGTGCCGGGACGATGTTTCTTTGGCAAAAGACCTTATGCTCAAGGATGTGGAGGTCGAAACATAAACATGACGCTTTACCATAAACTCTCGAGAAGATCGGAGGACCTATCTTATTTTGGGAATATTTTGTTAGATCTAGATGAGTTGATTCCATTTTTTTCTTCCTTTAAAATTAGTTTTGTTAGGCGATCAGGAAATACTATAGCCCATCACCTATCTCGTTTTGCTTTTAATTCTCGTTGTATAATGCCACGGATTGGGGATATTCCCGATCACTTGGCGAACATGGTACGTTCGGAGTTTTCCTCCTAATATATGCTATTACTATTTCTCTCAAAAAAAAAAAAAAAAAAAAACTATAATTATTTGTTAAATAACTCAAACTGCACCGCAGCCGCCTTATCAAACTTTTCAAGATGTGCTGCCACCTTTTACCATCACAAAAATCAAATAAATAAGATGTACTCACACAAACAACCCTCAACCCTATATAAAATGTTATTTCATTGGGTACTTCTATTTTCTTCCTGCCCTTAAATTTGATAAGAAAAAAAAAAAAAGGATTGTGGTTAGCTAGTGATTCGATCCCAAATCTTTGTAGAACGGTCCAGATAGTTGACCCAAACAAGGTCGGTCCAAATGCTTGGAGCCTAAACCTTAAATATATATTATGATCACTTGGGCTAAATATAACCATAAATCATTTTGGCCCAACAGATTTATACTCTAATGACTCAACATTGTGAGTTCATTGGGCCATATATGACAGTTGGAGTAGCCCAGTGAATTAATCCAACTTCTAGCAGATGTCTTAGACTCTTAGCAACGTAACTCACACCTCATGTAATCTTACTCCTTTTCAACTTGTTCAATTAATTGTACCTCATAATGATATTTTAAAGAATTTTATCATTAATGTTTCTGAATTTCCAAATAATAGTACTCCATTGCCCCATTTCAAATTGAGTTGTAATAATAAAAAGTTTGAGTATTTATATTTTTTTCCAGGTAAAATATTAGTGTTGTCAAATAATTAAGGTGGAGTTTTGGAAAGAAGATTTTCACACAAAATATTAATTTGTTTAAATATTAATTGCAAATCACGGAAATTTCTTCATCCAAAACTTAGGGACTGTTTACAAACCGTACTTTCTAAAGAAAAGTGATTCTCAACTTAAATTGAAAAAGTAGTTATTTTTTTGTTTCTAGAAATTGAGAATCACTTTTTTCTTCCTTCTAATTTGCAAACACTACTTGGTATAACTAGAGAAGAACAAATGACGGCATTGGTGCTATCATAAGCTTTATGATGCCAATAATATCAAAAATCATTAAGATAAGGTTAATAATTGGATCCACATACCATATGCATGACCCCTTTTTGGGTTAGGCCTACTGAGCAGATCCGATCCACTGACTATGGGCAATGTAAGCCGCAAAAATGTGGGGTCAAAACTCAGTGGCCCAATGGCCCATTAGTTAAAGTTGAAGTGGCCTAACTTGATAAGTATTTGCCATTTGAATTTTGTACCACAAATGTCATGTCTAAAATGTTAAGTCCCCATGGGTATCATGCAATAATCATGTGACATCTAATCCCAATATATAATAAAGGATTAGGGTTTTCTTGGCCAAATGGATAATCATTTTCCCATTAGAAAACCACAAAGTTTACCAACCATTAGCAAGTTGTGTGATGATACCATTTGATGTAATGGGCCTAATCCATGATAAAAATGATTAAAAAATATTTTTGGCATGAAAATGGAGAAAATAATGTTTCAATTTTCATTGCACCAGTTTTAGTTAGTTAAGAGTTTTCTACATTTCAGTCTCATTTTATTATTTTTTTTTTTTATGTTCTTGGTGGCATATATTTAGTTTACATAAATATAACTCTAATATGAGAATGAAGTATTTGTTTCAGTGTTCTAAAAAACGCTAGATAGGCGACAGACTAGGGCCTAGCGTCTAGGCGGAGTCTGGTCCGGGTTCAACGAGGCTTGGTTGAAGTTAGACGAGATCTAATCGAAAAAACACAAAGGTGAGCAAATAGAGCCTAGCGCAGGACTAGGCGGTGAATTTTAGAACAACGATACGCTTATATCCAATGTTTTCAAAACCGGCCCGGACAGGCCGGTCGGCCCGGTTTAACCGTGAACCGGTCCTAACACCAGTCCGGTTATTTATTTTATAAGGTTGACAAAAAACCCACTTCCACCCGGGATAAACCGGACTGAACAGGTAAACCGTTTAACCGTTTTGACCCGGTTTTACTTGATTTTTTATTATTGATTAATTGAAAAGGAAAAAGATGATAAAAAAGGTAAATCCGTAAATCAAGGAATGTGGAAAATAAGAAAAACAATCCCAAGTTTTACGGTATTACCTTTCTAATTCATAAATTTCCCTTGCCAATTGCTCCATCTCCCTTTCTGAATTCTAATCTACTTTCACTTTTTAATTCTTTTTTCTTCATTTTTTTTTTTTTCTACTTTCATACATTTGCAGTTTTGCCCCCTATAAGCTTTATCTTCAATCAAATTTTCATTTTCGTTTTTCTCTCTCAGAAAATACCTTTTTTATATATATGAAATACATTTTTCTTGTATTATTTATATACAATTATAGTTTATATATCACTGTAGTTTATATAATTCAGTGCTTATTTTCAATCAGAAAAGAAAAATAAAAAAAATTCAGTGCTTATTTTATTTGCATTTGTTAGTTTTGTTATTTTGATATTTGTGTTTACTTATATATATATATATATAAATACTATATATATATATGAATACTTCTCAACCGGTTTTTGGAAACGGTTTAACCGGTCGGACCAGTGACCCAATAACCCAATTAATTATCCGATTCGATGTCCGGTCCGGGTTTAAAAACATTGCTTATATCCCCACAATAAAGGGATATACATGGAGGAAAAAATCTGAAAACATAAATTGAAACATAAAAATAAAAATAGAATCTTTTTTTTCTTTCTATTTTTCCTTTTTAAAACCAAAAAAAGAGAGAACAAAGAGCATCTTAGATACACTATAACCATGCTATCTCCCATGTGCAATCTCTTCTGTAAAGAGATACTAAAACAACCAAAGTACAGATGTTGCTGGTTGACATTGAAGTGACCTTGTTGGGGACATCTTAAGAGTGTGCAAAATATGAGAAATAATGGACTAGTTGTCATGGTTGGTAGTTCGGGGAATATGCAAGAACCTTATGACAAACAACAAGATAGCCTTTCTTTCACTCTTTCAATCCAAGTCACATCGATCTCTTCATTTAATATCACATTATTCCCACTTTTATCTTCTTCTTTTTTTTTTTCTTTTTTTTTCCTTTTCCCCCTCAAATAACCTATATTCCAAATACATGTTTGTTTGAGTATTTAAATATGAATTAATTTATATTTTATGTGTTATGGTTCACACGTCGAGTAGGTTAAGTTTGTGAGGTCAATAAGTCAACAAAAAATACGACCAACTACTATACTTATCGTAAATCCCTAATGGCACAAGACCCAAGTCCACATACTCGTGAAGTACAAATAAATTTGCTTGACTCATCTCATCTCAAGGATGTGCTCCGAAATACTCATTCAATATTCAAGTCTGTAATAGATTTAAAGAGAATAAAATCATAAAGAATGACGGGTGTACTTTGAAATGGTAGAGATTGAAACAATTATACACTATATTACACAAGATTCAACCATTCAATCTTGTGGGTGTGAATACTCCATTTTGCACCATTTAGGCATATTTCTCTCAAATTGTACACTGACTTAAGCGTCAAATGGATAACCCTAAGCTAATCAAGAAACCCGTAATCATTTATTTACATTGCGAAGAGAAGTCGCAATGAGTCGATTATTGATCATTCGAGTAGGCTACTTGTTTAAGATGCTATCACCTAACCGCGACTTGTGTTGTATATATTTACATATATAATAAATAGTGTCCCACATTGGTTTTTGTGTTGTTTTATTGAGTCCCACATTGATTGCATCACTTTTTAGGGAGGCACTCACATTTATTGCTTTGTCCCACATTGATTGTGTATTGGAGTTTGGAGCTCAACTTGGTGTATAAAAGTGTAAGTTTGGTAAGTCCTACCAAGCTTTGGAGCTTCCTCCTTATTATGGAGGAAGTACCAAGTGACTTTCTAGTTTTAATTTTGTGTATATATATATATATATAAGAAAGAAAGAAAGAAAGAAATAAAAAAAATAAGGAAAAGAGAGGGAGGCGGAAGCGGGCGGGTCCGACCCGATAGTTTAAAACAGTTTAAAGTTTTAAATGCGAGGGGGTGTGTCTTTTTCCAAAGAACACAACCTTTCGAAGGGAGACAACTCATGGAGGCAGTCTCTGGAAATCTATAAATAGACTTCCAGATCTGCAGTAAGAGTCACGAAAATAATCATCCTCTTTCCTGAGTTTTCTTTCTTCTAACTTTCTGTCCAGTTTAAATATTTTACAACTTCTGATTCTTGCTCAAGAAAATTCTGAGAAGTGTAATCTTAGAATTTTCGAGATTAAGGCTTTGTATCCTGGAGGTTAATTCCTTGAGACCTTTTACACCGAGAGATGGAGGAATTAATACCCAAATTTTCATATAACAATTTTAAGGTATTAATGTTCATGCAATGGAGTCTGTTCTGGTGAAAGCACAATTGCACGATGGAGACAAACTGGAGCGTTTGAACGGGCTGAACTACAAGCGTTGGTGCTTGAAGATGGAGTATCTGCTGACTATTGCAAAGGTGTTCTATGTGGTGTCTGATCCATGTCCAGCGGAGGTGACTGATCCGGATGCTACATCTGCACAAAAGGCGGAGGCCGCGGAGAAGGCTAAAAAGTGGAAGGATGATGACTTTGTTTGCCATTTCACTATTCTGCAGTCGCTGAACAACACACCATTCAACGTCTTTCATGTCCACAAGATTGCTTTGCGCAGAAATGAATGCTATAAAAAGGAGGTATGTTAATGAGGATCTTTGGTAATAAATCTTTTCGGTTAATAAGTATATTGATTACAAGATGATGGATACTAAACCCTGTAATTGATCAAGTGAATGAGTTAAATGATATAGCAAATGTAATGTCTTGATGCTTTGAACCCATTTACGAGACTTTCCAAGTTTCAACTATCATTGGTAAACTTCCACCTTCATGGAAAAATTACCAAAAGAAACTGAAACATAAGAAGAAATCCATTTCGTTGGATGAACTTCTGCAAGGTATCCAAATTGAGACTGAAAGTCTTAAGAGGGATGGTTCAGTTTCTTTGTTGAATGATGGTGTGAATCAAGTGGAAGAAAAGAACCTTCAAGGAAATTTCAAGGGAAACCAAGGAAAATCCAAGAAGAGGAAAAATTCTGGAAAGAATGAGGATGGGAATGCCAAGAAGAAAAAGAAGAAGGGACCCTGCTATGTTTGTGGAAAACCTGGCCACTTGGCTCGGGAATGTCGCCATCGCAAGGGACCAAAGAAAATAGAAGAAACGAATTTGGTAGAGGACGATTTTGTTGCTATTCTCATGGAAATCTGTGTTGTCAATGACATGGATTTCAATTGGTGGGTTGATTCAGGAGAAACTTGTCATGTTACACCAAACAGAAATCTGTTCAAAACTTACGAGGAGTTAAATGAAGCAAAAACAGTCTACATGGGCAAATCTTCTACAAGTGAAGTTTTGGGCAAAGGAACCGTGCTTCTTCCCCTCTCTTCTCGCAAAGCTTTAACTCTGAAAAATGTGTAGCATATTCCCTCTATGAGGAAGAATCTTGTATCAGTCCACAAGTTGGACGAGAATGGCTTTAAAGTAGCTTTTGAGTCCCAAAAAGTGATTATTACTAAGAAAGGGTCATTTGTTGGGAAAGGCTACATTAAAGACAATATGTACTTATTGAGTGTTGACAATAAAATTACTAGTTCCTACTATTCTGTTGATTCTTTTAATTCTGTTGAGTATGCTTCTAATGATATATGGCATTTGAGATTAGGACATATTGGTATGAATGCTATGGATCGTATGATAAACTGTGATTTTATTCCTAAGTGTTCAAGTACTTTATCTATGAAAACTTGTGAATGTTGTACACAATCTAAGTTGACGAAAACTTCTTTTAAAAGTGTAGTTCGAACAACTGGTTTACTTGAACTTATTCATACTGATATATGTGATAATAAAGAGCATATTACTAGAGGTGGAAAACGTTATTTTATCACATTTATTGATGACTTTTCGAAGTATACTTATGTTTATTTGTTAAGAACCAAAGATGAGGCCTTTGATAAGTTTAAAATCTTCAAAGAAGAAATTGAAAATAAAACCAATTTAAGGATCAAGAGATTGAGATCAGATAGAGGTGGTGAATATCTATCTAATGAATTTATATCATTTTATTTATAAAATGGTATAGTAAGAGAATTTTCAGCACCAAATACTCCACCTCAAAATGGAGTAGCTGAAAGGAAAAATCGATCCTTATTGGAAATGGTTAGTCTTTATGCTAATACACTCGAAATTACCAAAGAGTTATTGGGGAGAGGCACTACTAAGTTCTTGTTACATAAGTAAATGTGAATTGTGAATAAGAAACATATGAAAACTCCATATGAATTGTTAGTTGGGCATAAGCTCCAACATTAAACATTTGAAGGTATGGGGTTATGTTGCATATGTTTGTGATGCAACTTTGAAGAGGCCAAAACTTGGTAGTAAAGTCATGAAATCTGTTTTTATTGGTTATTCTTTAATGAGTAAAGCGTATAGATTTCTTAGACTTTCGATAATAATGTGTTTGAAGCTACGCATGCTATTTTTATGAAAATTTGATCATAAGGATGTAGACAAGTCAGATTTTAACAAACACTTGTTAAACGAGACTGGCTTACAAGCTGTAGCTAAATCAGATTTTAAATCTGATGTTGGAACATCTAAGAATGATGAACGTTTAGATCAGGATGAGAATGAACAGTCTGTTGAATTGAGAAGGAGTAAGAGACGTAGAATTGAAAAGAATTTTGGTCCGATATGTTAACTTACATGTTAGAAGAGAACCCTAAAACTTTTCAAGAAGCTATGTCTTTATCGTTCAATGTTGTAGAAAAGAGCCATGGATGATGAAATTAAATCAATTCTTGATAATCAAACATGGACTCTTGTTGATCCTCCTCCCAACACTAAACCTATTGGTAGTAAGTGGGTTTTGAAAAAGAAACTCAAACTTGATGGTACTATTGATAAGTACAAAGCAAGGTTAGTTACCAAAGGTTATAGTCAAAAAAAGAAATTGACTATTTTGAGACATTTTCACTGTTACTAAATTTACTTCTATCAGAACAATGTTTGCCATTGCTTCTATATTTAACTTAGAGGTTCATCAAATGGATGTTAAAACTGCTTTCTTAAATGATGAACTTGAAGAAGAAATTTACATACACCAACCCGAAGGGCATGTTGTTAAAGGTGAAGAACATAAAGTATGTAAATTAAACAAATCATTGTATGGTCTTAAACAAGCACCGAGACAATGGTATAAGAAATTTAAGAAAGAAGTTAAGAAGTTTGGTTTTAAGAGTAGCAAAGTAGAAAATTTGTGTTTTTACTAAAGTTACTCCTGAATATAAACTAACGCTTCTAACTTTATATGTGGATGATATGTTGATTTTTGGTTCTAATTTACAATGTGTTAATGAAACCAAAAATTATCTCAAGCAAGTATTTGACATGAAGGACTTAGGTCCAAAGTAGATGTCATTTTGGGGGTCAAAGTGATTAAAAGGATATAACATTTATATTAACACGGTCTCATTATATAGAGAAAGTGTTGAGAAAGTTCAATTACTTTGATTGCAAAGTAAGTAAAAGTCCTATTGATCCTCAAGTGAAATTAGTTCCTAACGAAGGAGAAGTCAAATCAAGCGAGAATATGCCAAAATAATTGGTAGCATTATATATGTGGTGAATCACACAAGGCCGACCTTGCGTGTTCGATTGGCATATTAAGTAGATTTACTAGCAATCTAGTGAAGAACATTAGACGAATCAAGAGAGTTACGAGATATTTGAAGTTCACAATAAATTATGGTTTACACTATAATTGTAGTTCATCTACACTTGAATGTTATAGTGATGCAAATTGGGCAGCTGACAAAATTGACTCTAAGTCAACTAGTGGTTGGTTGTTCACTATTGGTGGTGCCAAAGTTGCTTGGGCTTCAAAGAGACAAACTTGTATTGCATTATCCTCTTTGGAATCTGAATATATATCAATGTCAACCGCTAGCAAAGACATTGTATGGTTTAGAAGATTCCTTAGAACGATTCTCTTTTTAGATCCTAAAAAGGGTTCTACTACCTTGTATTGTGATAATCAAGCTGCGATTTACAATACAAAGAATGAGAGAATATCAAGCCATAGCAAACATATTGCTATGAGGTATAATCAATCGTAAGTATGGTTAAGAAAGGGAAGATTGTGCTTGAGTATCTTCCAACAAATCAAATGTTAGGCGATCCTAACAAAACCTTTGTCTGTGAAAAGGTTACAAAGATCATGAGAGATATGGGTCATTCTGGATTAAACGATTATGTCTTGATTGAAACCAACTCTATCTTAAGGTACAAGTCACACCATTTGTCACCTTATGTATGAGAGTTAAAAAGGCAATTCAATATTAGACATTGGTGAAATGGAAACTAGGATACATTTCAAGTGCATAACTTAAAATAGTAGGGGTGACACTATTTTCAAAGTCTCATATTTGATCTATGCACTTAAACTTACCATAACAAGAGCAGGATGGATTTAAAAATCCTTAATAGACTTATAGCGTTGTGGAATGCGTTATGGACATTCTTGATGAGTCTACCTATACAAGTAGAGAAGTGAGAGGCCGCTTACTACGGTTATTCGGTAAAATCTGAGTCTTGTGAAAACCGAGGATTGAAGACAAGGCCCATTACAAAGGTCTTTGCCAAGAAACAAAAGGAGCAAAGAATCGGCATAGTGAGAATATGTTTACTTTGTGTTGCATATTCAACCATAAGTTAAAGGCTCGTCCACTCCATGGCTATTCACTATGTAAAAGAAGTTGTGTTTTTTATTTTATTTTATATGTAAATAAGTGGGGGATTGTTGTATATATTTACATATATAATAAATAGTGTCCCACATTGGTTTTTGTGTTGTTTTATTGAGTCCCACATTGATTGCATCACTTTTTAGGAGGCACTCACATTTATTCTTTGTCCCACATTGATTGTGTATTGGAGTTTGGAGCTCAACTTGGTGTATAAAAGAGTGTAAGTTTGGTAAGTCTCTACCAAGCTTTGGAGCTTCCTCCTTATTATGGAGGAAGTACCAAATGGCTTCAGTTTTAAATTTTGTGTATATATATATATTTTATATATATATATATAATATATATATATAAGAAAGAAAGTAAGAAAGAAATAAATAAAAATAAGGAAAAGAGAGGGAGGCGGACGGGCCGGGCCGGCCGACTCGTCGGTCCCAAGCGGGCGGGTCCGACCCGAGTGAGTTTAAAAACAGTTTAAAGTTTTAAATGAAGGAGAAGGTGTGTCTTTTTCCAAAGAAACACAACCTTTCGAAGGGAGACAACTCTTGGAAGCGATCTGCGGAAATCTTTAAATAGACTTCCCGGATCTGCGATAAAGAGTCACGAAAATAATCATCCTCTTTCCCGAGTTTTCTTTCTTCTAACTTTCTCTGTCAATTTAAATATTTTACAATTTCTTATTCTTGCTCGAAAAAATTAAGAAGTGTAATCTTAGAATTTTTCGAGATTAAAACTTTGTATCCCTGGAAGTTAATTACTTGAGACCTTTTACACCGAGAGAGGGAGGAATTAATACCCAAATTTTCATATAACAACTTGATTAGTATGTATTAAAAAAATTAGATTTTATTCTACTACATTATATATAACTTTTAATTTATAGATTAGTGTGTAATCTATAACAACTTTAATTGTCAATATCTCTCTCTACGTGTCGGCTTAAGGAGAAAAAGAGAGGGGGCACTTTCTGAACCCATGGTCTATAATTTGAACCCCACATATCTCAGTCATGCCCTCAATCACAAAAGCTTGTTAGATGCCTATTCCATCTCTCTATGATTGTGAGTCCTTTTCAAGACTCTGTTGGCTAAAGAAAGATAGCATCATCAATAGTCCCCACTCATAGTCATGCAATCATATCATTTCTTTTTGCCGTATTATTGCTCAAGCATTCTTTACTTTCTTTGGAATGACTAATTAATTATAGGGATGATAACAAAAATTACCCTCGAGGTTTGAGCTAATAACAAGAAAAAATCTAGAGATTTTTAAATATTACAAATTTTTTTTTGATATTTGATTATGTATTACACTTTGTTTTTTTCATTAGCAAAAATACTTTAAACATCCAATTTAAATTTATAAAAATATTACAGTTACCCCATTACATTTAAGATAAAATCATATCTCAGATCTTTTTTTTTTTTGGATTTTTTTGTATTACCCCAAGGCATACTGCGATGCTAATCCCTCCCCTTAATTATATGAAGGTTTAATCATTTCATTCATATCACAAAACTTTTCAGACATGCCTTTTTAAAATCCTAATCAAGTAAGAATAATGGTAAGTAGCTAGCTATCAAAGTCTTAATCTCCAATCAATATAATACAAAGATTTTGAGATCGTTTTAAGGTAACAAGGAAGCAAATTAACATGAAATTAAGGGATATATGTTTGTAGGCTAAAAGTGCTACAAAGAAAAGGGCTAAATCAAATCATTCTTTTTCTTTCTTCCGATTTTTCAAGTCTAATCATATCCGTACGAGCGATTAACTTCCACTAAATGAGGAGTACTACTTAAACAAGTAAGAAACTAATAAAACCAACGATTAGAATTAATTAATAAGCGAAAAAGTGACATCTATTCTTATGACATTCTGAGGGCATCTCTCCAACCCAATTTCAAATTCCACCTTATTACATCAAATTTGGTGTAATGCATTATCCCATATTTGTCCTCAAATTCCCTTATACTTCAACTTTACATTCCAATTGTATCCTCATTTTATATATAATTAATTTTTCTTTGTTTGGGTGGTATCTTGTTTTACAAGAATATGGCTAAGTGTTTGGTGTTTGAAAAAAAAGCTGGACAAAGTTTAAATCGAGGCCAGTATTGGATATTGTCTCCGCAAGAAGAAATTGCACCGTTTACAAAGTGCTTACGGTTCCCGCAATCGTCCCTAAGATACAACGACTTTTACTGTTTCGACTTAGCAGCACTTGCAAAAATCGAAACAACAACGAACAAAAGTGTTTGAACTTTCAAGCTAAAGAAGGGATACAAATCAATATGTTGAATGCATATAAATGACTCGATTTTTATCTGGTTAATTTCCATGGGTTTTTTCATCAGCAGGGGCTGAATATTTATACGCTTCAAGGTGCCTTATGGAAAAAATATGTCTTTTGGTTCGAAAAGACATGTCTATAGCCAAAAAATGCAACTGGTTGTTCGAATAGGTACATCGATTCGATGTGTGCGCGAGATTATTAAAAGTTTTTGTCCGATGCAAGCGCGCCACGCGCTAGCGCCTAGCGAAGCGTCGAGAACGGTCCGGTAGCGTCCGCGCACCACCTTGTCGATTGAAAAAATTTATTTAATTACTTATTAAAATAATTAATTGATTTTTAAAGGTTTAAATAAATTTTATCCAAAACTATAATAAGGGCCTTGAAGCTCAAGCCCACGATCCGAGCCGAGCGACGGCAACAGCTCACTCGCATGTGTGTTTTGAACCAAACCCACAAGCATGTAGGTCCTCACCCATTTAAAAATTTGGTGCCCCCGGGCCCAAACCCTCTTTGAGATTTATAAATAGAGCGATCTTTGTCTTTTCCTCCTATGTGGGATGAAACTTTTCTCCTCCCTCACATTTTCCATATCAATTTCTAGTTTTAAGTGGCTAACTTGTAGCATTAATTTCACATTCACCCGTAATTGGTTTTGATAAATTCAGAATGTCAATCCCATCTACTCACTTAATAGAATTTTAACATATATGTTAATTTTATTTTTCACCAATGGAAACCACTTAAATATTTGGTCAAAATTGGGTCAACACCCAATTTCCTCAAACCAAAATTTCAACAAGTTTAACATGATTTTAATAATTAAATAATATTTCTATTAATTTTAACAAATACCAAATAATTATAATGTAAACTAAAAGAAATAATAATATTACTTTTAATATATATTTTTGTAATATGATTAATTAATGTAATATTAATTAAATATAAGTTTATAGTTAATTACGTTAACAATAATAAAATATAAGTAAATAAAATAATAGTATAAATAAATACATTTGGTTACTATAAAATGAAGAAAAAAGAATAAAATATTAATTTGGTGTAATTGGTTAGAGATGGTTTTGACAAAATTATGTGATGGCCTAAGAACATCACTTTTTGGGAGGTTTGTGGGAGAAAAAAACCTCTGCAAAAAAACTTAAATCATTGTGTGGCATAGAATTGAGGTTTGTGTATACAAACCTGGTCTTTTCGGAAAAATAAAAAATATTGTTGTAGGATTTTTAAAGAAATGGGATTTGAGAGGGAACCCATAAAAAAGTTGTTGTAAGGTTTTTTTGATAGTGGAGAAAAAATGAGGGTTTTTTTACTTTCGATAGACGGTGATGTGGCAATGTGGAGTCTAAAAAAAGAGTATTGAACTTCAAAACCTTTGTAGATGCCCTAAACAAAACTTGTACTTTTAGTACCTAATTAACTTAGAGTGCATTTGGATGGGGGATTTGCAAGAGGGTTTGGAATGGAGGATTTGAAATCCTTAGCTAAATCCAACACCCTTGTTTGACTTATAATCCAAATCAATGTATTTCAAATCCCTTCTTAAATTTTAGTTTATTTTCAAAAGATTTGAAATCCTTCCCAAAACCTAA
Source organism: Rehmannia glutinosa (assembly GCA_016081115.2). NCBI lineage: Eukaryota > Viridiplantae > Streptophyta > Magnoliopsida > Lamiales > Orobanchaceae > Rehmannia > Rehmannia glutinosa. Next base: position 108,235 of record JABTTQ020000463.1, on the reverse strand, counting down.
TAATTTAAAATCCATTTGCATATTCACACACACACACTGCACACCTCTCTCTCTCTCTCTCTCTCTCTCTCTCTCTCACACACACACACACACACACACACACATATTCACACACACACCCTCACACATATATATTCACACATAATGAAATTTATATATTTTTGCTAGTGTTTAAAATTATAATTATTTATAATTATTATAAAATTATATCTTTTATATTTTTTATTAAATGTCATATACGAAAATGATTAGAGCTTTTAAACTTTTTTATCAAAATTTTACGATGAATTTGAAATTTAAACAATCACTACAAGAAAACAAGGAAATTCCAACGGAAAAAATATGTTGGAATTTGGCCAATTACCGTTGGAATTATCGATTCCAACGGAAATTCCAACATAAAATGCATCGTTGGTAAAATGGTTGTTGGAATGGCGAAATTCCAATGAAAATTCAAATGGAAAAATATTCCAACGGAATTTCTAACATTATTTATTCATTGGAATATATAACCGTTGTAAAGAACTCCAATATTTTTTCCAACACTAATTCCAACAGAGTTATACCATTGGAATATATTTAATCGTTGGAAGAAAACTCCAACAGTTATTCCAATGGAATTATACTATTGGAATTTAGTCCAATAGTAATTCCAATGGTATATATGTTGGAATATTCAATCAATTTATCCCATTATCTAATATCTTTAACTTCCCAGTAGGTCACCCATCATCAATTTGTCCAAAGTCAAGCACATTTAACCATGTAGTTTTAATACGATTGACTCCAGAAGAGAATATATATTTTATTGATATGGATTGTACTATCAAATCTTTTAAACCCTATTGAAATTTTCCAATGGTATTGGAATTTCCAATGGAATTTTCCAACAACATGTTGTACCATTGGAATTTTCGTTGGAATTTTAAAAACTTTAACAGAAATTCCAACGATTAATTCCAACATTTGGTTTACCGTTGAAATTTTTGTTGGAATTTTCCAATGGTATATTTTAGCTATGGAATTTCTGTTGGAATTTTTAAAATTCCAATAGTATTTCTAATGGTTTATTATTACTGTTGGAATAACTGTTGGAATTTTCCAATGGTTAGTTGTGGTGTTGAAATTTACATTGGGATTTTAAATTCCAACATGATTTCCAACATTTAATACCAACGGTTTTGTTTACTGTTGGAATTTTCATTGGAATTTTCTAACGGTATAATATAACATTGGAATTTCGTTGGAATTTTAAAAATTCCAACAGTTTTTTATTTCGTTGGAATTATTTTGTTGGAATTTAATTATTTTCTTGTAATGAATCCACATTATCCAAACAAGAAAATGAAGACTTGAAATCCATTCATTTTCAAACACATTGAATTTGAAACCCTCAATCTAAATGCACTCTTAAGTTCTTGAAATAATAATATATATGTGTAATGTGTATGTGTTGACATATAGTGTTGGAGGAGGGTTATCTCAAGTTTAGAAGAAAAAGGGGTTATTTAGAAATTGGAAGTTGGAAGAGGGATTATTTTTTCTTTGTAGGAGGGGAGATTATTTATGCTAAGAAATGTAAGAGAGTTTTTGGTGGAGAAATATTTGCTTGTATTGATTCTTCTCAAATTTTGGCTTGTTACAAAATGATCAAGACACCCCTATTTATACTAGTACAACTTCCTAACCAATGGCTAGGATTTATTTGATCTAATGGCTATAATTCATCCACTAGAATCATCCTCCAAAATATCTACTTTACTAGAATATTCTACAAGATTTCCTACATATAATATCTAAGATATTTTCATAAGACTTTTCTAGATATATTCTAGAACTTGGGCCATTTGGGATTGGGCTCTCATTCTTTTCTTTTATCTCAAAATTAATCTTCCAAGCCCAATATTACTTGGGATAAATCAAGTTTAATTTCCAACACCCCCCTTTAAACTTGATTTGTCATTCCGAGAAAACTTCTAAGTCGTATGAAGTCTTCATGCTTGAGTGGCTTGGTGAAGATATCCGCAATTTGATCTTGAGACTTCACATACTCCACTTGCACGTCATTTCTCGATATGCATTCTCGTATGTAGTGGTAGCGAGTGTCAATGTGCTTGCTTCGATCATGAAACACCGGATTCTTTGCCAATGCCATAGCTGACTTGTTGTCGATACAAATCTTAGTTGGATCTTCTTGTGTCATTCCCGTTCCTTCAAAGAAATTTCTCGTGGCTCGCATGGCAAACACAAGTATCGCGACTCGTACTCGACTTCACGAGTTGAGAGAGTGACTATCGGCCGCTTTTTGACATCCAGTGAATGCGGTATCTCCCATGAAGAACACAAATCCAAAGAGTACTTTTTCGATCATCCACATCTCCGGACCAATCGCTATCACTATAGCCAACAAGTTTATAATCATTAGTTGTTGAATAAAATAAGCCGTAATTGATCGTACCTTTGAGATAGCGAAGAATCCTTTTAGCGACCTTCATGTGAGTAGTGGTTGGATTTTCCATGTATCGACTTATTAGACCGGTGGCATAGAGAATGTCGGGTCTTGTGCACGTCAAATACCGCAAACTTCCAACCAAACTTTTGTACAATGTTGGTTCCACTTTTTCTTCTCCATCATACTTTGATAGCTTGATCCCGCACTCCACTGGTGTGTTAATAGGCTTGCAGTTATCCATCTTGAGTCTCCTGAGAATCTCCTTTGCGTAGCCTTCTTGCGAGATGAAAATCCCATCTTCTTGTTGTTTAACTTCAACGCCGAGGTAATATGCCATAAACCCGATATCAGTCATCTCAAATTCTCTGGTCATTGCTTTCTTGAACTCTTCAAACATGTCTGGATTATTTCCTGTGAAGATCAAGTCATCCACATATAAACACATGATCAAAACATCATTTTTTCTGACCTTGACATAAAGTGCATGTTCGTGCGGGCACTTAGTGAACCTATTCTCTTGCAAGTATTTATCGATCCTGCTATTCCATGCCCGTGGTGCTTGCTTTAATCCGTATAGAGCCTTCTTCAGCTTCAAGACTTTATCTTCTTCATTCTTCACCACATAGCCCTTTGGTTGTTCAACGTAGATTTCCTCCTCGAGAACTCCATTTAAGAAAGCTGACTTTACGTCTATCTGGTGAATCTTCCATCTATTTTGAGCTGCTAAAGAAATGATAAGCCTTATTGTTTCCAAGCGAGCGATTGGAGCAAACACCTCGTCATAGTCGATTCCACTCTTTGACTATAGCCTTTTTGCGACTAGCCTTGCTTTATATCTTTCAATTTCTCCTTTAAAGCATTCTTCTTTGCTTTGTACACCCACTTGACGCCGATAGCCTTATGTCCTTTTGGAAGTGAGGTCAGCTCCACGTGTCGTTCTTCATGATTGATTGTATCTCCTCATCCATAGCATCTCTCCATCTTTTATTTTGGACTGGCTTTTTCAAAAGTCACAGTTCACAATCTGCAAGTAGACAGAAAAGTGTTATATCATCTATTCTCTCGGTGTTCTCATAAAGATCTTCTAGACTCCTTGCACGTGTTATGCCTCTTTCATTTAGAAATGATGGTGGCGAGTCTCCTTCAGCTGTTGATTGTGAAGTGGATGGAGTAGTTGGCTCTTGCTTTGAACTTCTATTGTTGGCTCGATTGGTCTCGACTCCTTTTCTTCAAAATCCGGAAAGAAATTGAAGTTGTTTTGGGAGCCAAAATCCCAATCTGATTCTTCATCAAACTCTACATCACGACTTATCACAAGCTTCTTAGTATTTGGATTATATAACTTATAACCTTTAGAATTTGAGTCATACCCGATGAAGATGAATGTCTCGCTTTTGTCATCAAGCTTACTTCTTCTCTCGTCAGTACATGTGCATATGCTTTGCTTCCAAATACTTTTAGATGAGAGATACCTGGTTTTCTTCCACTCCAAGCTTCTTGTGGTGTTTTTCCCCAAACACTTCTTGTTGGTGAACGATTTGACAGGTACACCGCACACGCCACCGCTCAACCCGAACTCCTTTTGCTTTTGAGCATGCACCTTGCTATTTCAAGAATTGTTCTATTCTTTCTCTCGCCTACGCCATTTCTTTGGGGGATCTTGGGATCATCAAGGACGGATTCCATTTGCTTCGCAAAATTCTTGAACTCCTTAGATGTGAATTCTCCTCCACGATCCGATCGCATTGCCTTGATTTTGCATCCACTTTCATTTTCCACCATAACTTTGAACTTCTTGAATGCTTCAACACTTCAGACTTCTGTTTCAAAAAATATACCCAGTCTTTCTAGAGAAATCATCAATAAAGAGGAGGAAATAATTATTTTTCCCGAGAGAGCTTGGCTTGATTGGTCCACAAACATTAGTGTGTATGAGCTCCAGGGGCTTCTGTGATCTCGAGCTTGACTCCTTTGGAAAACTCTTTCTGAATTGTTTTCCCAATAGACATCCTTCGCATAGTTGATCGGGATGATTGATGGAAGGTAATCCTCTTACCATCTCTCTTCTTTGATAGTAATTCTAATCCGCCAAAATTTAAGTGCCCAAATCGTAGATGCCAAAGCCAAGATATATCTTTGTAGCAAGCTTTGAGACATTTTGCTACATCATTCTGGATATTTAATAAGAACATTCTATTTCTAGACATTGACACTTTAGTGATTAAATTATTTCTATCATCTCTTATAGAAAGACTACGATCTTTCATGTGAATGTCATAGCCTTTCTCTAAGAGTTGTCCCAAACTCAAGATATTACTTTTCATATTTGGAACGTAATAGACATTAGAAATAAATTGATGACTTCCATTCTTCAAGCGGATTAGAATTTTACCTTTTCCTTTGACCGGGACTTTAGACTCATCTCCAAAAGAAACATTGCCACTCACCGATTCATCAAGCTCCACAAACATGCTTCTTCTTCCACACATATGGTTGCTTGCATCAATATCGAGATACCAAGTGTTGTCTTGTCTTCCATCACCACCTTTGTATGCTAGTAACAAATTGACATCTTCTTCGTTTTTATTTTCCACATAGTGGGCCTTTTCTTCAACCTTGTTTTTGGGAGCTCTACACTCGGAAGCATAGTGTCCAAATTTTTGACAATTATAACACTTAGTTTGTGATTTTTCGTACCTTGTTCTTGGATTGCTCCTTCCGCGTCCACTGGTTGGGTATTCTCTTCTATCTTCATTATTATTGAAACCTCCTCGTGCATGTCCACGACCACGGCCTCGTCCGTCTCGTCCTTGGAAACGACCTCTTCCATGTTGACCACGTTCATTGCGCATGCTTTCTTCTTTATCCTTCACTTGCATTTTAAAAAGTTGTTCTACAATATCTTGCTTCTTTTTATGTTTTTCTTTATATGCTTGTAATGACCCCAATAATTGATCAATAGTCATCTCCTCCAAATTTTTGTTTCCTCAATTATTACGACAATATGCTCAAATTTAGGACTTAAAGAACGGAGTATCTTTTCCATAATTCTCACATCACTTAATTTTTCACCATTTCTTTTCATTTGATTAGAAACCGCCAAAAAACTCTTGAAAAATAGTCGGAAATAGATTCGGACTCTTTCATATGTAAAGCTTCAAATTCACCTCTTAATGTTTGGAGACATACCTTCTTTACTTGCTCGGCTCCTTTGTGAGATGTTTGAAGCTTCTCCCATGCATCCTCATGGCGGTAGTTGCACTTGAGATCTTTTCGAAACCATCATCATCCAAAGCTTGGTAGATGAGATAGAGAGCTTTCTTGTCTCTCTTTCTTGAATCTTTTAAATTATCCTTTTGAGTTTGGGATAGTGTAGTCTCGTCTTGTGGCTCGACGTATCCTTTTTCTACAATATCCCAAACTTCATGTGCACCCAAAAGGGCCTTCATCTTGATACTCCAATTATCATAGTTGCTTGTGTTGAGCATAGGGACTTGAAAGGAAGCCACACCATTTGCCATATTTTTATGTAAACCACAAGTGATCTTGTGGCTCTGATACCACTTTGTTGGAGGAGGGTTATCTCAAGTTTAGAAGAAAAGGGGTTATTTAGAAATTGAAAGTTGGAAGAGGGATTATTTTTTCTTTGTAGGAGGGGAGATTATTTATGCTAAGAAATGTAAGAGAGTTTTTGGTGGAGAAATATTTGCTTGTATTGATTCTTCTCAAATTTTGGCTTGTTACAAAATGATCAAGACACCCCTATTTATACTAGTACAACTTCCTAACCAATGGCTAGAATTTATTTGATCTAATGGCTATAATTCATCCACTGGAATCATCCTCCAAAATATCTACTTTACTAGAATATTCTACAAGATTTCCTACATATAATATCTAAGATATTTTCATAAGACTTTTCTAGATATATTCTAGAACTTGGGCCATTTGGGCTTGGGCTCTCATTCTTTTCTTTTATCTCAAAATTAATCTTCCAAGCCCAATATTACTTGGGCTAAATCAAGTTTAATTTCCAACATATAGTACATATAGTTAGCTTTTCTTCTTAGACCTCTATTGGCACATTCTTCTCCTTCTTCTTTATTTTATTTTTCTTTTCTCTCTTGTATAAAGTTATAAAATATTGATTATGTTTATTATGGAATATGGAAGAGGAGAGGGGGATGATGTAATAATGGGAAAAAGAAAGTCTTAATTTAGTAGTAAGAAAATGATAAAAAAAAAAATATTGATGTTGAATGTATCCATCCCAAACACTTTTACGCCTGAAAAATTTATGAGCAACAATGGCTTCACGTGACGGCTCTGGGTTTTCCTTTTTGCCCAACCCCAAATGGCTATAAATTTTTGGTATTTTGATCAACTTCATTTACCTTTTTGCTTCTTTGATTTCCCCTTAGGGGTAACAATTTGCTCAATAAATTCTAAGTTCTAAAAATTGTGTCGGTGATCATTTGCCCTTTGCCTTTCCATGCGTGTGAGCACTACAAGAAAAATGGTCTATCCAACACAAATTTAGAAAAAATTAAACTTAATATATAATTTTTGACTCATTTTGAATATATTTGTTGTTAGTCAAATATACACTACATGGTAGGGGTGGCCAAATGGAACCAAAACCAGGTTTCAAATCGGAACCAGAACTGTGGTCAACGGTTCCTAAACCGTAACTGTGGTCAACGGTTCCAACATCGGAACTGGAACAGTGTAGGCTGGTTCCAGTTCTGGTTCCTAGGTCTCAAAAATCGTGGAACCGACGATTTTAACAGTCAGTTAGAACCGTCGGTGGAACCATGATGGAACCGGATTTTTAAGGTTAAAACCAACAATTTTGTTTTGGTAAATACATGTTTCGAAGAAATGCTAAATGTTTATTATGATGTTTTATTTTCAAAACTACATGAGGCACATTTTAGACCAAATGTTATAAGCTAACTATGTGAACTTTGATTCTTCTACACTCTATTAGTATATATAGATAGTGTAATACTATTATTAAATTTAAGTATAAAACTTTATTGAATATTAAGTCCAAGTCTTTTTATTTATTTTTCTTCTTTTTTTAACTAAAATTGATAAACCGTGGAGAACCCGGTTCTGAACCGGACCAGAACTATTGGTTCCAGTTTTGAAATCGGAACCAGCGGTTTTGGAACTGGAACCGGCGGTTCCAGAACCATGGTCACCCCTACCACATGGTATCTATTTATTAACTCTCAAAGTGACTCTCAATACTTCAATCTTTCGGTGTGAGATGGAGATTCTAATTTTTCTCTTTGTGATGTTTTTTAATAACTTTCGTCATTTAATGACACAAACAATAAAAGTGTAAGTAAATTTTAAAAAATTGGCGACAAATGAAAAAATGTGTAAGTAAAATAGAAAGTGCCATCAATGTTATGACGCTTTAATAAGTGTCGTCATTTTAATGACACAAACAATAAAAGTGTAAGTAAATTTTAAAAATTTGGCGACAAATAAAAAAAATGCGTAAGTAATTTAGAAATTGTCGTCAATTTTATGACGCTTTTTACTAAGCGTTGTCATTTTAAGGACAAAAATAAAAAAGCGTATGTAAATTCTATAATTATCATGATACTTATAAAAAAAGTCGGTAATTTTATTAAGATAATGATGATTCAATAAAAATGTCATTAAATTTACTAAAATATTGACGCTTTCTAGTAAATATTACGAATTTTTATAATTTACAATGCTTTCTAAAAAGCGTCATAAATAATTATTTTTAATGACGCTTTTTGGTGGCGTTGCTAAAAAAGATAATAAATAATTAATCTTTAATAAATTTTACAAAAGCTAGAAATGTAAAATTCATCTTAATTTTAATGACACTAATTTTGAAAAGCGTCGCGACTTTAAAGATGCTTAATAACGTTCCTAAATTTAACAATTCTTTTAGCGTAAGCAAAACTTCATTTAAAATATGTTAAATCTTTATTAATTGTGACAGAAAATTGCGTCACTACATAATGATGCATTCGATAAAAGCGTTAGGAAATGAGATTTGCCTACGCATATATTTTGCGTCAGTATATTTTCGTGACATCAAATACAACAACGCAACTCATGACGCTTTCAAAAGCGTATGTAATATACTTTGTGATGCTAATAAGCGTTACCAAGTGCAAATTTTAGCGTCATTAAACACAGTTTTTTTTTGTAGTGAAGGTACAATTTTTAGGTTGCATCTCGATGAAATGATTTGATATCATGGAAGAATTTGTGAAAATTACTATAAAAGACATCATCTAAAATCAGTGGCGGAACTAGGACTCATACACTAAGAGGGCTAACAGTCAAAAGATAAAATATTTATTTTATATAATAATAAAATTCAATTTATATTATATATTTAGATCAAATACGATGTTAATACTCATCACTAAGCATCTCAAAATACAAAATTACAATCCGAATATACTAAAATTTCGAATGTCTCTCTTGCATATCAGAAAAATAAATTATAAGTGAATCTATATATACTATATTTTTATGCAACTTGCTTTCAATATATATTAACAAACAATCTATGATAATGATATGATTTTTTGTGTCTTCATCTATAAAGGAAAAAAAGGGATTAAATGTACTCTAGGTCAATCAATAGTTTCACCTAAAATCATTCCAATCTTACTATATAATCAATAACCTATTAAAAATGCTTTAATACTAATGAGGCCAGGCTTGAATAAGGTTTCAATGACAATCATATTAATTTCTAACTCATTAATTAATATATACCAAATCAAAATGCAAGAATAGGTTGAAATTGAGCCCAAAAATTATACGTAAAAAATAAAAAAAAAGTAATATGAAAATGTTGGGGGGTCCCTTACATGTAGTTTCGCCTCTATTTAAGATGAATTTAAAATCCACCATAATTACTTAAAAAATAGTCATTTTGGCGACCTATAAGTTTTTTTTTTTTTGTGAATCCAAAGTATCCTCACACCAGCCAGGGGCACAAACCCCACATTTCCTTATAGTTACATGACTAATTTCGCAATTTTACCTCAATATGCAAATATATGAATATTAAATTTCGAGGCCTCGATCTCAAAATATCAAATTCGGCATTTTACACACGTTGTCCAAAATACTTTTCGCCTAACAATTCCAACACAAGATAATAAGATGAATACAACCCCAACGAGAAAAAAATCACTTTTGGTCCCATAAAAATGAACAACTGACGATTTTAGTTTCATGACTTGAAAATAGTCCTATAAGATTGTTCTTGTTACACAGTGGTCCCACCGTTAGTAAATTAACAGTCAAACCTATCAAATTGAAAATCAAACCTGCGATTTTAGTCTAATGGCTTAAAAATAGTCCCATAAGATTGTTCTTGTTATAAAACTAAATATAACTACTATCTATTTAAAAAAATATATTATCATTAAAGTTACTATATTTTATTTATTATAATTAAAAAATTGACAAGTAAATTAAATAATAAAATTTATTGTTCAACTTATATAAAATAAATTTTCTGGAAAATAATTTTTAAAAATAGATGTTAATTAATTTTTTTGTGAATGTGTAATACAAAAGGAAAAAAAGATGAAATACATGTACCATTTATTTTAATTAGAAAATTAACAAAGTAAATTAAATGATAAAATTTATAACTCAAGTTATCTAAAAAATAACTCTTAAAAGTAGATGTTAATTAAATTTTTTGTGTGAATGTGTAATACATAAAAAATATATCAAATACATGTATTTATTTTAATTAAAAATTTTAAAAAGTAAACTAAATGATAAAATTTATAATTCAAGTTATAAATTTTTTTTTTCTGGAAAATAATTTTTAAATGTAGATGTTTATTAATTTTATTTTCTGTGTAAATGTGTAATACGAAAAAAAATCAAATACATGTATATATATATTATTTTGCGGTCCATACATTCTTACCCCAGGATAATGGTCTCATATAACCCAGTGCATGTATGTGTATATATGTAAAGTTTGATTTAAAAATTAAAAATAAGAATATAGTATTTGAAAATTAGAAAAAATAATGTGAGCTAGATTAACTGTCTTTTTATGTCAACTATGAATTTGCTAATATTTATCTATTTATAATTTAACTATACTAAAATATTTTCTAATCGTATTTTTCTAAATGTTTTAAAAATAATTCCTATATTTAAAAGTTTATGAAATTCATTAATATTGTGAACTTTTTTTGTTTATTGATATTTGAACTACATTTATTTTTCAATACATAAATGTGATTTTTATAATTATTTGTATTTTTAAAAATCAAAAAGTAATTTAAACTAGATAAGAATATAGGAAAATTACTTGTTTTTCTAAATATTTTAAGTAAGAGAATTTGTTTTAGTGAAATAAAAAGCATTGGAAAAAGATATTTTTTTGGAAAATATTTTAAGGGCAAATATTTTTTTAGTTTTCAAGTGGGACATTCACAATAGTAATTTTAAATAAATAACTAAAAATATATAATTTAAAATAATTTTTATCATCAATAATATTAAATTTAACCAATAAAAAAATAATTGGACCATTTTTGGTTAAAAATGTAACTTTGGTGTCCTATGGGACCATTTTAATCATCAGTAATTGTTTTTGTTAATTTTTAAATGGACATCACACCACAATTTAAATTTTCGTGTCATGTGGGACTATTTTTGGTTACAAACGTAATTTTGGAACTAAAAGTAAGAACAATGGAATTAAAATCGCGAGGTACTCAATCTTATAGGACCAAAAGTGAATTTATCTCAACCCCAACCAAACCCTTATATCCTCCCAATAATTGTAAAGTACAACATGGTACATAGCTAAACAAAACATTTAAAATGAGTGAAGATTAGCTTGGTAGCTAGGTAGTCAGATTTGATAGGGGCAGACATGCATGGTATCCAGCTGCTTCATCACTGGCCGATCAAATTTTTTTCTTTGCTCCTTTAATTTCTTTTTCACAAACAAAATATTCATCATGCTTTCAAGTCCTCCACTAACCCTATTACTATTTAATCTAAGTGCCAAACAAACTTTATTCCATATCCTGCCCTACAATATTCTTGCATGATTAAATGCTCTCTTTAGAAAACATGGAGATGGAATTTATTTAGATTTTGACTATTCGATTATGGACTCCAGAAAATATTGGAAACAATACCACCATGTTTGCAATGCTACTAGTGCTTTACAACCTTCACTACATTGCTAAAAAAATAAATAAAATTTTTTATATGATGATGGAGAAGTTGTCACTAATTAGTTTATTTATTCCGTTAATGGCTTTCACAATTCGAATTATCACTATTCGCATTGAGAAAGAGATACATTATTAACATATGTTTGTTGAAGTTCATTTTTAAAAACTATATTAAAATTTAAAGGGAGAAGTTATAAAATATCAATAGAGTGTGACTAATAATGGTAGTTTAAAACTATATTTTAATTTTGAACAACGTACAAAAACACTGAAAAATGCTCTTAAACAAGTTGCTTGCCAATTCGTGAGCATGTATAGTGTCAATTTGACTAGTCAAATAAGCAATATATTAAGAATAGACAATTTGGGTGGCATTTCAATCCGATATTTCTTAATTTCGATTTCAATAATATTAGTACACCATAAATTTATAGGGGAGGGTTATATAGGACCCCCTATTATATGAGTACATAGGACCGAATGCGGACCACATATCTATTTATTTCAATGACTATTATTGTTCGATTAATGTTAACTAGTTTTTGACCCGTGCGATGCACGAGTGTTTTTGGGGTGGGGTGTTGCTATATAAATAAAATATCAATAAAAATACAATCTATTAAATTTGTATGAGAAAGGTAAATACAATTGCACTATAAAAATTACAAATTTTGAAATACTTCTTTGTATACAACATTAGTTGTTTGTTTGTTGTTTGACGATCGTCGCGCAAACTAATATTTCCAGCCCTTTCGATTGGTAACTCTTGAAATCATGCGACATATAATTGGCCATGATCAAAATCGGATTCTTTAGATATAGTCTACATTAGACAGAGACTGTCCTTGGCTTTTGTTTATCGTCATGGCATAAGACACGATCAAAAACTGCCGTTGGAACTTGAAGGGAATCTTTAGGTCGATGGTGTAAGAGTCATTCGCGGAATCAACACTTTATGACTGCATTGGCTCAGGGGTGAGAATCTTGGATTCAAGAACATGTTTACCGAGCCTTGTAATCACCAATCGTGTACCATTACACAAACCAATTGAATGGTCTATATTTCTCGGGAGCATAACAGAGTCCCAACCTTCAAATGAATTTCATGATTAGGTACTCAGAACATCTTATCCCATTTAAGAATTCCGGTGTATGAAGATCATGTAAGAAATCAACATTAGCGTCCGACTTGCAAGTGCTATCCGAACTCAAATAAGTCTGACCTTCTGATGTGTTCAAAGAGGTCATATATTGATTTATTGACTCAACCACATCGAGAGTAGGTGCCAAAATAGCTCTTTCCTTTAGATAAGTCGGATTCTCGATCGCATCTTTAAACATTGGATAAGTGCTTTCAATTATAGTCGAAATCGGATCACCATTTGATTCCAGCAAAATATCTTCAGGGATGTCAATAGTGGATGAACCGTCATTTTCTCCCCCAAGTGTTCCATCTCCGATATTTGCAATCCATTCAGAAAACTTCACCAAATCCGCATAATCATCGCTTTCACCTAGGCTTTGAAGGCGCATGTTCTTAGTTAGTCTAAGCACAGTACAATGTCTCCACAAATGCGAAGAATTTATCGTGGCATTGACGATATCCTGCCGACTTCCCTTGGGGACGACTGGCAATATCTGTCTGAAATCTCCACCAAACACTACCGTTTTGCCTCCAAATGGGATATGCTGACTTCCTGGTTTGACTGTCTCCATAATATCTTTTATAGTTGTGTCCACAGCCTCAAAGCAATGCTTGTGCATCATTGGAGCTTCATCCCATATTATTAGTTTACTACGCACAATCAATTCAGCAAGTGGACTGCCAACTTTTATTTCACAGCTTGATCCTTCATGTGGATTTATTGGAATAACAAATCGAGAATGTGCGATCCCTCCCACCGGCAAGAGAAGAGACGCTATTCCGCTTGATGCCACATTAAGTACAATTTGTCCTTTAGATCTCAAGCACAAGATAATGCCCTCCACAAATAGGTTTTCCCCGTACCTCCATATCCATATACAAAGAAAATACGACCTTTATCAGATTGAACCGCACCCATTATTTCAGAATACACGTTCGTTGCTCATCAGTAAGGTTTGAAAGAAGATCTTTGTGCTCTGCGGCTAATGCCTTACGATCGTATCTTAACTCATCGTAAACCAACTGTTTTGGTCAAGTCAATATTGTCAACGCGTTTGGAAATGGCATCATACAAAACTCACATAGACTCCTCCCCCGTCTGCGCAACAATTTTTCAATTTCCAATAGGGCAAGGTTCTTAATTTCATTCTCACTTAGAACCAGATCTATCAATAGAGAAAAAACGTAAAAACCATTATAAATAATTTAATTCTTATTATTATAACCAAACAAAAAACATGAAGAAAGAACATAAATAGATTCAACCAATTAAACAATTAATACAAATCATAATATAAAATTTAAAATGTGATACCTTTATGTTGAAAAAGAATTCGCCGTTTGTATACAATATCGTCAGAAAGAAGCTCCCAGCATCTGTCCCACACTTCTTCAGGCCTGCTCAAAGAATCCGATGACAACATTGATGCAAACAAACTCCTGAGAGTCTCTGCAGATGCCCAGTGACTCGCTTCAATGATGCCATCAATATATTCTTTATCGTCCTCTAACAAACCGAGAGCATAGCAAGCCTCACGATAGGAACTGTGTTGTACACCTTGTACTTTTTTATAATCATCATGACACGTAGCACCACGCACCACATTGATAAGGCATCTCAAATAATACATGTCACCAGCCCCGGAGGAACATAGAAAACACGTCCTATAGTATATCCCGCCTTTCTCGGCTCCCACTTCTTCAGTTTTGATTTCCATGTGAATTTTGTAGGAGCTTCTGCATAGGTTAATTCTCTGGCTTCAGGATATATTTTATTGGCTTCCATCCAAGCCAAAAACATGCTTTCTCTGACAGTGCTTCTCTTGAGAACATCGTCTATTCTTTCAGAATCATGAAATATTACAGATTGTTCGTTCTCAAGATGAAAACTAAGACGTTCAACCGGAGGATATTTATATTGAATTTCATATCCCAGTAATCTCCATGCTGCCTCACACGACGAAACATATCTGCAATCGTAATACAAGTTCACTTCATCTACTGACTTTCCCGATTCTTCATCACCACTACTCTGGTAGAATGATGTCACACCCGATCATGTCCCTTATTGACATATTTGAACAAATACTTGATTGATCTAGATTGATTACACCATTCCACATTAACATGAGCACCGTATTTAAGTAGCAATAAATCGATTATGCGGCACGACATATCATTATCAAGAGGAACACCATTTTTTCAACAACTCTCGCCATTATCCCTAAATCGATAACGTGGATAAACCTTCTTCATCAATACACG
The DNA here is from genome assembly GCA_016081115.2 of Rehmannia glutinosa. NCBI lineage: Eukaryota > Viridiplantae > Streptophyta > Magnoliopsida > Lamiales > Orobanchaceae > Rehmannia > Rehmannia glutinosa. The sequence goes on along the minus strand of JABTTQ020000463.1, from coordinate 93,141 downwards.
TGGCATCGACAAATATTTTTGGAAAATGTTTCGTGCAACGACCATCAGCCATGCACGGAGAATTTTTCCTTGCTTCGCCACACGGACCATGAATCATAAAATCTCTAACTGCCGCAAAATAGAACGGATCATCGGCTTCATCTGGTATCTCCGCAGATATAATTCTATCTATATCATCCGTAGTTGGATATTTATCTTCTTTGGCCAGAAAGAGAAGAATATGAGCATGCGGCAGCCCACGTTTTTGGAATTCAATCGTATATATAACTGTAAAGGTTTGATTTAAAAAGAATCAATAATTGTATAAAAATAAAAAAAATATATCGGAATAATATAAAAACTGCTAAACTGATGAAGAGGATTCAACAACCTGATACAACTTTACCGAACATCTAATTATGGCGAAGATCCTTGATAAGAGCTGGAAAATTCTACAAATAATGTCTGGACGGTCTTCGGCATTAAGATTTCTCTTCTCAAGAAAACGAACACTCTCAGGCCATTTTGGATTGGAGGTGAATGTTATAAAAAGATCGGGATAACCGGCCCATCTACATATAGCCATTGCATCTTGATAATTTTGTATCATAAATCGGGCTCCTCCAAAGGAAACTCGATGGAAGTATAATTCGTTTGCCTTGTGATCCGGGATCGTGTCTCCATTCAATACGGCATCTGCTAGACCCTTATATATATCACAACGCAATTTCTTTTGATGTAATCGAACATATTTCAATCGGGCAGATTCAACCATTGTATAAGCATCCACGACAAACTGTTGGAACAATCTTCTAGAATATACAATAGTAGAAGCTTCATTGTTCCTCTCGTGCAAGCGGTAGGCAAAACACTCTCTAACACTCACTGTTTTCCTTCCTCCTTGTGTTCTATTCTTCAAGTCCGAAAATGGAATGTCTTCTCTAAAGCCATCCTCACCGTAAGGTAACAACAAAGGATATTGCAAGGCCAAATACGCAGCATTCAACTCATTTATCCTCTGCAACTGTCCGGTTTTGGTTTCAATCAATATATCTCTTTCTCCTAAAGCCTGATCAAAATCACCAACAATCAAAGCGGCAACCTCAGAGCTTGATGGCAAGTTGTATCTTCTAGCATCATTGCCCCTTTTACCAATAAGACGTAATCTAACATCTGAATTTGTACATTCTCGTATCTTTTCTCTTGCCACTCTAAAGGTTTTTACCAATATATTATTTTCATCCAACATTTTAAAGTCCAACAACAATATCTTGGTGATTATTAGTATCACTTCCTTGCCTACAGAATAAATCACGTCGAAAATCCATAGTTAGCATTAATTATTATTTATATCTAGTATGTACATAAATAATTACATAATTTATAAATAATTAAGAAATTGAAAAAAAAAAAACCTGACGGCATTCATTCTATGATTTATCTCATTATTTGTATCATATATATACAAATTGTGCAAATTTAGGTGTTGAACCATCCGAAGCGATAAACTACCAATTAAATGATAGTTTTGTCCGTACATCCGGAAAAAGTAGCACCTTGACCTCTGTTGATGTCGAGTCGATCTTTCCCCCGTTGATGTAAAGCAAAACATACAATTATACGATCTTATATTTTCTTGAAAGTGTTTACTTTTATCGCATTTGTCTCCATACAATAAATGAAGAAGCAAAGTAGGTGGTTGTTTGAGGGGAGGAAGTTGAATAATGCCATGAGCGCAACATGAGCCATATTTCGGACAAGTAGATCGACGATACGGGATTGTATCCTCTCCTCATACCAAAACATCGCAGCACAAAATTGGCAAGTATAACTCGCATCACCGATGTCCCAGTACTCTGTTTAAACAATGTATAAATAATTTTTAATAAATGGTTATAAAGTTTTACTTAAGTTAAATAACGATAATATTGAAAAAAACAATTCTCACCGTTGTTAATGGATGGGATTGTGTCATGTAATTGAGATATAGTTGTATTTGAGTTGATCGTATTGTCCACTATTGTATTTGAATTGCAGTTCTCTAAAGTTTGAGCAGACTCTTCCGTAGTAAGGTCAATAATTGCAGAGACACGAAAATTGTTCAAATTCTGAGTATTGTTTTGAAGCAGTGGTCTTCTTCTGGAAACTAATTATCCAAACCACAAAATTGTAACTTTGAACTTAATTTTACATGTAAATGTGTAAAATTTAAAACTGCAACCTATAAAACAATAAAATGATCATACCATTTGAACTGTCACCAGGTTGGGAGTTGGAAAAACGATAAGCAATCATGCTTGAACCATTATTCGAAAGAACGGTTTTAGGACGATATGTAGCCGTTCTTCCCGCTATGTTCCCATTTTCTGTTAAAACAAAAAGTCAAAATAAAAATAAATAATTCCATACAAAATCTATATATTTATATATATATATATATATATATATTTATTAGAGCTACTTAAAGCATATGTAATTGTATTTCACAACTTTTAAAATTATAAATGATTAGTTAAGCTAAACTTTATTTTCTTTATCAAAATAATTTTTTATATATTTTTAATACGAAAATTTGTAACTTCAATTTGTTTTTATTAGAAAAAGTAGACAACTATCTTTAAAGAATTGTTATACATATGCCAATATTTAAATATAACAAAAAAATATGACTTTTGACAAATTTTATTTTTAAAATTTATAATCTTAATATAAATACATAAAAATATTTAAACATATAACTATATAACTATATAACTATAATAACAATAAAATAAATGTACCATTTGTGATGTCATTTGAGAGGAGAGTTGGAAAATGGAGAAACACTGTTTTTCTCGAGCAATGTTGTGCCCCACAACTCTTTTAGATCCACCTGAGTAGATATTATCCCTGCTATGCTTCCATTTTCTATTTAAAAAAAAACAAAATAATTAATTACAAATTTGTGACAAAAGGATGTATAAATAATATTTAAAATTTTCATAAGAAAATGTTATTTCAAATTTAATTTTTCTATTTACGCTAAAAAAATATAAACGTTAATAAAATTCAATTTAATAACTCAAAATTAACGTTGATTATTTTTTTATTAAAAAAAAAACGTTAACTAAATTAAAAAATATGTAACAAAAATATTCGATAAATAATAATATAACTTATAGTTTATATAAATTTCGATAAGATTAAAATTAAAAAATTACGTCATTTTTTGTATTTTTTATATTTAAAAAAACAAACTATTACAAAAATATACACAATTGAAACAAAAATTATGTATAAATAATAATATACATTATCAGTTATATATATATATATTTAGGTAATTTTGATAATATAAATATATAAAAATTCGATTATTTCTTTTAATAAAAAAATAAATTGCATAAATATTACATTTTTTATATTTGTTCATGGATAGATATTTAAATTAAATCATCTAATATCATTATTTTATATAAATTTTATTAAAATAAAAATTACAATAAAATAAATATTTCACTGAAATAAATTTTAATTTAGTTGAAAACAGAAAATTGAAAAAAGGCCATTTAATTAATCAAATCCAAATATATATTACATTAGGCCTTTATTTGGTAAGCCCAAGTAGATGTTAGTGAGGCCCATTAAAAAAGCGAACCCATATCTTGTATGAGCCCAAGAATCCGGAACAAAAATCGTGCCCTACACGTGTACGGTCGAGATTATGCTTCTAGAGAATTCTTGGTAAATGGACGATAAGGATTGCACAAAAATGAAAGGTAAAAACATCAAACAAACCCTAATCTCGGTCCTCATTTCCAGAAAGAAACGTGTACGATTGAGATTATCCTTCTAGATAATGCTTTGTAAATGGACGATCAGGATTGCACAAAAATTGAAAGGTTAAAACACGAAACCCTAATCCTATGTCATTTCAGCAGATGAATTTTTCAGAAAAAACTCTTTTCTTCTCTTCCCCAAAATCCTCTTCTTTATTCTTCGATTGTTTCATCTTTGTAACAAACCTATTTTTCGTTCCATGTAAAAATGTTTTCAAAGATCTACAACAGAGAACTAACTTACGGTTCCTCTTCGGAATATTGAAAAAAATTTTTGGGTTACAATTTTCATTTTTGTTTTCGGTTTAAAGAAAAATCATTTTGTCTTGTAAATGTTTTCCGATTTAGCGATGAATTTATTTTTCCGATGTAAACCAAGATCAAACCCCCGATTATAATGTTTGGGCCTTGGTATTAAGATTTCTTTGTTGAAAATCAGAAAAAAAAATTGGGATAACATTTTTTGGGTACGTCATTTTCGTAGCTATAATTTTATAATTTTTTATATTTAATCCGCATCGAAGATAAAAGCCTACTGATAAACTTTTTTTTTGTTTTCTCGTACAGGATCTCGAAGCGGTGTATTTGAAGATGAATATCTCTTCAATTTCGTAATTAAAATTTTTCGTGATTTTTTTATTTATTATTACGGATGTAATATTTTATTTGTTTTTTTTGGATCTTACGGATCTACCATACGATATTTTTTTACGATCTGAAAGAAATGCTATCGTCAAGACGAATATTTATTCATTTCAAAGGTAATAAAATTAAATTTATTTATGTTTTATTTAAATCGATTAAGGCTATTTAAGATTTGTTTATATTTTTTTTTATGCACTGGATCGGAATTATTTGAAAATTTTAAAAAGCAAACGCCCTTTTTTTATGTATTTCGACCAGGACAATTTTTATATAATTTTTTGATTATTTTTTTGTTAAGAAATAATTTTAACAATACTTTTTTTTGACATGGATGTATCGATATTATGCACTTTGAGTTCATTCGGATCGGGATTCTTCGTTTTATTATCCGCTCAAGGATGTGCGGATCTGAAAGAAAATGTATATTCAAGCTCAACATTTATTTATTTTTAAGGTAATTGTTTTAAAATCGAGAACCGTATATTTTTTTTGTATATTTGAGCACAAATTAATATTTTATTATTATTTTTCATGAATTTATTGTTACAAATCTTTTTAACAATAAATTATTTTTTATATGCATGAACGATAATCGGCGTGTGAGTTAGAAGATAGGGTTTCTTCATATTATTATCTCGCTCATGGATGTCCGGATCAAATACAACACCCATTACCGTAAGTTCGTAATTATTGCAATATATAAAAATACATTGTTCGGACTAATCATTTCGTGGTTATTTTATTTGTTTAATGGAAAATTATTTTTTAACATGTGTACTAAACTTTTTTTTTAAGTTAAAGTTTTGATACATATTTACAAATGATTGTCCAAACAAAGGTTTTCGATCTATAAATACCAATTTTCCCGAACTATTATTTTGATCATTGTTTTGATAATAGTGTTTGGTTAAAAGAATAGTTTGGAAATTGAAATAATAAACATTTGTTTACAAATACATGTTTAGTTTAAATATTTTAAGCGTGTTTCAAATGATACTATTCTAGAATAAAAAAACATTATCTCATAAGTGCTATTTAAATGTTTGGTTGACACTTTGAATGTTAACATCATATCAAAACATAAATGTAATTTTTTGGTTTAAAAAATAAACTTCATACCATTATCAAAGTGCTATCCCTTGTCCATTTATTGCCAAGTACGATTGATCTTTTGATCTCCTCATTGTTATCTCTCTTCGTCGTGATTCTTGAGTTGCTTTGGTGTTTTCTTGAAGATTGAAATGTGTTTTATAAGTGTCTATGTGCCTTTTGAGTGAAGTTTGATGATGATACTTGAAATTGTGAACTCTGTGTATGTATTTGTCTTTGAATATTAACTCTAATAATGGTAAGTCTTGGTAATCAAGAAACAAAACTAATGACCTAGTTAAGGAAGATTATTCCTACAATATATTTTCCATAATCGGAATTTAGGAGATATATATATATATCGATATATTTATTTCCATTAAAATAGTTCTTAAGGTATATTGGACTAAATATTTGATTTTAAAAAACTTGATAATCAAGAATCATAAATAATTTCCATTGTCCTTAATTTAATTCAAACTTTAAATAGATTATGTTAGATATTCTGATTTGAACGACTTTACAAACAAATATATTATTATATATATTTTTAAAAGGTATTTATGATAGATTTGACTTAATATTATAACTCACATGATTTTAAATTATATATTTATTTACATTTTTAGGTTTTTAATGTATATTGTAGGAAAGAAATCTTATCGCCAGGCGTTAGGATCAATATATTATATTTAGATCATTTTGGAAGATGTTGATAATAAATTTGACCAAAAATAAAAAGTAATATTTGTTCGAGTTGTAAAATTGTTAATATAGTCAATGTAATAATATAGTAAATGTGTGAATGTTTTCTTTATTGATGTTATTTTCAATGCATGATTCCATTTTTCATTAGCTTTAATGTATGAAGTTATTTGAGAATAACTGTTTTTATCACTTTGTATAATATCTCGTTCGTGTTTTGAATTATGTAAAGGCTTTCATTTATCATGCAATTTTTTTTTTGTAAGACATCAAAAAAATAAAGACCCTAAGCAACAAACCACTTGACCCTACACCATGAGTGTGGTGGAATCCTATTAGGTCTTTGGGGTCATCATCGTTTTTTTTAAATTAAACAAGATTAGTAATTTTAAGTTTCTACGAGTAATTACTTTCTGCGCAATTATACATTTGGTGACATTGCTCGGTTTTTTTTTTTTTTTTGGACATTGTTTTAATGTTTACTTTTCTCAAAATACTTAAACTCAAATATTAACATTTGAATTAATAAAAATAATAAATTGTTTAAAAGAGACATTCCATTATTAAAGAGAATAACAATAACAATAATCAAAGCAAACCAATAACATTGAGTCTTTGAATCGAAAACAACGAAATCCAAAAATTGTTCCAATCAAACACCAAAAAACAAACATAGCTATTCTAAGTTCAAAAGATTAAATATATAATACTAATGTTCCCAATAAACTTTATATCTTCTATTTACCATCCTCCTTCTTAATGAACTCCTTCAACTTCTTTGCGCTTGTAGAAGACGAAAAATCTTCAAGAAGGGCTCGTTTAAATGATGGACTTTCTCTAACTACCTCTTTGTTCTTATTCGTCTTACTTGGAGTGTTAACTTCATCTCCTGAAGAATTTTCCTGCAAATAAAATTATTTTTAGTTATTGCCCATAAATCAGAGTTTTAGTATTAAGCCAATTTAAATAACTTTCAAACCTTTTCTTCTTCTTCATCACCATGTAGCTTGACAGAAGTCCGATTCCTACATTTGAAATAACAATTCATTAAATATGTAACATAAAACATTTAATACTAAAAATTAAATTGAACAAAATTATTGTCTAAAGTACGACTTTCAATCGCACCATGCGAGAATGTTTTAATCAAATATGGATTTGTAGTTAACTTCAAAACAGTTAAAGATCATCAAAAATTCCTCAACTCGATCTCCTTAACTTGCACCTTAAAAAGGCCTGTGTATCAATCAAACTTGCAATCTCATCCTAATGTCTTGTCCGTTTTGCATCTATTTCAATTAAAAATGTTAAAAATATCTCAACAATAACTTCATAATATATAAAAATTAAAACGATTCTACATACATCAAGATGTTCTCTCCTAAGAATTGCACATGGCTTTCCAATCAACTTTTCACAATCTCGGTCCCATAAAAGAAGCGGAACATTTCGATTATCATCTACAATTTGAATCTCAAGCTTATACCTAAAGAAAAATAATTTAGTAAAAATTCTATACAAATAAAGAGAAAAATAAGTACTTAACATAGTAAATATATACCTTAAATTTCCATTCTCGGAAACTTGTCACAACCAAAGCAAAGACAACTTCTCTCCTGCCTCTTTCGCTTTGGACAATGTGGGCAAGATAAGTACCACCAATCTCCAATGAATGATATTATTGTACCACAAACCCAAAAACTACCAATCTGTGTAAATAATAAAAAAATTATATAATCAGTTTTAATTTTGTAAAAGCAATGAAAAAAAAGTTTTTATATGTAATGATTATATTTAACAACAAATGTAATAAAATTGTTACCTCTCTTTTTGAATAAAGTCACTCTATCGTTCGGACACGTGATTTGCGGACTCTAAATCCTCCGAAACATGATGCGCGGATGGCATAGTTCGATAACGATCGAACACGTAGGGTGCTCATATTGACAATTCTGAATAAAACAATAATATGTCAATTAATATACTTTAACTAATTGAAAATGTAATTACATCATTAATTTCGAGAAATAAAATTTTATAAATCTAAATCTAAATAATTATAAAGGTATACCTTTTCTTAAATTCCCGAATCTCGTCTTTTCACCATTCACAATCAATTTCGTTTACATGATAGGTATTTGACACTTTTACCTCGTCTACATGTTGCAAATATAACAAAAAAAGCATTCATTATTAGATTTAGAAAAAAATGTACTTGTTTTAATATCTTTGAAATTACCTCGATAAACCTTAGCTCGACACATTTGAAGAATAATTACGAATGGTTCTCTCTTTGTGCTCTTGAGATATGGCAATATAGTATCAACATAGTCCTCCCATAGAGTGCATGTAACACGATTATGACTCGCATTAAAGAAAAATACCGTTCTACAAAGAAGTTTAAACTGAAACAGATAGATAACTTACAAAAAATATTGTTTGATAGAATGTTAGCTTACTCCAAGTCCTCCAAAATTATATCCAAAACCGTGTAGACCTTCCTCAACTTGTTTTGTCCGTGCGGATTGCATTAACACTACTCTTCCAATGATGTCCGCTTTTGTTTTCACATGATGTTAAACTTGTATACATCTTTATTAAAACAATCAGAAATTTAACTTAATCATTCATAACTTACCAAAAAGAAAACGATCGTCAACTTGCTCAACATCAAGCAAATCTCTGAAATCTTTAAAAGCGTACATAAACCTTGGAAAGGTTTTGTCAAACATTTCAAACATGTGTGTTTTTCCATGAAATATAATCTTATATTTGTTCACACAAGTTTTATATTTATCCATTTGATTTGTGACTACAAAGTCTCGACGAGCATAAATGTGTCCTTCGTTTAGATCTTCTTTGTATTGTTCCATATGCATTTTTCTTATTGTGCAATGAATCCTGTCTCCCTGCGGGGTGTTAAAATTTACGATAATTAGGAACTAATCAATCTATTATCCATTCGATTTACAAAAAAAAAATAACGATTAAAAAAATATTCATACCTCTCTCAATCGTGAAATACGCATTCTATACTTTGTATTTGCCTATTGTCATTAAAAGCGGGTTTCTCATAAGCACGAACCAAACGTAATTTTTCTTGCCCACCGTCTTGCTCTTATTCAAATCGATTAAACCGAACATGGGTGCCATATTATGAAGAAGTTTGAAAGATAATTTTTTCTCGCTTTCAAGAGTTCTTGAGACGGCGATAGTTTAAGCGATCAATTTGCGAGGTATTTATAGTGTCCAGTGATTCACAAAAGGAAAGCCAACAGTGTATTTTTAGTTAAGCAATATTTTAAAATTCACTTTACTTTTTTGTTTTGGTTATTTTAGTAATTCTTGTACATCAATTTTTTAAATATGGTAATTGTACTCAAATTTCATTAACGTGGTCTGCAAGTTTCAAGTAACGATTTTTTAAATATGGTAATTAGAAAATTTATGTCAATGCCATTTATATTCGATGAAGATTGTACCAAAGAAATTGGTAATTAATGTTACGCAAATTGAACAAAATCGAGAGGGATATCAAACAAATACTTAATGAATTATATATATATCGGATATTTCAACGCAAGATTTTGTAGTATGTTTGGTATGTTTATTTTATAAAAAGAGAATCAAAAATTGCCATTAATAATTCTTGGAGATATTAAAGGTAAATAGGAAACAACCGACTAAAATTCAAAAGTGAGCTTTTTGGTAAGTTGAATTTATTAAAAAGGAGTCGGTCAATAACCTAAATCGAGGATTTATTAATGGTAAACATAAACAAATTCGGCGGATTAATTATTTTTATCGTATATATCTATATAAAACTTGCCATGTATTACTTATGTCACGTTCAAATTTTTGCGAGAAAATAACAAAGAAATAAAAAAAAAGAAAAATCGTTTTTAGAAAGACAAAAATGGGCGGGAAAAATGACGGATACTATTCATAGAATAGTCTCTTATTATATATATAGATAAAATATATGGTAAAGTCAAAATGGGGGCAAATTAGTCCACATGAAAAATAGGGAGGTTGGCTAAATCTAGTAAATCTCATGAAAATAGGGGCGTTATCCACAATTGGTGACATCCTTCATTCAACCCACGCCGTGTAGTTGATTTCCAAACAAATTCGATGATATGTTTCCTTAACTCCATGTGCTAAATCTAGTAAATCCCATGAAATTTGGTCATTCCCATTTTTTTAAAAAAAAATTGCTTAATATTGTCGAATGTTGCTTATATGTGCTTAAATACTTGCTCGCACGTATGCAAAATGTTCCTTAGTTTTTACTGTATTTTAAACTCTCATATTAATAATAGTTTGTTTGAGAAAAACTATCATGTTATGCAAAAAATTAAAAACTTATACTTATATGGACTCTTAATCATTCAATCGTTGATTTTTTTCAACCTAGAAATTTGCTTGGTGATACTAAAATGTTGCTTATGTATGCACAAATACTTGCCTGTATGTATTCAAATTTTTTATTACGTCCCCATTTGTTTTAACTCAAGATTTTGCTTAGCTATGGCTAGACGTGTGCTTACATGTGCATAACTATACATTTGTTTGAATCGGTTAGGATTGCACATGTGCCACAACAACGGTTGTAATAACATCGGATCCATCTTCGAATCGGATACGAATGTGATGAAAATATGACTCCAAAACAAGGAATGAATTTTGATAATATCGACAACGGAATACCGGACCATTTTAAAAATGATTCTTAATAAATAAAAAAAAGTATGTGTTCGAGAATATGTTGTGATCGCTTATTTATTTGTTTAATCTTTTTTTATTCACATATGACAAATTGCCTATATATGTGTGGTTATTGTAATGCATATTACTACTATGTACTCAACTTTTTTGTGATCATTGTAGTGCTTTTCAAGCAAATAATTCAACATTCTTGCAAAATTTGATTACCGATCCCATATGTTCATCTGCTAATTTGTACGTAAAGTATTGCTTGTGAAAGAATGTTATGGTGCTTAGAAAGCAATTGAATTATGCTTACAATACAAACCATGAAAATAATTGCTTACAAAGCAATTGAATTATGCTTACAAAGCAATTGAATTTTGCTTACAAGGCAACTGAATTCTGCTTACAAAGTAGTTGAATTCTAACTACAAAGATCTAAAAACCATGAAAATAAATACGACACTAACTAGAAAACATTCCTATATCAACTACTCATGTACGTCAAAATCAACCATATTTAAAATGGCTATAAAATACTACAATATTCAACATTTTGATCAAAAGTATGAAACAACAACGTTTCGTTTGTGATCCTAACTCGATTTAGCAAACTTCTTCGTCCGTCCCAAAACTGACTTCCTCTGCTCGTTCATTACATCTTTTGCCATTTCCAAATGAAAATTTATCCAAAAAAAAAAGACACTAGTCATTTATATAAAACATTTATTAACAAACAAAACATTTATAAGCATAAAAACCAACCAAGCATAAGCGTGATATAAGATATGTATAAGCAAAAAACAAACTATAGATAAGCATAATTATCAACAACAATAAGCAAATCAAAACATCAATAAGCAATCCCCAGTCTTAGAAAAAAACATGGCAATATTAATTACCTATAATTTGAGAACATAATATAAAACATAGATAAGCATAATATAAAATATAAATAAGCATAATTATCAACAACAATAAGCGGTTGAAAGCCTCGTTAAGCAATCTCACTGTCTAACTTTGTTTTTTCAACTAGTAAAATCAAGAAATAAAAATAACAAAAACCCACAAGCAGATCCTAATTATGCATTTAGAATAACATAGATAAGCATTATTACGAAAACCAATAAGTATTTGCACATACTTGAACAAAAACATGATCTATTTAAACTCTATTTCCCAAATTTTTCATCGTGTTGTACAAAAACTAAAACCCAAAACACAACAATTTACGCCGACTAGAAAACAGAGAATTTTAAATACCCAAAACTCAAAACTAAGATCAATAACATATCAATATCCTACAAAATGCAATAGTACATCTAACAACCAACAAAAAATAGAAAACCACAATTATTTATGGTTCTATGTTTTTCAAAACAGCAACAATAAAAAAATTACAAAAAACAGAAATATAGCCATTGTCAAATGCTGGAGAAAAATCACATCACCAAGAAATTCCCGAAAAAAATTGACGAAATAATAAGGAAAAATCAATTGCTTCACCTACAATGTTGGCGTCGATTTGTTGTCGCAAGATTTCTTCTGATGGGTTTTTTCACAAAGATGTTGAGAAATCTTTAACACATATCGATGGATATGCTCTTCTGGTGGGATTTTTCACAATAGCTATGGAGATTGGAGTTTTCACGAGATTGGGTTTTTTCTCAGAAAGATGGAGACGTGTGAAAAGATTTGGAAGAGAAAAGATTTGGAAGAGAAAAGCCAAGAGAAAAGATTTGGAAGAGAAGACTTGTGAAAACCGTTCCCTAAATTGTAGCAATGTGAAAAGCCGCTACCAAAAATAACTTCCCCCCTAATAATTGATATAATTTGTATTTACCAAAATGTCATTTTCTCCAATAATTAACCATTATAAAATGATAAAAAAAACAGTTTAATTTAGACAATTTAAAAATTAAATCAACGCTCTAGATTTGGTCTCACATACTTACATAATTTATGTGGACTCACCAGATCCAAATTCTATATATATATATATATAATATAGGATCGGACTTCACTTTTTAATTTAATTTGCTACTCCACATATACCAACTTTTTTCTTATTTTTTGACAAAAATTATGTTGAAATTGGTTTTAGAAATTGGGTTTTGACCCGATTTTGACCAATTAATTAAGTGAGTTCATTTATTTGTTGTATTAAACGAATGAGATAAACGTAATCTACACTGCGAGTAGATGAGTTTAGCATTTTGAATTTCTGAAAACCAATATCGGGTGAATCAGAAATAAATGCATAAAACCATTTAAATGCATTTTATATATGAAATATAAAACGGTGGGAATATGGAAAGTCATATCCCGCATAGGAAACATATTAAATGTTTGACTAGTTTATATAGAGCTTTACCACAAATAAGGAGTAATCATGTGGAGCTTCGTATAGTACACCCTAGTGGACCAAGTAAATTTTGACTAGTCTTTGGCTAGCTCAAATAGCACCGAGGAGGACGGTGGGGAGCACCGTCCGAGCCCCAGCTGGAGGCGGGCCTACGGACATAGTTGTATTGGGCGCTTTAGAGGCGCACTTCGCATTGTTGCGAGGAGCTTTGAGGAGCCTTAAAGTTTTGAAACATCGAACCAGGGTTCGGTCCAAAGTGGCTCGGTGATATGGCATGGCGATTCAGGTGGCGATGACTTGGCATAGTCGTCCCGTGGTGACCTATGGCGCAGCCGCACCGATTGATGCGTTTGTTCGCTGATTGACACGATCGTCTAATGTGTAGGGGTCAGTACCTTCAGTTGGATGCAATCTGCACCATTAGATTGCAGTTGTTGATCACAGAGCGTGATCTGACGGTCACGGTCAATCCGAACCTGGGATTGCACCCAGTCTGAAGAGGCATATGAAGCTCTATAAATAGCAGTCCCCATAACTCATTTCATCACTTCATATCTCGAAATTCTGTCCAGTTTTTCTGCATAAGTTCATAAAAGAGAGTTCAAAAAGCATCATAGTGTTTGCTGATACTTGCGATTTGTAGTGCGACTATCGCAAGTTTGTTATCGTTGTCTTCGGAGATGATTGCTATTTTTCTGTATGCACCATGAGTGGGGCAATCTCGTCTTAAAGAGAAAGAGTCCAACTCTTGCCTCGATATTTTATTTCCATATCGATACTCTGCTCAAATTTCTGCAGCCGTTTGATATACACCAACCCAGTTTTTCCAACAGTTTAAGACGAGATTTTTCGTATTTATCAAATGGCTTCAACATCACCAGTTCCAAAGACCATCCTGTTCCAAAGCAGAAGACCTGAGAGAGAAATCGAAAAAGTTCGGCGGTACAGATTTCAAAAGATGGCAACAGAATATGTTGTTCTATCTTACTACTATAAACCTTGCTCGTTTCTGACAGAAAATGCTCCACTTGTGGGGAACAGGAGACTGATTCTCAGAAGAGAATGGCGTTCGATACTTAGAGTCAAGGCGACTTCCTATGCATGAACTACATTATCAACGAATTGGACAACACATTGTATAATGTGTATTGTTCGGTAAAGACTGCTAAAGAGTTGTGGAGCTCTTTAGAAAAGAAGTATAAAACAGAAGATGCCAACACAAAGAAATTTATTGTCGGCAAATTCCTTGATTTTAAGATGGTTGACACCAAGACGGTGATCAACCAGGTTCAAGAAATTCATCTTATTCTGCACAATATAATTGCACAAGGAATGGTGCTGAGTGAGTCCTTTCGAGTAGCTGCTATTATAGAGAAGCTACCGCCTGTGGAAGGATTTTAAAACTATCTGAAGTATAAGCGAAAGGAGATAGGGGCTTGAAGACTTAATTGTCGGTTGCGAATTGAGGAAGATAATCGAAAATCAAATTAGGTCCGCAAGCTTCAAATGGAGGCAAAGGCAAACTTGGTTGAGCCCAATGCTAGCAAGAAGAGAGAAAGCACCCGGGGAATGGCTAGAAACATGGGAAGGCTAAAAAGTTCAAGGGGAACTACTTCAATCGTAGAAAGTCAATCACAAGGCCAAAGATTGTCGTCTTCCTAAGAAAGGCAATCGGAACCAGTGCATGTGACCGAGGACAAAAGTGTGGAAATAGATATGTCCAAGCTTGATCTCTCGGTTGTTGTGTTTGAAGTCAACATGGTAGATAACCCAGAGAATGGTGGATAACCCGAGGAAAAAGAGAAAATTAATGAATTAATTGTTGTAATTATGTGAATATTTTTCATGTTATATTAAATATTAACAAATATATCCCTCTTTGAGCGAGATGAAGCTCACCCCCATCATTATCATGACTTCCCGGTTGAGGAACCCGAAATATATGATGTTGTGGATGGTGGAATAAATCATGTTATATTTATATTTTTTTTTTGAGTACAAGAGGAGAAATTTGGGAAGGGACACATGCACTCGTATGTGATCGAATCCGGGTCATTCGCTTACAATACACGCCAACCAATGGACGATAAGATTGATCCTGTTATATTTATATTTTAATAATTATGATCGGACTAAATTATGGGTTTATGACTAATTTTTTTCCATTTTATTTTTAGGGTAATTATTTGATATTTAATTTAAAATTATATTATTATTATTTTTATTTATATTTTCTTAATAATATTTTTAGAGTATTTTAATATTATAAAATTGGTCGTTACAAGTTCTATAATTTGTAACACAATTTATACACACACTAGAACACGACTATTAAAGGAAAACCGCCGCACGATTGAATGCGACATGGTGTACTTGAATTTGGAGGTTAAAAATTTAGAGAGGCGTATTGAAATTGTAGAATTTATTTAATATCTGCAAATAGCTAGGATTTTGGGAGATTCTAATTTATCACCCCAAGAAATATCAACAAATTTATATCAAACCATTTGCTCTATACGTACACCTTTCAAGTAGAGCAATCGAACCGAACCGAGCCGAACTTTTGCGTGTTTGAGTTTGACTCGTTTATTATTGAGTCGAACTCGAGCACAATTTATCGAACATATTGATGGCTCACGAACTTTTTCGAGCTTAATCGAGCCTAAACGAGCTTAGTAAATATAAATTATAAATTAAATTATTCTTCAATTTATTACAAAAATAAATTATATATATCTAAAACGCATAATATATTTACTAAAACTAATAATTTTATTCAAACAAATAAGTTTATTGAAATGTTTTTATATTATCATAAGTAAAAATATGAAAAATTAAAATTAAATTTAAATTATTAGTTTAATTTATACGAGCTTACTATCGAACCTATTCAAGAGCTTACTAATGAGCCTGTTCACGAGCTAACGAACCGAATATCTCTAAGTTTGAGTTCGGCTCGTTTATTTTAACGAGTCTCACTAAACGAACTCGAACGAGCTTTTATCGAATCGAGCTCGAATAGCTCACGAGCGGCTTGGTTCATTTGCGGCCCTACTTTCAAGTCATCTACGCGTTGAAAGATGTAGGCCAAAACTTTTCCCGTGGGGGATAATGTGATATAGGAAGTTTTTGCAAAAGAAGTGATTTAATTTATTATAGTAGAAACAGAAGTACTTGATAATCAAAAGTTGATACTCATTGCAAATAGATTCATAAATTTAAAATCAAAAATTGAGAGTGTTTGATGAAAAAATTGTAAAATTATTTATTTGTTTTTAAAATCAAACCAGAAGCAAAATTATAAATCTAAAGCACTCATCCCCGTATTTTTAAATTCTGATTAAATGAAACATAAGTTAGCATTTGCAAATATTAAACATTTTTCAGCCAAAAGTTGATAATCACTTTTTTTAGTGATTGCAAACACTCCCTTAATATTGCCTCTTCGTCATCTATCCTTAGATTTCAATAAAAGCGTGTTTAGTTTGCTTTATTATTCTCTTGGGCTAATATTTAATGACGGTATCAGTAAATTTACTTAGTAATGAATTCAAGTGGATAATATGTATCTTAAAATTTCTCAATTCTCAGGTGTAAAATTATTTACTTTCATTAGTTTGGTGAAACTTATACTGTTTCCATAAGTAATTTTCACATATTTTTAGAGTGAAAACTTTATGATGAACCTATCACGGAAAAGCAAAGGAAAGTAAATAGTAACATTCCTTTATATATATAGAGGACAAATACCAATAATTGACCAAATATGAAGTAGGTTTCCCATTGCAATTTCCAATTCCCTTCTTTAATGTACTAAAAACATTGTACATTGTTAAGGTCTAATGATATGATTGGCAAGTTTTGAGCAAACAAACATTAATTTCCCATTGAATGTCTTCTTTCATGGTTTTATCTTTTAGAATTATTCAAACTAATTTCATCTAACTTTTTGCAACTGTCTACAACCTTTGGTCCATTTAGGAATTATGAGTAAAACATTTAATTTTAACATCTTATTTGCATTATAATGTATATATTGAAATTGGATCAAATGAGACTACATTCTTGGGGTGAGACAGGGGTAGACTAATCTTAGCTTTTGATTGAATTTATTTTATGGTTGTGAATTTTCCGAGTTTTTAGGCAATTTTCCATTTATTTTAATTCGTTAAGGGTAAAGTGATACTTTTATCATCCAACGATTTTTTGGTATGGGTTGACTTTTTGAAACCATTTTTATTGGATGAGATTGTAACTGCCTTATTTAATGACGTTATGTTAGGAGACATCTATTTTTTAATTCTTTCCTTTTTTTCCGGAATCCAGTAAAGTTAGTGTTCTTTTGTTGCTTAGATACCTATTAGATAATGCATAATTAGTTAATTTTCGATGTATTGTTTATGACACTTTGCATGGGTATATGTCTTTTGTATATTTAGTTTTTTACAATGCATAAATAGCTTCTAGATCATGCATAGTTAGTTGATTTTTGCTGCATAGTTTATGGCACTATGACATAGTTGGGTAAAATGTAATGTATATTTAGTTTTCATACACTGCATAGATAGCTTTTAGATAATGTATAGTTAGTTGATCTTTGTTGCATAGGTTATGACACATTGCATAACTGGGTATAATGTACTGCATATTAGTTTTTTTACACTGCATAGATAGTTTTTGGATAGTGCATAGTTAGTTGATTTTTGTTGCATAGTTTCAACTGTGTAACACCTATAGATACATGCATCATTTTATAATAAGTATCTATGCATGGTCTTCTTCGTGAAAATCACAGTTTCTAAGAGTTTGTTGTTAAGGCCAGTTTCAAGTTCTCCACCGATGTCTACGCCATTGATATTCATGAATGAAGTTTTTTCTGCCATTGATGACTGTTCATCATCATGATTCGAACTCATTACATTGATTTTGGTTGTTTCTTTGTAATATTGAATCGTTTTTTTTTCTTCTGGTTTTTTACTGCAAGTATGAAGAATTTATCAATGGTGGTGTTTTTTTGGATTGGATTGCGTTGTTTTTTTCGATTGTTTCTCTGGTTCTATCTTGCTGAGATTTTCTCTCTTTATAACTGATTTCACCATACTCACGTTTACAACTTTTGATGTTTTGACAATATTACCCTTTTGGGGATTTAATTATTGGTTACAAAGTAATTATAACGGGAAGCCTTCAACAATGACTTTACAAACAGAAAAGGAAAATTACAAAAAAATAAATCTGACTATTACAACTTGAATAACAGAAAATTGAGTCGAGTGGAACTCTATCCGCAATACAAATATGTCTCGGCTAGTGCTCACGGTTTGACGTAATGTCCCCAAGGATAAAACGCGACTTAACATCCTTTGTGTATGCGGTGAGCACCACGACACAAAGACACCTTTCGAACTTGAAAGAACGAGAACTGGCTGCTGAACTCGAATGCAGAATGAAGTGTTCTTGAAAGTGTTTTTCAAATGTTACAACACTTTTAACGATACCTTTGAAATGTACAGAGTGTAACAAAAAAATCCACTGCAGGGGAATTAAACATGGTAAGTTAATGAGCACTAGCCCTTCCTTGTAACAATGCCGGTGTTACAACCACATTGATGACCACTATCCTGGGTTACAACCCCATTATCCGAGGAGTTGCGGACTCAACAATCAACTACGATCTGACACCGCAATGTCCAGGTTCATCTCGAGCGGCCAGCGATTACTTGAATGGGCCAGGCCCATTTTCGAGTGACAAAATTGTAGTGGACCTGGACCCAAAGGGCGGTTTGCCGCCACGCCCGAGCCAGGGGGCGGGCGGACTGTGTGGCCCACTTGTGATCATCCACTTATGTTATAGTATATCCTGTTGGATCTTTAATCCAACATTGGGCTTATATGTGAAATAACTATGTATTGTGGATCACATTAAGGTTAAGCCCATTTTATAAGTGATCAAATAAGGTTTAAGGAATTGGGCTTTAATGTATCTAATAGGGTGTGGGCCTTTAATGTGTAGATACTTAATGGGCTATTCCTATTTTAATGATGGGCTAAAATAGGGTATCCAATATAACACGATTATATAAGGGTTATGGTCCCTGGTCATACGTCTACGAAATTCTATTCTCGCTATCCCATCGCCGAGGAAAAACCTGCGGAGAAAACTAAAGGGTTCTCTCGAAAGCTTCGAGACGTGTAGATCTAGAAGGCCAAATCCCAAAACCAATTGATATGGATTGATGCGCTTCACGATCTAGTTTTGATTCTTCTAATTCGATATGAACGCTCCTGTATTAAAGTGATTGTTTTCACTAAAGTTTATTCCAACAAGTGGTATCAGAGCCGATTCATATTTGATTATTAGGAATCGAATTTATTTTCGACATGTCTGTGCATTCGATAATATGATTCAGATTCAGTTGTTGCTTTTGGACCTTTGGTTGAGTTGCTTGAATTTAATAAGATTTTCTGAATTGAATATTTTGGATGAATTAAGCTTAGAATATCATTCTATTGTTCGAATCTAAGGATTGTGCCTGTCTTATGGTTTATTTCTTTTGTTGATTGAAGATTAATTAATTTTAATTAATCATGTTGGATTAAGTTGGATATTCATTGCCGTAAAGTGTTTTTTGTGAATGAACAATATTTCTAGATCTTCGAGTTTCGAATGTCGGTGCATATGTTTCCTATCTAGATTTGGGTTTTGTTATTTGATACGTTTGGGTGCGAACATAAATAGGATTGGAGGTATTTTTCTTTTTTGTTTAATAAATAAAAGGAGGTTTGCAGAAACTGAACCGTCTTTTCTGAATTTGGTATTTGGTTAATTGGAGAAGATGGCTTTTTTGCCCAAATTTAAAGGTTTTGGGGCTGTTTTGTAATTTTCGGAAAATCGGCATGTGGTGTAAATCTGGTTGTTTCTTCTATTTCTGCCCATTCCGATTTTAAAATTTAGGGTTTTATTTACAAAGGTTTTAATTTGGGGCTTATTAAAGTTTGTTTTTTTTTAAAATTGGCCTCAATAATATGGAAAACCCTAAATTATGTTTGATCTTGGAATTTAAATTTTAAATTCGAATAATGGTATGGATTATATATTTTGAGATGAATTAATTGAAGCAACATGTCACCAAAGTGACCTCTCTTGTGTAAATTAATTTGTTTTGAAATATAAAAGGTTGTGCGCGTGTAACTTTTGTGAATATTAACCGGCCCAAAGGAAGGTTGATATTTATCAGAATTGCACGTGCGCCTGTGGTAATAAACCCGTGATAATTATTTGGTTTACATATGAACACTAAATCGGCCCAAAGGAAGATTTATTGTTTGATATGTTCTTATTATCAGGTTTGATTACTGCACCAAGATATCAATTACAAGTTAATATTTTGTCCAAAGATGAAATATTGGTGGAGTGCCGATATCTTGAGATGGGAATTACCAATATTTGAATTTATCATTATAATTCTAAGTATACTTTATGTGAGCATAATTAGTTTATTTTTTTTTGGATTCAGCTATGTCTACTCCTGCTAATATTACTGCCAGCATCAACTCAATTCCTATGCTAAATGGCACTAACTTCAAGTCATGGCAAGAGAACCTTCTGATAGTTCTCGGAGTCATGGACCTCGACACTTGCGGTAGGGGCGATTCTCCACCCCTCTACGGATAAAAGTACTTGGATGAAAGAGGGATATGGAAAGGTGGGAGAAATCGAATCGCATGTGTATGATGATCATGAATAAAGCCATTAGGAAGCATTCGGGGGCACTATGTCCGAAAAAATTACTACAATGTAAGGAATTCCTTGCGGATATTGAGAAAAGGTTTGTCAAGAACGAAAAGGCTGAAATTGGTACGCTCTTGACAAATCTGATTTCAATGAGGTATGGAGGGAAAGGCAATATCAGAGAATACATTATGGAGATGTCTCATCTTCTTCAAAATTAAGAGCACTTAAGCTAGAACTCTCGGAGGACTTGCTAGTGCATTTGGTTTTAATATCTCTTCCCGGGGACAATTTAACCAGATTTAAGGTGAGCTATAATCTGTCGAAAGAGACTTGGTCTCTGAATGAACTCATCTCACACTGTGTCGGGAAGAGGAAAGGTTGAAGCAAGATAAGACAAGAGAAAGTGCTAATATTGCCTCAACTTCCAAGCATAAGTAGGAAAGGATTGAAAAGAAAGAAGGATAAGGAAGGCTGCAAAAAAAGACACCACAAAACAAACAACAAAAGGCACCCACCTTGAAGGTACTAGACGATGTTGAGTACTCTGAGTTGTTTCTTTTGTGGAGTCAAGGACATGTGAAAAAGCGATTAGTGTACCAACTACCACACCCGGCGTCTAAGAAAGGTATGCTACTTAATTTGGTTTGTTAAGGTTAATTTAACTTTGGTTCCTAGACACACTTGGTGGATAGATTCTCGTGCAACAACTCACATCGGTGTGTCTATGCGGGGTTGCCTCCATTGCCGAAAACCAAGTGATGGTGAAAGATACATCTATGTGGCGCGACGGCAAAGACAAGTTGAAGCAATAGGAAAATTTAGATTATTATTAAAGACTGGATTTTATTTGGATCTTAATGATACATTCGTAATCTAAAATCTTTTAAACGAATTTGATTCTGTTTTTTTGGACAAATTTGGTTATTCTTGTTCATTTGGAAATGGGATATTTAGTTTGTTTCATGATTCAAAATTAGTTGGGTCCGGTTCTTTATCCTCCGGTTATGATAATCTTTATTTGATGGATACCATTGCTTCATTTAATGAATCCTCGCATCTATATACACGAGGTGTGAAAAGAAAATTAACCAATGAGAATTCACTACGTTATGGCACAAGAGATTGGGTCATATCTCCAAAAGGAGAATTGAAATACTTGTGTCGGGCGAGATTTTCGATCCCTTAGATTTTTCTGAGACTTTGATATTTATGTTAATTGTATTAAGGAAAACAAACCAACAATAGGAGATTTGTAGCCAACAGGACTTCAGACGTCTTAGAACTTATACATACGGACATTTGTGGGCCATTTCCTACGGTTTCTTGGAATGGTCAACAATATTTTATAACGTTCATAGACAATTTTTCTAGATATGGTTACATATTTCTCATCCATGAAAAATCACAGTCATTGGATGTGTTCAAATCTATAAAGGCTGAAGTTGAGAATCAACTCAACAAAAGGATTAAAAGCGTCCGTCGATCGTGGTGGCGAGTACTACGGTAGATATGACGGTTCGGTGAACAACGCCCAGGACCATTTGCTAAATTCCTAGAGGAATGCGATATTGTCCCCAAGACACCATGCCAGGTTCACCCACTATGAATGGTGTTCTTTGAAGACGAAGCGAACGCTTAAGGATATGGTGAAGAGTATGATTAGTCATTCTACCTTACGAATTACTGCAGGGAGAAGCACTTAAGACTGCAGCATATATCCTAAATAGGGTTCCAACTAAAGCAACTAACAAGACCCCTTATGAACTTTGGACGGGCAAGAAGCCTAGTCTAAAACATTTGCACGTTTGGGGATGTCCAGCTGAGGCAAGGCCTTACAAGCCTAATGAAAAGAAACTGGACCTAAGGACAGTTAGTTGTTATTTTGTTGGATACTCTGAAAAGTCCAGAGGGTACAAATTTTATGATCCCACAACTAAGACTATTTTTGAGTCGGGAAATGCCCGGTTCTTTGAGGATGTTGAGTTTGCGGGGGGAGATAGAGTAAAAGACTTTGTCTTTGAAGAGGAATACGTTGATATTCCCACAGGTGTTGTTGGCATTGATCAGAATTTCATTCCTGACCTTGTTCAAGACACAAATCAAGACAATGTCGGAGAACCTCCTGTTCCAGAAGTTATTCCAAATGAACAAACTCTACAACCTCAAGAACCGAGTCTTTATTAAGAAGATCCACTAGGGAAAGAAGAAGTGCGAATGTCGGATGATTATATTGTATTTCTCCAAGAAAATGAGGTTGACATTGGAATGATGGAAGATGATCCAATCGACTTCCATCAAGCCACGGAAAGTTCAACTCTCAAAAGTGGATAGATGCCATGAATGAAGAGATAAAGTCCATGAGGGATAATGACGTATGGGAGCTTGTCTCATTGCCAGAAGGTGTGAAACCCATTGGTTGCAAATGGATATTTAAAACCAAGAGGGATTCAAGAGGTAATGTGGAAAGGCACAAAGCTCGTCTTGTCGCAAAGGGCTTTACACAGAAAGAAGGCATCGATTATAAAGAGACTTTCTCTCAGTTTCTTGAAAGACTCTTTTCGGATTATATGGCATTGGTGGCACATTTTGATCTTGAGTTACATCAGATGGATGTGAAGACAGCGTTTCTCAATGGTGACATTGATGAGACAATTTATATGGTGCAACCAGAAAACTTTATGTCAGAAGACTCAAAGGATATGGTTTGCAAACTAAAGAAATCCATCTATGGGCTCAAGCAAGCATCTAGACAATGGTATTTCAAATTTCATCAAGTGATCATCTCGTTTGGTTTTGAGATGAATTTGGTCGATGATTGTGTATACCATAAGTTAATGGGAGTAAGTATATATTTACGGTTTTGTATGTCGATGACATTTTGCTTGCCCGAAAGAACGATATAGACTTATTGCACGACACCAAGAGATTTTTAGCCAAGAATTTTGACATGAAAGATCTTGGTGACGCCTCTTTTGTGTTAGGGATACAAATACACCGGGATCGCTCTCGGGGTATATTGGGATTGTCACAAAAGAGCTATATCGAAAAAGGTTCTTAAAAGATATGGCATGCGGGATTGTAAACCAGGAGATACCCCGGGCTAAGGAGACAAATTCAGGTCTCAAACGATGCCCTAATAATGATTTTGAGGAAAAGGAAATGCAGAAGATTCCTTATGCGTCAGCAGTAGGGAGTCTAATGTATGCTCAAGTATGTACGCGTCCAGACATTGCGTATATAGTAGGGATGTTGGGCGGATATTTGAGCAAGCCAGGAATAGACCTTTGGAAAGCAAAACGGGTCTTGAGGTACTTGCAAAGAACAAAAGGTTACATGCTCACATATCGGAGGTCGGATCGGCTTGAGATCGTTGGATATACTTGACTCGATTTTCTTTGGATGCCAAGATAGTATGAAATCTACGTCGCCAGCTATATTTTTTCATTTGGTTGGAGTCTTTCTCTTGGAGGAGTGCTAAACATCCATTATAGCCTCTTCTACTATGGCAAAGCGGAAATTTATAGCATGTTATGAGGCATCCAACCACGGTGTATGGCTTTAACTTTGTCACGAAATCAGCGCATAGTAGATGGCATTGAAAGGCCACTCAAGTTATATTGTGACAATAAGTCGGCGATCTTATATTCCAATAACAACAGGAGCTCGGCGAAGTCAAAGCATATTGACATCAAGTTTCTAGTTGTTAAAGAAAGAGTTCAAAGTGGACAGGTGTCTATTGAACATATCGGTACAAAACTCCATGATTGCGGATCCGCTTACTAAGGGATTGCCACCCAAAACGCGTTTCATGGGCTTCTTGCTCATGGGTGTCATGTCATTTGAGGATATTTAGTTCTAGTGGGAGTTTGTAATTATAATGTTCTTTTGATGTAGACACATTTTCGATTATTTCGAGTATATGGATATGTTGAAGTTATTTTCTGCGAGAAACTAAGGTTATTTGGTTTATTCACACTTTGATTTTGGTATATGGTTGATCTCACTAAGTTAAGGTGGACCATTGAAATATACATGTTACGATCACATTACATGAAATTTCCATGCTACGCATCCACATCATAATCCATGTCATTTAATTGTATTGGCATACGTGACCATTGATGGGTCGAAATTCGATAAATGTAACGAAGGCCGCTTTGATCTGTGTTGGTGCGATTAATGGACCGAATGGTTATAGATACATTTGGTTATGACAAAAAAGTTCGAGCTCATATGTTATTTTTACAATACATAATTATAAGGTTACACATATAGCCCAGTGGGAGATTGTTGGATCTTTAATCCAACATTGGGCTTATATGTGAAATAACTATGTATTGTGGACTGTCAATTAAGGTTAAGCCCATTTTATAAGTGATCAAATAAGGTTTAAGGAATTGGGCTTTAATGTATCTAATAGGGTGTGGGCCTTTAATGTGTAGATACTTAATGGGCTATTCCTATTTTAATGATGGGCTAAAATAGGGTATCCAATATAACACAGTTATATAAGGGTTATGGTCCCCTAGGTCATACGCTCTACGAAATTCTATTACGCTATCCCATCGCCGAGAAAAGAAACCTACGGAGAAAACTAAAGGGTTCTCTGAAAAGCTTCGAGACGTGTAGATCTAGAAGGCCAGATCCCAAAACCAATTGATATGGATTCAGGTACGCTTCCGCGATCTAGTTTTGATTCTTGATAATTCGATATGAACGCTCCTGGATTAAAGTGATTGTTTTCACTAAAGTTTATTCCAATATATCCAACTAATAACATCTTCTAGTTTATAAACTATGATAAACTTTGCTTTATAAGCTATGTGGGATGAAGACAACTCCTTTACATAATGCCCATTCGTGTGGCCAATTTCGTGTATTAATTTCTCACTCACCGAAATTCGGTTTTGAGAAATAAAAAATACTATGAACATCTACTCGGAAAGTAGATTAATAATATACAATTTAATTCCTTCAAAATTAAATTCTTAGCCATCAAAAATTTGGTCAAAGTCGGGTCCACACCCACTTTCTCAAACCCAAATTTCCAACATTAATTAATTAGTTAATGTATTATTTCCCTTTTAATCCTAACCGTTGGTGTATATATGGGGATGGCTGAGATCCGTCTATAATGTCTCACCGCAAGATATGGTCTAATTGGATCTCACTCCTTTATATGTATGTGTGTGAGTGTGTGTGTGAGTGAGTGTGTGTAAGGACTGAATTGACATCACAAGACAGTTACGTTGTAGTAAGCTAGAAGCATAAATTTAATTTGGTTGAGCTTATAATTTCTTTATATACATGTTACCGGCCAACTGTTTTAAGATTTTATAAGTTTTTTCACGTCGTATTTCAAGATAAGAGCTGGTAATCTAATATAATATGTGAAACTAATTTAAAGTTAAGAAAATCCTTTTTAGTTAAGATATGAAATCGATTTATTCTTATATGTCAATTAAAAATTCAGTATCTCATTTTAATGTAAATCTAACATTTCAATTTAATTAATACTATAAGTTTAAATGCACATTTATCTTAAAAAAATGTATTCATCATATAGTTTAAAATCCAATGTCAGATAAAAAAGGGCAAAACAAATTATTGTCGAACATTCTAAATCATATTTTAATCTTATGAATCTTTCAGATATTTTTATCTTATGAAACAAGATGTCAGATCATCATCATTAATTTAATTTTAGGAAGAATTCTACCGGAAATCAAGGAAAACAGCAATATTTGTCTCCTTTATGGTAGCTGGAGGTTATTGATGGCATCTAATCCGGCAAATCTGCAAAATTGGTCATGTATCTATAGAGCGGCAGTAAAAATGTTATGTAAAAATCACATTTACAAAAAATTTCCTATAACTATAGAAAACTCTCAATTTTGGTCATATAAAATGTACAGTTTGCGAAATAGTCCTATAACTCCATGAAAAACTCAATTTTGATATTAGTTTAACCGGATTTCAATCACGTACACGGCACATGTAGTTCCCAAATTTCGGAGATATTATGACTAAATTGAGATTTTCATATAGTTACATGATTATTTTGCAAATCGTACATTTTGCAGGATCAAAATTGAGATGTTTATATACTTTCAGGATTTTTTTACAAAACGTGATTTTTAGTAGACCTTTTTGCTATCGCCCTATAGTTGTAGGACTATTTTTGCAATTTTACCCATCTAATCATTTTTCGTTCTTTTTTGGTTTTCTGTTTCCTTTTATCATTATTGTCTTATTTTTCACACCAACAAGGATAAAAGCCCAATGCATGAGTAAGAAAGACATATTTTGAGAGTCATAATTGAAATATTAATATTCACAATGATAATTAAGCATGAAATTGCATTATTGAGTGAGTTTTTTTTTTTTTGCTTATTCATAATTTTTCCATATATATATTTATTTGGAAACATGATTCATAAAATCAAATTCAATGCACAACTAATTTTCTGTTATATATCATCTACAAAATATTGATATAATTAAGAATGTCAATACATATATATAGAGTCATTTAATCAAAACTCAAAAGTTTGCCTATAAACTTTGACCCATGTTGCAAGAGAAAAATAGTCATAATTGATAATAATGTTAGAAGGATTTGCTTAGCGGTCGGTGCTTGCATTTCTAAATTGTAATATGCAACTAGGTTCAAATCTGCACTATCGCGTAGTGTAGAGTTGGGTTTAATTAATATGGTAAATTTGTTTAATGATTTTTTTGAACTTGGACCTATTTATAATTATAACAGTACCTGAATCAACTTCTAGTATTGAAACATCCAAAATTAATGTCATTTTAATGTGTGTTTTTTTTTTGCTTTTTCTTTTTCTTTTTGCTTTTTTCCTATGGTTGGACAACCGAATGAGATATTTTAATCCAAGATGGCCTTTTATATTGTATTTCAACGCATGGATGATTCTTTGCGCCAAGCGATGTGGAAAACCGTAAACTTTGCGTAGGGGCCCAACTAATATTAATAAAATATAATGCAATATATCAATTTTAAAAATAAAACTAAAAAGTACCAATTTTGATAAAGTCAATGTATTATATCTTAATGTTAAAAAAGAAATAACATAATACAATTACGTCAATATATCATAACATTTTGAAATTATTGCATATTAGTTGCATTGCTAATATTTCAAAAAGAAAATGTGGGGAAATGTACAAAACTTTGGTGGAGCAAAAAAAAATCTATAAAATTTTGAAAAAGGAAAAAATGACCGAGACTCAAGATTTTTCTAAATTCACAAATGGGAAGGAGAGAGAAGAATGAATAAATTGAAGATTGGTTCTATTTTTCTTATTGTTAATTTTTTTAAATATTATATAAGATATTAGCAAAATACCGTACCCTATGTTTTTTTTTTTCAAAGTTTCGGGGGGCCAATGACCCCTTTGCCCCCTGTAGCTTTATCTCTGCTAAAGTGTCTGAAAAATTATCATATTAATTTTCAACCACAAATCGTGGATTTTTATAAGGCAAATAATAACCGTTAAAAAACACAAGACAATCATTTATCCGGAGAAATAAGAGATAAAACACTATTTTTTAAATAAAATATCTCATTCTACGGATGATATGCCCCTAATTCGTCCACAAAGTACATAAATCCAAATGTTGTCGCAACTTATACACACTCACAATAGACATATTAACGCGTATTGGTGTTGTAGAGATGGACTCATTTAGTGGAATTTTATTGCTATAGATTATAACTATTGGATATTTTAGAAATGGAGTATTTTTAAATAAAATTAAAATGAGACAAGTAACATTGAAAAGGATGGGGAGGGCAGAGATTCCACTTCCTTAATGGGGGAAAGGGATGGGGCATTCCCACACTTTGTTTATCTTCACCCAAAGACTTCTCTGCCACTCTTCTATACCCCTCACCCAACCCCACCCCAACCCACAAAAGATTTCAATTTTATCATCATCTAGAAATTTAATATCAACCAAAAAAAATCTCATGAAAATAAAAATAAAAATAAAAATAAAGAAGATATTAATAAGAACAAAATCCAATATCACTAGAACCATCACTATCTACCCAATTGCATCACGAGACCGCAAGAGAGTGTGGGCTGGCACATAAAAATGGGACAGACCAAACATAAAATTGGAACAAAAATCATATTAACTATAACTTATTTTTAAAAAAACAATCTTAGTAAAATTATCGGAAAAAATAAAAAGAAGGGGGCATGTGTACATAAGTCTAAAAATCAACAACGCATATTTATCTCATTTGGCATGTCACGCCCCCCCTAGTGGAATAGAGAGTGAATAACACAAAAAGTAGAACATGGAATCTGTTTCCAGGACGGTATGCTCCTAGCTAGCTCTGCCATTGATCTACCATGCAAATAAAAGGACAAAAAAAAAAATTAATACTTCTCATTTATTTCCAATCCCAAACACACTTCATTTTCTTACATGACCTCCTCAGATTTTGTCCCAATTTTCCAATGCTAATTCGGTCGTACATTCATGCACCAAAACAATATTTTGTGAATGTACAATACTTTTCAACAAGATAGGAAAAAAAAAAAAAAAAAAAACCCTACTCTCTCTCTAAAAGGGGTTGTCATAGAAGAAGCCAAAGAGGGATAATAATAGAGGGCTTTGATGAAATTGTGCCACCATAAATAAAATAAATTAAATAATATATATAAATATATAGGCTTTTTTTTTTTCATTTTTACTGGTGTGTAAACAGTAGATATTCTTGTTAATGAATGGTCAAAAAGACTTGTTAATGGGCTGTCAAAACTTCCTTGTTTTGTCAGCCTGCTGGACATGAAAGCACTCACACGCCCATATATAGCTTTCTTTGGTCATCATATATTTACTACACTCATATATAATTAAGAAATATATATATATTAGTTTTTTCACATATATTCTGGTTGATGAATGATGATATAAATATATATGTATGTATATATGCATGTGTATAATAATATGTCAGCTGTTATAATCATGCAGCAGTATATGTAGGAAAAAAACAGTAATAAGTTACCAAGACAGAGAAAGAAAGAAAAAAAGTACAGTGTGGAATTCGACCACTCCTCATTAAAACTGTGATATGTTTGTACACACGATGGGTCAGTGATTGAGAGTGATGTATAAACTGTTATAGAGTACTTGGGAGGCTACTTAATTATATTGAGTCGCATGACACGACACGATATCACGACACGAAAACGATATGAAAAAATGGGTTGGTACTTAGTATTTACTTTTATCGTATTCGTATCCTTATCATGTCAACATGATAAGAGTTGTATTGAATATTTGTTGAAAATATTTTTGTATGTTTTATTGGACCACTTGTGGTTTTTGTATTGTGTATTATCAGAATGTCTTTATCGTGTATTAATGTGTAATATCATGTCGTTCAAATTTAGTAAGTTTTTGACTTATCTTGTCATGTTTTAAGTATTCGTGTTTGACCTTATCGTATAATGTCGTTATCATATCGATACCATTACACGATTTGACACCCATATCCTTATACATAGTCCAAGCATTTTTTTTAACTTTTTATGTTTTTTTTCGTTTTTTTTTTAATTAAAAAAATGTGGGCTATTCGTTTTCCTTATAATTTCTCATGTTTTTAACTAAAACTGTGTTCATCAGAAGTTAGGTGGCAAGAAACTTGGATTGGTCAACAAAAAGAAACATTTTAAATGAGAAAGGGGCAAGATCACGTGATTTTCTTGCTCAATTCTCTCTACCCATTCAATACTAGATTCTAGTATAACTCATATAGATTACCTATATTAAAGTTTTACCCACATTGAGTTTGACTTGTTTTGGCAAACTTAAAAACATTTTACTTTAGGTGTTAATATATACTAGACTTTTGATTGCAAGTAAATTGTCTGTCTGAGTGTCATCAACATTAATGCCTCAAAACCCTTTTGATAAATTGATTACCAAAAAAGTTGAAGATGCTTTCTTGAGTAATTTCTCCATTTATATATTGGAAAATGCAGTGGACTGAAAATAATTCCTCCTAATATATTTTAGTATCCACAAATATTAGAAAGTTAACATTATAATACATGAGGCACTCCACATATTGTTTATTGTGAGTGTTTGCAATCACTAAAAAGATATTTTCCAGCTTTTTTGGCTACGAAAAAAATCATTTTTAGTGTTTGTCAAACGTCAACTGCTTTTCGACTCTGCTTTATTTAACCAGAATTCTTAAAAATCTGATTCTACTTTTGACATGACTTTTACAAATAAATAAACATTTCTTACAACTTTTTTTTATCAAACACTCCCAATAAATAATTGAATGATGAATAAGTCAGCATATAATTGTACTCAGCATATTAAGTACTCCCCAGTAATTAAAAAATTGCAGCAAATCAATATGGGAGAGAGATTAGGCACAGGGGTCAGAATTTCAATTATTTATTTTCCTGGGACTGAAATGAGTGGTAATGTGTCAGAATGGTAAGGAAAAAAAAGAAAAGGTCTTGGGGGTTGGGGGAGAAAGAAGATATGGGTCTTCAAATAAATGAGAGGATCTACTCATTATATGTGTGGAATAATTATATAAGGTTTTTGGTCATTCTGATCAACTCATAATTGAGAGTATTGGGGAGGATGAAAAAAGCATAGGGACTATAGGGTAGTTTTTGAATAAAGGTTTGAACAACAAAAAAAGTACTGTTTGAAAACTAGACAGGAAAAAGTGTGGGCCACTTGAAATCATTTTAGTAAAATTTAAAGCAGAAAATTAAATATGAGATTTCATTGGTGGTACTGGCCTTATATAAAGAGAGTAAAGAGATGTTGGGGTTTTACTTCTTTTGAAATTGGTTCAACATAGAAAACAAAAATAAAAATAAAAAGAGTGAGAGAGAAAATCTATTATCATCATCAATTCTGAAAAAAAAAAGAAATTAAGAAATGGAAGAACAGCTGAATTCACTTGCTATCACTCATCTTCTTCAACACACTCTCAGAAGCCTTTGCATTCATGAGAATTCTCAATGGGTTTATGCTGTTTTTTGGAGGATTTTGCCAAGAAACTATCCACCTCCCAAGTAAAAAAAAAAAAAAAAAATTGCTCAAATTAATCATTTTATAATATTCAATTATTTTTTATTTTTTTCTAATTTAACTACATAAAGTTCACTTTTAATTTTTTTCATTGTGTTTTGGTTATAGGTGGGATAGCCAAGGAGGAGTATATGACAGGTCAAGAGGGGTCAGGAGAAACTGGTATGTTATTAATTAGGGTACATTACATATATATATATAAATCCTAACTTGAAATTACAAAATAATTTACTGCGTTTATTTTCAATTGTTTTTTATATGAATTTTATTTAGGATATTGGTTTGGGAAGATGGTTTTTGCAATTTTGCTGCATCAACGGCTGAGATTAACGCGGGTGAATCTCCGGTGTATGGCAACTGTGAGTATCAACACTATCAAGGACTGCAGCCTGAGCTCTTCTTCAAAATGTCACATGAAATCTACAATTATGGTGAAGGGTAAGATGGGAAAACAAGAAAAATAATTAAAAAAAATTCAAATTGTCCATAATTAATTCAATATTCCCTTTGTTTCCTGTTTATTGATTTTATGTAATAATTGGATTTTAATTTTAATTTATTTCCTCAAATTTTTATTTTTATTTTCAGGTTGATTGGAAAAGTAGCAGCTGATCATAGTCACAAATGGATCCACAAAGAACCAAATGATCAAGAAATCAACTTCTTATCTGCATGGCATAACTCAGCTGACTCAGTAAGTATATAATAACTATACATTAGTAACAAAATTTCATTCTTTAAATCATTTTCTTTTTTTTTCCAAATTAAAATTATTATGTTTGAAAATAAACAGCACCCCAGGACTTGGGAAGCTCAATTTCAGTCTGGCATAAAGGTAATATTCATATAACTCCAAATTACTCACGTAGAGAAATATTTAATTATTTATATATATCGACCATTTATTTAATTTCGATTTCAAATTTATACTAATTATGCAGACAATTGCTTTGATTGCTGTTAGAGAAGGTGTTATTCAGTTAGGAGCTGTTCACAAGGTTCTCAATTCTCACTCTAACTTCAATTAATTAAATCTTATAACTTATAGAAACTAATTTTGATTTTGATGTCTATTTAAAAAAAAAAAAAAAAACAGGTTATTGAAGATCTGAGCTATGTTGTGCTACTGAGAAAGAAATTCAGCTATATAGAAAGCATCCCAGGGTATTATTGCCACATCCATCTTCATCACCATACCCTTTCAAGAATATTGATCCATACAATAATGCATCACAAGAACCATGGCATTTCCAAAACAACAATTTAATTCCACAAAATGATCAATTTTATGACCATTTTGCCCATCACCCCCTGAAAATAACACCATCAATGAGCAGCCTTGAAGCCCTCCTCTCTAAACTACCTTCTGTCGTGCCGTCGTCGTCTTCGCCACATTTCGAAGCTCAAAATCATCAGTATTTATTAGCCACAAGGCCTATGGAGCTAATGGGGATGGAAAAAGTGGCTAAGGAAGAGTATGAAGAGGAGGATAGGAATGAGAATGATGCCGGAGAGACGAGCGGTGGGGCGGTGCCGCCTTATCACCACCACCACCACCAACAGCATTTTGCTTATCATCATGATTTAAATGTAAGTAGCAGCATGGACAACAATGGGTGCTGAATTTGTTGGATTATGACATTAATTAATATTATGATTGATAATATATTTGATTAAGGTTGTAGTGTTTTTGGTCATGTTGGCATGGGAGCTAGGTTTAATTTCTTGTTGGCATTGTATGTAGTATTGTTAAAATGAAGGTTTTGGTACCACCAGCCATTTGGCCTAGTGGTATCACTCCCTCCAATGTGTGGGAGGTCAGGGGTTCAATCCCCAGTGAATTGTGTGTGAGTAACTCAAAAAAAAATGAAGGTTTTGGTTGTTTGATGTAGTAAACTTGTTTGATGATGTTGTAGCTTGAGAATAATGGGGAGGATGAATATCAGATTGTGATGATTATGTTAACATGTATCAAGAATGTTATTAGTTCATGCTATATTTTATATTGTAACTAATTAGGTTGCATCATACTTTACATATATACATAATATATATAGGGCTAGTTACAAAAAAACATATTTGGGTTTGGGCGGTATATAAATTTCATTATTTAAGTGTACACATAATAAATGATTCTTTAATTAAAGTATTACTAATATTTATTATTCTTTGAGATGTTTGATTGTCTCTATTTTACGAATGTGTTGTAGGTGTAATTTTCAAAATAGAAAACTTATGAAAAGTTTAATAAATATGTCAAACTTTAAGTAAAATCTTATAATTAACCCTATACACACAAACACTACACTTTCTTGCTCAAATCTAGCTAATTTCTACATAGTCCATAGTGTCCATAGACAACTAATTATGTGGTAAGTGCAATATTAATTATATATGAAAGGGTTAATTATGAAACTATATATCGTTGAGGTTCTCGCCTAATTACACATGTATCCATTATATTCAAAACTAAGGTATTAACAAACCCTTGACGTTTGAGTCAATTACAAAAAACTATCCTCGATGTTTGAAAATTATAAAAAATCTTGTGGTTTAATTATATGTTAAATATAAGGAGGTGTTTGAAATATTTTTGCTAATAAAGTGGGTAAGGTATAATCTGATTCAAACCCCATGATTTTTTTTTTTTTTTGTAATTTTCAAAAATCAGAGTTATATTGTAATTAACCCAAATCTCGGGGTATTTTTGTTTTATCCCTTGTATTTTTTTATTAACTAATATTCCTCTCAATAAGTGTAATTTGTAAAAATAGAAACAAATATCAACGAGCATTTGTAATTTTACAAGATGGCTTTTGTTTTATAACGGACTTAACCTATACGAGTTTAATTAGAACGTTATCCAATTTTATTTTGCTTACAATGGTTTTTCTAACCCACAAAGAATATATATGTATATATAGAGATGGGGCCCATGGGGTAAGTCTTGCTCTAACCAAACCTTACATAAAATAGAACTTAGATAACATGTGGTAAACCTTATTAAAACATATTTAAAATCACCAAGAAATTGTTGATTAGTTCTAATTCGCCCGACCATTTATACTTGGTTGATCCTAAAACGCTCCACCTCCTTGAGATTGACTTAACCGGACTCTACTGCACTCCGCACAAAAAGGGGGGCCGGAGGGGTGCTCCGGCGTGCCCTCTCCAATGCTTAAGTCGAAGAGTGTTGGACAAGAAAGAGGCGAAAATATATAAAATATGAGTAAAGTGTGATTAAGGTAAGAATGAATCGGACTTGAGCTTTTATAGCTTAGCCCGAATTAGATTTTCGTAAAATCCGGATTCTATTACGATTTCGTAATAGAATCATGATTAAGATAAGATCGAAACTCCAAAATGCTAATTTACCTTTGAGTTCACCGGTCCGAGCCGACCTCATATATTCCGTGCCTGGTAGTTCACTACCTTCTTGCAAAATCTTATGGGTGTCTCGCCAACCTAGTCCTTAAACCAAGTTCACACCAACTCACTCATTAGCTCGTCAGCCGGACTAAAGAGGATTTGACAAACCCATTCTCGACTAACTCGTACCACACTAATACTTGTTTACCTATTAAGATTTAATAGATCACTCATCCTTAGCAAAAGCCTCACTAGTTCGGCCTAATGAGCAAAGCTCATCACCGCCCAACAGGAAAAACTCATCACTCGCCCAATCTATATTAACCCTCATCAATTGCTCCCCCCAACTATGGTTAGAGACACTTCATAGTTTTATCCGTGTCGAGCTACACCGCTTCTAGGGTTTTTTTCCATTTCAAATTCCCGCCTCTTGAGCGTCTTGTCCTTTCAAGTCCCGTCATAAAAGACAAATGACAAGATGTCTCTTTTCAAATTCCAAGGCCAATCCATCCCCTCGATCATGCCTTGATGGACGGTCCACATACCTCTTTTTCGAATTCCACTCTCTCTCTTCCTCTTTCTCTCCTTCGAATTCCAATATCTCTCTTCCTCTTATAAAAAGGCCTTTATCTCCTTCATTTTTCACTTTCTTCTTTGCTCCGTAAAAGATTCACAGCCTTCTCCAAGTTTCCAAATACCATCTCGACGGGCTTTTCCAGATCCCGACGGTCTTCACGTATTCCCGTGCCCTCCATTTTCTACTTCATAGTCTTCCTTCTCCCAAAGAGGTACTTTTCTTTAGTTTTCTTAATTTTTGTTACTTTTCCCTCTTCTCTTTCTTTCCATGGCTTCTTCTTTCTCTCGTTCTACCCCTTTAGACCCCTATATAGCGGAATTGGAACGGTGGTCCTCGGAGGCAGGCTCACCTTCCTGACTAATCGTAGTACTGAAAATCCCCTTTCTTCAGACCCAGATGCAATTGAATCGAGCTCCGGCTCTGATACATGTTCTAGGATTATCGAGATCCGAGCTCCCACCTCGGGCCCTTTAGTTGAGTATCCTCACGACTTCAAAGAAACGTAGTAACTTCCCACCCACTTTAACATTAGAAGGAACACGAAAATCCCTTTTTCTATCAAACTGACCTTGCCTAGCAGTTCAGACAGACCTAACTGACCTCCTCCAAACAACCTGGCCTTTTTTGTAGGTCAGATAGAGAGGGGCTTCGATTTCCCATCCATGCCTTTATGGCCAAGGTGTTATACGCCCTCTCTATCGTGTCCCACTCAACCAATTGGCCCCAAACTCATTTCGGATTATAGTCGGTTTCCTTATACTTGACCGATTCTTAGAGATAGAGCCCTCCACGAGCTATTATTCGCCCTTTTCTAGGTGAAACCCTCCACCACTAAAGGTCTATTCTATATAACTTCTCGAGGTGATGTTCGGTTTT
Organism: Rehmannia glutinosa; assembly: GCA_016081115.2. Taxonomy (NCBI): domain Eukaryota; kingdom Viridiplantae; phylum Streptophyta; class Magnoliopsida; order Lamiales; family Orobanchaceae; genus Rehmannia; species Rehmannia glutinosa. The sequence goes on along the minus strand of JABTTQ020000463.1, from coordinate 56,163 downwards.
GAGTAAATACCCTTCATCGAATAAGTTCTGGAAAGACAAGTACTTCTTCATCTCATCTCCTCAGCCTTGGGGTTTCCCCACTACATGGACTTGGACCCTTCCTCCTAAACGTAAGAATAATCCCCGGGACCAATCTCCCGAGCTCCAGACCTTGATTAATAAGCTTACCCTAGTCAAATATGACCTATCTCGTCTTATCACTCCTTCTCTCTTGTATTATTTTAAACTGAGCCCCATTGCAGCTCCTCTAGAGGGTGACATAGGTAATACATTTACATTTTTGGCTCTGCATTTTCCTTATCTGTTTACTTATTGCTATTTTCTCTATGCAGACATGTTGATGGCTCAGATGGTCGCCGAGCAGGAGGAAGAGGAGAGGAGGTTGGCTGCCTCTAGCTCCGCCCCTCCTCCTTCTGGCCCCGATACTCAAGGGAATCGTTCTTCCCAAACTATGTGGCCGGACTCAACTAATGTAGTTATGCCAACCTTATCAGCCCAGGAGCTCATCCTGTTGTTAAGCCTCCACTCAAAAGGCTGTCGTTGGTACTCAAGACAAGTGGTGCCAAGAAATCCAAGATTACTACCATTTTTGCTACACCCATCTCTTTCATTCGCAATCCCATCCATACTCCCAATCAAACCTTCTTCATAGGCAATTCCATTTTGAAGAACACTAATGGGACTTTGGCCACCCAATATATTCAAGGCAACTGTCCCAGCCCGAACTGTAATGCTCTTGAAAAGTACAGTGATGCTGAGCTGGTGAGCTCATTCTGCATGGATCATTCCAAAGCCGAGGTAAAGCTTGCTGCCCTAATCTCCTGAGCCCGCGTGGGCTTTGCCAACCCTGCCATTGTGTCTGAACTCAACAATCTCAAGAAAGAATGCCAACGGCTGAAGTCTAGGGAGGCCAAGCTTTTGGAAGAAGTCAGCCACCTCGGGGATCAGGCTGAAGTCCACAAGGTCACTGTGGATTCTTATGAGAGCAAACTGAAGGCTTTAGAAGCTGAAAATTCCGATCTCAAGGCCGAGATGAATGACCTTCAGATCCAATGCACTACTAACATCGACCAAGCCCGAGCCGAAGGCGTTGAGATCGGCCGTCGGGGCTTTCTTACCTCTTCTGAAGGTTCTTTCAATATCCAGGTAGTTCGGGATAGAGTTAAGTAGGCCTTTCTGAGCTCTAAGGAATTCATCAAGGTTTTATCCATAGGAGCTATGGAATACTACAACTTTGCCTTCGATCAAAGCCGAAGCTCGTGTCCAAGAGAAAGGTATTACCGAGCAACTTGATAGGCAAAGTCCAAAAAGAAAACTTCCCGATCCCAAGGGTTTTGTGTTTTCGACGGCGCGTGTCGCCTTAACCAAGCTCCTTTGAAGTCTTCATTGAGTCTATATCTGCTCCTTTTCTCTTCCACCCTCGCTTCAAGCTCGAGGGGTGTTTTCTCACACCCTCTCGAGATCAAGAGGCCTTGCGGCTCTGAGAGGGTGCCTCTGTTCCTTCCTCTGGCCAAGAAGGAACTCAAGATGAAGATCCAGAGATCACCTTTGTGGATGATGTGACGATCTCGTGGATGACCGACAACAGAAAATGCTCCCGCCATCTTGTTTAGGGATCTTATGTGTTCTTCATTTTCATTATCGTACTTTGACTTTGTACTTGTACTATTTCATGTGATAATGAAGATCTATTTCACTTTTCACACTTTTTCTTTATCGATCTTGCTCTTTTATTCTCATTTAAATAACAACACACATTAACATCTTTTCCATTTTAGCTTGATTTTTTGACGATCTCTACAAAATCGAGATCTTTAATCGCTTGTTTTTTTTTTAACCAAAAAGATTGGTTCTGTGTATTCCTCATGGCCCCAAGTATTTGGAGTCTAGCTCGAGCTAGACTCTAAAATACTTGTCTAATTCTTCAAAGGAGGTTGGCTCGAGCCGAGCTCCTTGCATGGCCTCATGGCCCCAAGTATTTGGAGTCTAGCTCGAGTTGAGTGATTAGTGTTAGTTTTGCACGTATATTGGGGCTTATTTGTAGATATAATTGATAGATAAACATGCTTTAACTCAAGAAATGGGCTATTTTCTCTCTTTATGGAAAAGATGTTACGCGTTGCTCATTTTGCGGGGAATTTGACGATATTTTGAGTATTTCTATGGAAAATATGAGCATTGCAATGTAGAACCACCAAGAATTGAGAGCATACACCGAAGTGGAAGCCAAATCGAGAAGAAGTCAAATGTTCATTGGTTTTATACCAATGATTTGGGCTTTCTTAGGCTAGAGTCTTATGTTGTTCTTGAGTTCTCGAGTGGTCAAAGCCATATCGTTGGCCAACTATATATTGAGTATAGAGTCATAGTAATGAGTCGTATGTCAAAAGAAGCGTGAATAATCAAACAACGAGGGGATTGATTTCAAGAAACGTCCAAACATATCTGGAATTTCCAGCACTGGAAAGGTTTAGTATTTTGGCCATAACTCACTCTACAAAATTGATATTGAGCTGATTCAAGTGGCTATGGAAAGTGAAGAGATAAGGCTACAACTCTTATGAATATCCCATAAGCAAATTCGTAAGTTTGGGTGACGACGCCTGCGTCATTTCAAGAGTCAGCGATCCTATTCGGCCGACGACACCTGGTCATGCGTGAAGCGCGCCGGCCCGTAAGGCCTGTGGAAAGTCAGGTTTTGATGATTTTTAACTTAGGTTTTGACCCAATGGGAGTATAAATAGGGATGAGGCGGCCCCAAACAAAGGGACACTGATATTTGCCCTAGAAAGCAGAGAAAAGAGAACCTTCTACCGGAGGATTCGAGAGATTGATCGAGGTCGCAACCACACACTTGAGGATTGAAGATAGATCGAGAGATCATCGACATCCCTGAGTTTTCTCATTCCATAGTATCTTTACTTTCAATTAGTTAGATATGAACTTGAATAATTTGTCTATGAATTATTTATTTCCCATGTCTGGCTAAACATCTTGTGATTCCCGGGTTTGGGATTAGGTTAATGGATACTCTTGTTTGATGTTTAATTGCAATTGAAGTTATTATTTTCAAACCCTATTCGAGTACTGTTTTATTTCTTGTTTTATCAAAAGGCCTTTGGTTTAACTTGTTTTGATGTATTGATTCATAATTCGAGAGCTGAGTTTCAATACTAGATCTTTGAGTACTTGACATGAACATTTGCAAGATTGAGGAGTCTGTGAATATTTGTGAGGATTTATATTCTTTTGTGCTTTCGGGAGTTGGATATCTTATGATGAGTAGAGATGCTAGCATAGATAATCCAATCAACGTTTTTACATACATCTCGAGAGAGAAGGTAAAATACTTTCGTGATTGTCTTATAGGGAAGAATAATAATAACTTTGGTTGTGATTAATCTGATAACAAATGGGGATATTAACTGAAACCATAACCCTGGAATCATTCATCTCCTGGATCTTTCAATCAACTCTTATTCTATCTTTTTATGATAAATTCTTGTCTTGCTTTTATAAAACCAATCACCCAATTTCGATCGTCTTGATAAAAATAAGACTATTATAATCTCAACACTTAGTACAATAATTTACTAGTCTCGATGGATTCGACCTTGCTAACCCTATTCTATAAACTACACCGTACACTTTGCGGTGAAACTAAATATAAAGGCGAACAAGTTTTTGGCGCTGTTGTCGGGACTAATTAAATTTGTAGTACTAATATTGCGATAAATGGAATTATTTTTAATTTAGACATTTTTTTCTTTCTTTTCATTTTATTTAATTCCGCTCCTACATTATTTGATTTGTTTCTTTGAGTTGGTTCGGGTAGTGCACGAACACCGCTTCGATGGAGGAAGCTAATTATTTCAATAATCGGAATTTCTATAATTACTGGAATAATCCTACTCCTACGTCTATTATCCGGAGGCAAAGCCATCTATGGAGGACGTCCTCACCGCATTTATGAATGAAACAAGGAACCAGTTGAACAAACATGAGGCTAAGTGGACAAAATTGAGGCACATGTCGCACAATTGGCTAACACTCTGGGCACACAAATGAAAAATCTTAGAACCCAAATTAGCCAATTAGCCACGATCATTGGTGGACAACATCAAAGGGCCGGTTTTCGAGCAACACCAAGTCAACCCAAGAAACAATGTAATGTCATTCATCTCGAGGAGTGGTACAGAGTACGAGGGGCCAAAGATTCGAAAAGCAAGCAAGTTTGGAACCACGCACGAACCATGCGTCTATGCACGATCGGCCGTGTGTGGTGTCGTAGAAGAGCAAAACAGGATAATACACGCACGAGCCGTGCGTGTATGCACGGCGACTTCGTGCGTGATGCCATGAGAAATCTGTTCCCAACAAGGCGATCACGGGTCGTGCGTGACGCGCGCCGCGGTCAGCCCGTGCATGACCAGGATCGAGTATATCCCGACACCAGGACTCAAATCCTTACTTGAAACCCCAAGTATGCATTACTAGATGCAAACAATGCAAATACGGTTCTTGACCAAGACCCAAAGTAGTTAATATATGCATTTAAAGGGGGTACGAGTTTATGCGAGTTGATATGTCGGGGAGAAGTGCGATGCTACGAGATCACTCATCAGACCACAACGTCGGGTAGACGTTGGGGTCACTACCCATCACCGCCTTCTCTTTTTAAGTCGGGTTATCTCCACACTTCTTTTTGCATTGAAATTCTATCTTCTCTACGTGCGATATAATTCTATTCAAGTTTGGGAAGAGATAGTTCATTTTGATATGAAGGGTGTGGAGAGAAGAAATTTGCATTCATATAGTTGCATGTAGAGCATTTAGGTTGCATTGCATTAGAAGACGTTTACAATTTTAGCACGTTTATTGCTTTAGTAGTTTTTTTCGGAGTGAGTAAACTGTTTTGTGGTGTGCGTTGCGCCTTAGAAGTTTATTTGAAAAAAATTGTGTTGTTTTGAATTGGGTGTTGAGTCGCGAATTGATCATGATGATAATAGATGATATGGTGCATGTGGATATTGAGAACATGGATGTTATGCTTTGAGTTACGACTTTGCAAGCCTTTGAGCTTTGAGCCTTTACTGCTTTCATATTATGCAGTCTTGTTTGTTGATTGTGTGTGTCATTCATGTTGATTTGAATTCTAGAACTTGCTCTGGTATCTCTGTCAAAGCCACAAGTTGTATGCGATTTATAAAAATGATTTAAGGCCATTTTTGTTAAACCTTTTGCCTACCTAATGACATTGAATTTTCCTAGTTAGCCAATTTGAGCCTGTTGCCTAATTTTTGATAGCCACATTTCAAGCCTTCACTTGATATATCTATTAACCTAGACTTGAGCGTATAGCATTGAGTAAGGGGATTGAATAAGGTTGAATGGGATGATGTCGAGAATTAAGATAATTGTGCAAGTGTTGGTTGATGGGAATAAAAGAAGAAAGAAAAGAAGGAAAAGAAAGGATGAATACTCATGAAAAAGTTGGAAAAAAAAGAAAGAAAAAGAAGTCGGCTTTATAAATGAGTTTGCTTTAAATGAAATTATAGGCTGGGATTTGTGATGTGAGGCGAAAGAAAGTGGAGTCTATAAAAGAAAGAAAAAAAGGGGAGAAAGGAAATACGAAAGTTGATAAAAACGAGAGGTGATTGGGGTAGCATATTGGGTTTAAATGAGAATAATAAATTGAATGAAAGATGTGCTTACTCTATACGCTTGAGTTTGAGTCACTTTTTTCATATTTTCCTACCCGACCAAAGAGCCTTCATTACAACCAAAAGAAAAGTCCTTTTGATTTATGAATTGTATACATTCTAGTAGTGGAGATGTGAGATGATTTGCAAGCTTATGGTAATTCTTCAACATTGATATGATGTGAGCGAATACACGTCCCTTATACACTTGAGAGGAGAGCATACACTTGATTAGTGAGAGTCGTGATTCGAAGTATTTGCCATGGTTTTAATTGACATGTGTTCTGTGTTAGATGTTCGAGGCTTGGTTGATTTATTGCTTGACGTCTATGGATAAACGACATAAATTTTGATGTGTTGTTCTTGATGGCTTTTCATTTCTCGCATTTGTGTTTTGCTTTGTTTATAAAGCGTTGACCAGGACTGTCAACAGTTTAAGTTTGAGGGTTTGATTAGTGTGAGTTTTGCACGTATTTTAGGGCTTATTTGTAGATATAATTGATAGATAAACATGCTTTAACTTAGTAAAATGAGCTATTTTCTCTCTTTATGGAAAAGATGTTACGCGTTGCTCATTTTGCAGAATTTGACGATATTTTGAGTATTTCTATGGCAAATATGAGCATTGCGATGTAGAACCACCAAGAATTGAGAGCATACACCGAAGTGGAAGCCAAATCGAGAAGAAGTCAGATGTTCAGTTGGTTTAGCTTGGTTCGTTATGTTAACGAACCAAGATTTTATCAATCAATCTCGAATTGAGTATCAAATATCTTGGTTCGTTTTTCACTACTACTTACGGGCTTAAGTATTGATGAGGGTTAATATATATTGGGCGGTGATGAGCTTTTCCTCTGTTAGGCCGAAATGATGAGCTTTGCTCATTAGACCGAACTAATGAGACTTTTGCTAAAGATGAGCCGATCTATTAAATCTTCATAGGTAAACAAGTATTAGTGGTCGGGTTAGTCATAATGGGTTTGTCAAATCCTCTTTAGTCCGACTTTGACGAGCTAACGAGCTAAGTAGGTGTGAACTTGGTCTAAGGACTAGGTTGGCGAGACACCCATAAGGTTATACAAGAAGTTAGGTGAACTACCAACCTGGAATATATGAGGTCACTTGGACTCGGTGAACTCAAAGGTAAATTAGGGTTTTAAAGATTCGATCTTATCTTAATCACGATTCTCACATTAAAATCATAATAGAATCCGAATTTTACGAAAACTTAATTCGTTAAGCTATAAAAGCCCAAGTCCAGGTTTATTCTTACCCTAATCACATTTTACTCACATTTTATATATTTTCGTCTATTTCTTGTCCAACACTCTTCCTCGACTTAAGCATCGGAGAGGCCACACCAAGCACCCCTCCAATCCCTTTTTTTTATGCGGGTTCACGGTGGAGCTCGATTTTGTTCGATAATATGTAAAGATCGGCTCGAGGTGGACTTGATTAGTAAAAAAGAATAAAATATGTGTAAAAATATCAAGTTACTCGAGCTCAATTAGTGCTCAACTCGACTAAAGCTCGTTTGAGCTCGATTCGATTAATAATCAAATCAAACCAAACTCAAAAATAATTTCTAAAGCTCGATTAAAATTCAAACAAACTTAAACGTGCTATGTTCGTCTCCACTCGACTCGACTCATTTACAACCCTAAGCCCGAGCATTAAACGCCTCTAATTGAGAATGAAAGCTAAATCAATAAGCTCAATTAATGCGGACATGTATTTTTCAACAAGTTCAAATTCATTTTTTTGCATGAAAAAAGGGAAGAAAGTTAATTAGTCTCTTTGCATTTGGACTGTCACCGATCGCCCGATCAGTGTAATTGTGCCTATAACAAAATTTCGAGTTATATTTATATTTAGGAGAAATATATTTTAGGTGTCATGATTGGAGTGTACTGAGAATGAAAATGTACTTTGATAAGGAAAACACTGAAACTGTGTACGGACTCTTGTAGCTTAAATAAGGCAAAATTGTTTTTTTAGTCCTTTAAGTGGGCATACTTGGAGATTTAGTCCTTTTTTTTCTTGAACTTTGATTTTAGTCCTTTAAGTGTACAAAAATCAGAATTTTGGTCCTATGACCTACTATAGCAGGTCAAAGTGACCTGTTTTCATGAGGTGGAATTTTTGTTTTTTCCAAAACATAAAATTTCAATTAAAATGGACGAAGTGGTTGCTTAGTTGGGAACACACTTGCCAAATGGATAGGGAAAAATAAGAACAAATTCAACTTGACAATATAAAATATTTAAATTATTTTAAATAAAATAAAATGGGTCTACATAATATATTGAAATTATTTTTTAATTTAAAAACATAAATAATTTAGAAAAAAATTACTTATAAAATATAAAATATCGTAGTTAGATAAACATATTTCAATTCGTAGTTGACAGACTGAAATTCACACTTTTTTATTTTTATTTTTTTATTTTTATTTCATTTGCCAATATTATATTTCATATTTTATACAATATTAAATAATGAATAAAACTACATGCAAGGTGTTAATAATTTTCTGAAATATTTTTCATGTTTGTAAAGAACAAACGCTATTTTATTTATAAAATCATTGGCTCATTTGAATTGTTTTAATACATAAAATATATCATAAAATTATATATAATTTAATATTTATTTTCTATTTTTTATAAAACTATAATATATATCATATTTCAATTTGTAGTTGACAGGCTGAAATATACACTTTTTTTATTTTTATTTTTTTATTTTTATTTTATTTGAAAATGTTATATTTCATATTTTATACAATATTAAATAATGAATAAAACTACATGCAAGGTGTTAATAATTTTTTGAATTATTTTTCATGTTTTTAAAAGAATAAACGCTATTTTATTTATAAAATCATTGGCTCATTTGAATATGTTTATCTAACTACGATATTTTATTTTATCAAAGATTAATGTTTTTTTAAATTATATATGTTTTTAAATTAAAAAATAATTTCAACATATTATGTAGACCCATTTTATTTTATTTAAAATAATTTAAATATTTTATATTGTCAAGTTGGATTTATTCTTATTTTTCCCTATTTATTTGCCAAGTGTATTCCCAACTAAGCAATCACTTCATCCATTTTAATTGAAATTTTATGTTTTGGAAAAAACAAAAATGCCACCTTAGGAAAACAGGTCACTTTGACCTGCTATCGTAGGTGATAGGACTAAAATTCTGATTTTTGTACACTTAAAGGACTAAAATCAAAGTTCAAGAAAAAAAAAGACTAAATCTCCAAGTATGCCCAGTTAAAGGACTAAAAAAACAATTTTGCCGCTTAAATAATATACTCAAATTTCCATCCTTTACAATTGTGTTGATTAAAATTCGAACCTTAAATCTTTCAATTTCTTTTAAATGTATCATCTTCTAGTCCTCCCAATTCATTAAAAATGATAAAATATAACTGATAATCATTTTATGGTGTCATTTTGTGGGATATTTTCAATCCTAAATGTCTCGTCAAAGATTAAAGTGATAGTAAAGTATTGAGTTATATAGTTGAAGTAATGACTGATAAGTGTTTTAGCAATAAAACTTAAAAGATTAGAGGCACTAGCACTTCACCTAAAATCAATTGGTGATATAAATGCATACACTTAATCTTTAATTATAAATACTCGTGACATTCGACTGTGGACAATTGGTGCCACCTCTTGTAACCCTATAAAGATCATAATCAAAATATTTATGCACTAAGCTCATGATTTTTGTTATGAGAGAACAAAAATATTTTAACATCGAACCTAGCTTAAGAGTCGGGCTAAGTTTATAAAAGTTGTGGATAGAACCTAAAATTTATGAGTAGGTTGTCCGTATTTGATGTATACAACAAACCCTGGTATAGCTATTAGCAAGTGCCTTCAAAAAGAAAAAGAAAAACTGTGATATTGAATGCAATACTTGAATTGACCTAGAACTTTTTCAAAAAACAGCCACGAATATAAAATTGAAGAATTTAAATACAATAGAACAGGAATGCCATTTTTTTCCCTTTTGACTAATTAAATTATCTTGTGTCTCCAAATCATGTAATGGCTCGAACCTTTTCTTCTAAAATACTTTTTATATTATTTATTTAATTATTCATCTTTTGGGAAATATGGATACTGTGAAATGGGAAATCATTCGAATAGCCGTATGTGGACATTTTTAAGGATTGTGGATTGGATTTGATTAGATTGCCTGTGTGATTTCAAGATTGTTTGACCATTAAAAAATAAGATAATTAAAAAAAAAAAAAAAAACTAAGGCTTGGGCTAATTCTAAAAAGTTATTGATTTTTTATTACATGACCTACAGGTACTTTGCTGGTTTGGTACTTGACATTTCCGAGTTACCAATTTAGTACTCATACATCATATTTTTTAATAAAATGGTACCTATTCACTTTTAAGGACGAAAATGCCCCCAAAAACATAAGTATACTCAAAATGAATTTTTGAGTATACTTATTTAAATTATAAAATCAATTAAAATTTCAATTAATTAATAAAAATAAAAATATGTTTCTAAAAATATTAATGAAATTTTGGTAAAATTAAATTAATTCGTTAAATTAGTAAATTAATAAACATAAATTAATATTTAATTAGTCGAAAAGAAAAATATTTTAGTTAACTAATTTTAAAAATTAAAATGAAAGTTAAATAATTCCAAGATTAAAATTAAGATAGTAAATAAGAAAATTATAGCACTTTTTTTATTGATATATTAATTTTTAATTAGTTTTTTAATCGAATTTTAAAAAAAAAATTAATTGAATTTGTTTTATTTTTTACAGTTAATAATTTAATAATTTAATTTAAATAATAATAATTTATTTTTGAGATTTAATAATTCTAATTAAAACTTAACTTTTTAACAAAAATTAAAAAACTCTTGGGGGTATTTTCGTCCTTAAATATGAATAAGTACCAATTTATAAAAAAATGTGAAGTATGGGTACTAAATTGGTAACTCGAAAATGTCACGTACCAAATCAGCAAAATGTCTATAGGTCAGGTACAAAAAAATCATCAATAACCCATTCTAAAATTACAAAAGCTCCTTCAAGTTTGATTATGTCTTAAATTTAAGAAAACATGTATGACGACATCAAACCTCAAGAAGTTTTTTATAATTTTTAAAAATTTATGAATTATTTGTAATTAGCCCGAACCTCAAGGTATTTTTATTTGTAATTATCCTTTAATAAAAAGGAGAAAATGTAGACAAATCTATAGATGCACTTAAATGATATGCTATTAAATTATAGAGAATCTTTAGATAATACTTTTTTTTAACAAAAAGATATTTTATTCATAGAATATGCAGAAAAACTGCAAATGCATGAATACTTAATACAAATATCTCCTGCAGCAAAACAAACATATCTCATAAACAAACAAGAAAAAGGATGAAGAAAGAAGGAAAAAATAGATCTAATATAATATTGAAAGCCCGATATCCGGCCCAAATGTCAATAAATCTCCATTTAGTGATTACTTGCACAAATAATAGAGAAGCGAATGGTCAAGGATCCAGATTCTCACTGAAACTGCAGATTTGACGAAGAAACTCCAAAATCGTTCAAGTCAAACCCAAGAATCATCATATGATCGGATGAAAGCATTCATAAAGAGGGGATAAAGAACTTTCACTCACATGGAGGGAAGAGACCTATCTCCACAAAAGGAAAGAACACTACTCCCATAAGAAGGAGAAAATATGAAAACAAAGATAGAAACAAAGGAAATTACAGAAAAATAACGATTTCCCCCATCCTTCATTGGAGGATGGGGAATGGTGATTTTGGCCCCATGGGATCTACTTTTGAGTTTTGGGAAGTGAGAGATAAGAGAGAAGATGGGGAATTACAAGCTAATGTTCATTTGAATTGCAGCAATAGTACATTGGGAGCCATATAAATGCATAATATACACTAAAGGGCAATTACAAAAACTACTCCAAAAATTTAGTCTAATTATAAAAAAACTACAATTATCTTTCAAAATTACAAACATGCATCCTATTGAGATTTGTATTTACCTAACAAATATCCCCATCTTGAGAGTGCGTTTCGGGTTCGATGTCAAGGGAATATTTATAATGTTAAAAGATAACTGGATTTTTTTAAATTTGTAATTAGGCTCAATTTTAGGAGTAGCTTTTGTAATTAATCCTATAAACTAATAAACACCAATTGCACTTTTGTTTTTTAAATGAGACCAATATCACTTTGCTATATAAGCTTTTTGAATATAGCTCTAGAACGAATTAAAAAAACGTGCATAATTAAGCTAAATTATATTTAAAAAAATTGATTATCTTTTAATAACATTTATCCCTATATTACTAGACTAAACTTCATATATATTTTTTGTATTGTACCCTTAATTTTAATAAAAGAAGCAATCAAAAACTAGAAACAATCATATTACGATTTGGCCAATTGTAGAGGTGTAAAAGAAATCTTGTCGAGAGAAACGAGGTATTATTTGAAGTTCAGTTCAGATTTTTCTTTTTTTTTTTTGTGTGTGTGGATGTAAAGCTTTTAATTTAAATTGTAATTATTGGGTGCAATAGAGTGCATCCATATTTGAAGAGTCCTATTTGGATGAGGTTTATCTAGAAACCTCTCATATTATGACTCTATCTCTTTAAGGGATTGAGATTATATATTGAGATCTCTCCCTACTATCAGTATAGATGAAACTGACGTCCCCTCTCAAAGAAATATAACTTTCTCTCCTAAAAATTCTCTCTACGGTTTTCTTCTTGGAGCATCACCAAATCTCCAAGGGTTTAAGGTGTGTGTTTATTCGGTGGATACTTTGGTAGATCCATTGGAGCGAGAAGGACGAGGGCTTGTAGGCGAGTCGTAGATCCAAGTGAATCGATTCATCCACTGCTAAGGTAATTCTGATTCACTTATATTATGTGGCTTACGTGGCTTAATTGCTTACAGTGGTATCAGAGCCATTATGGCTCGTTCTCGCCTATTTGATGTGCTTGAGTTTGATAATCCATGAGATTTAATTTTTTATTATAAAATTCGAATTTGGTTTTTCATTTTTTATATATCCAATATTGATGTCAAATCGTAGATCTCTGAAATACGATTAATTTTGGATATTACTCATAGAAAACGGATTTGAAACGAAAAAGTTGTAGCGATACAAAGATTTCTGTATCAAAACTATATTAAATCTATTCTGCATAGGGATTCGTGCTAAGGCTATTTGGCTTATTTGCTCAACTTGCAATCGGTTGATGTTTCAAAGATTGCAGATTTTTTGGTTTTCGTTTCTTTTGGCCTGCGCATGATTATCGCTTGTAGTTGATGTAATTGTCATCGGCGCATATGCTGCTGCCGTGCATCTAGCGTGTTGATGATGTCAGCCTTTTGAGGGCTGATGTCAGCATGATGCAGAAAAACGCCATGCGGGCAAAGTTTCACGTGGCGCCATCTAGATGCTATGCGGGCAAATTGGCTGTCATGTGGCGGATGACTGGCGCATGTGGGGCAGCCATTCATTTAATAAAAACTAAAAGGACTTATTTGGTTTAGCATGGGTTTGAACCTTTAACCTTTTAGTTGCTATGTTATTTTTAACCTTTAGGCCACTTACTTTTATTTGTTATTATTTGTGGCTCATATGTTTTATATGGATCTGGATATTATTTGTCAGTATATTATGTTGATATTTATGTGCGACTTGACATTTTTGGGTGCTCATGTTTATGTGTTTACGGTTATTTATTTATTTGAGAGATAATTAATGGAGATGGTGGTGATTACAAAGTCCCAAATTTTTTAATATTTCTAGATTTATGTAGTAGGTCCATGAAGAATGTAATTTTTGTAATTATTATTTTTCTAGGACTCATGTATTAGAGGGGCCGTTTTTAAAGCTATGTATTTTTGGGTATGTTTTATTTATCACCACCATAGGCCAATAATTGTCTCGACATGAAGCACCAAATGTCAACTTATTTTTTATCTATATGTGATGGATGCATGTTATGGACGTTATTAATTTTATTCGTGGATCAATATTTATTTTATTGTGATCTCTAATTTAGTGGGAGATGATTACTAGCCTTGGTGGCGAAATTTTCGATCTCATTGAATTAAAGAAAATAATAAAATAAATACTTGGATCCGAATAAAAATCTTAGACCAAGACTTAACAAATTGCGCATGTTATACGGTGATGGATGTCCAAATAGCTTTTTCGATCTTTATGTTAGTGGCAAATTAGATGGCCAAAACTATACAATGTGGCATATGAAAATTCAATTTTTACTGCACAAAGAAAAGATCCTTGAACATCTCACCACTAGTATGCCTAGGCGATTGAGCGAGAGAATGGACAAAGCGCCAATATCGTCGCGATATGGACGCGCGTACAATAAATGGGTGGATCAAGATAAGAGTGTGCGCTTTACTATGCTAAAAGTTTGCATGCACGATCATCGATCCGCGTGAGTTTGATCAATACTCTACGGCTAAAGAACTATGGGAGGTATTGAAGGTCAAGTATGGTAGCACTTCGGCTACAAGATCGAGGCTCTCACCCTTAGGTTCAATCGGTATGTACTTGACCGAAGCACTCGATGACCCATCATCTTGATGTGATGAAGGATATGATTAGGGAGCTTCAAAATCTTTGGATGTGAGCTTACGGATGAACAACAAGTTTTGTCATCAAAGGTCGCTACCGAGCGGACTTGGGGACACGTTAAGCTTGTGCTTACATATAATGAGCAAATTTAGACATTCGATAGTGTCGCCAATCATCTCAAACTTGAGGCTGGCCGTCGAGAGTCGGAACGAGCACAAGCAATTGCTCTTGTCGCACATCTTTGGACAACGCAGCTAAGAAGGGCAAACGTTGGAACAAACAGTCTTTGGACAAAGCGATGCACAAAGTCGAACTTGGCCCCACAAGGTGACAAAGCTATGAAGCGTCGTCGAGGAAAGAGGGTGGAAAAAGAAGGACAAATGCTTTAAGCGTCAGCGGCAAGTTGGGTCACTTCGCTCGTGATTGCCTTGAGCCGAGAAGGTAGAACCCACTCCTAGCTCTTTTTATTCTTTTGTTTGTTCACACGTTTTCATTGTTAATTCTCTCCATGGTTGGATTATAGACACGGGAGCAACAAAACATGTGACAAGGGATCGGCGGGATTTGTAGATTATCATCGATTGCCGATGCAACCACTACATTGCTATGGGGAATGGCGCACGAGAGGAGGTTCTTGGAGTTGGATCGTGCCACTCAAGCTCGGCGTGGGCGTGAGCTACTCCTTAGTGATGTGCAATATGCACACTAGCATTCGATGTAATTTACTTTCGATTTCGACACTTTCTTTCCTGACATGGTTTTTTCTTTCTTGTTTGAGCACACTAGTTTGTCTATTTACTTTGGCAAAGACCTTTATGGCTTAGGATTTATGAATAATGGGTTTTTCATGTTAGAATTATCAAGTGATTGTGTTTCTTATGTTTCTTCTATTGTTGATATTATTTCTGATTCTGTGAAATGGCATGCAAGATTGGGACACATAGCACAAGAAATGATGACTAGGTTAGCTCGAGAAGGCTTGTTGGGCCAACTCGCTAAAGTCAACCTTCCTATGTGTTAACCATGTCTTGCAGGAAAATCTTGTCGGAAGCCTTTTGGTAAGGCAAAGAGGGCTACTCATCCTCTAGAGTTAGTCCACTCGGACATATGTGACCTATGAATGTGAGGGCACGACACGGTGCATTCTATTTTCTCACTTTCATTGATGATTATTCACGCTATGGGTCAGCATATCTCTTGTCTCACCGGTCAGAAACGCTTGATTGTTTTAAGCGATTCTTGACGGAGGTTGAGAACCAAAAAGAGAGGAACCTCAAAATCCTACATACGATCGATAGAGGCGATAATATTTGTCTCGATCGGTTTAGACAAATGTGTGAGGAAAAAGGGATCATAAGACAATTGACGATTCCTTACACTCCGCAAAAAATGGTCTTTGCTGAGAGAAGAATCGCACACTTCTGGATATGGCGGATCGATGATGGCGCAAGCGAATCTTCCTATATCGTTTTGGGGAGATGCAATTTTGATCCATATATTAAACCGCGCGCCTTCTAAGTCGATTCCTTCGACACCTTATGAGTTATGGCAAAAAACCTAACTTAGAAGGTTTGCGCCCTTGGGGTCAGTCGGGGTTCGTTCACAACACTTCTCATAAGCATGGGAAGCTTGGTCCAAGAGCGGTAAAACATATCTTTATAAGGTATTGCGATCACTCAAAGGGCTATGTGATGTATGGTGAACACCCTAATGGAGGAATGGAGATAGAGTCCCGTGATGTGAATTTCCTTGAGGAGGATTTTCCAACCATTGGTGAAGTCAAGGGACCTTGAACTATTCGAGTTGCAAGATCCTCTGGCGGCGCAACCTGGCGGTGAGGTTTTACAACCTCATCTAGTAATTGACGGGGGATGATGTATGCGACCCGTAAATTCAAGAGGAGTGACCTCGAGAAAGACTAAAAATCCACAGATCTGACCAGAGCAAACGTGGAACAATACCCGTCGGCGTTTTGAGATCGAAGGGAATCATTCATGTGTGCTTCTGTGGATGTTGATGAGCCACGACTACTTATAAAGAAGTTGTGACTTCCCCAAATGCAAATGAGTGGATAGTGCTATGGAAGAAGAGTTGAGCTCAATGGCTAAGAACAAAGTCGAGAGTTGGTCGATCTTCCATCCGGACGTAAGCTGTTGGGAACAAGTGGGTTCTTAAGGTCAAACGCAAGGCGGATGGATCTATCGATAAGTATAAGGCTCGACTTGTGGCGAAGGGTTATACCCAAAGAGAGGGTGTAGACTATGAAGAGACATTATCCCTAGTGGTGAGATTTGCCTCCATTCGCCTTATTCTAGCTTTTTTCGCCCACCTAGATCTGGAATTATTTCAGATGGACGTAAAGACAACATTTCTCAATGGAGAGGCCGGACGAGGAGATCTACATGGATCAACCTTTGGGTTTTCAAAAATAGGGCAAGAGCGCAAAGTATGTCGCTTGAAACATTCTATTTATGGGTCAAAACAATCGCCCGATTTCAATGGTACCATCGATTTCATCGAGCTATCATCGAGATGGGCTTTACGATGATCGAGGAAGACCATTGTGTGTATGTCGAGAAGTGGGAGGAATTTTTGATACTCTCACTATATGTGGATGATATTCTACATTGGAAATGACATGGAGATGATTGTCGCCACTCAGAAGTGGTTGTCCTCTACTTTTGAGATGAAGGACATGGGAAAAGCTGAATACATACTTGGTGTTAAGATACACCGGGACCGTTATAGAAAACTCTTGTGTTTGTCTCAAGAGACTTACATCAAGAGGATTCTAGAACGTTTCCGTATGGAAAATGCTAATCCTGTTGACACACCCATGGACAAAAATTGTGTTCTTAGCAAAGAATTATGCCCTAAAATAGAAGAAGAAAGGGAACGCGTGGCTAAGGTTCCATATGCAAGTGCAGTCGGGAGTTTGATGTACGCAATGATGTGTACTCGACCGGACTTATGCTTTGCAGTTGGAATGGTGAGTAGATATCAAAGTAATCCTGGGCGCGACCATTGGGCTGCTGTCAAAAGGATACTTAGATATTTGAAAGGAACAAGTGATCTTGCTTTGTGCTACCATGGAGGTAGTTTGAAGCTAATCGCTATAGTGATGTGATCGGATCGGCGGATAAAGATGAGCGCAAATCCACATATGCATTCTTATTAGGAGGCGCCGCTATCACTTGGTGTAGCAAGAAGCGACCTTGTATCTCTTTATCCACCATGGAAGTGAATATGTTGCTTGTACGTCGGCCAGATCCAAAGAGCAATCTGGTTGAGAAGATTTCTTGGAGTCTGCGCATTACGGCGCATGTTGATGATGCGATTGTTGTTTATTGCGATAACACATCTGCGCTCGCGTATCTAAAGATCCCAAGTACCATGGGAGGACTAAGCATATAGACACCGGATATCACTTTATACGAGAGAGCATTGCGCAAAGTCAAGTTGTTCTCGGGCATATTCCTACTAGCGAAATGGTCGCCGACCCTTTTACTAAGCACTGCGTAGAGATTTGTTCCAAAGGCATGTTAGAAGTATGGGGTGTGTAGGATTTGAGTTTATGGGCCTCATATGAACATTTTATTGATTAATGAAATTTTGTTTATCATTATTTGTTAGTGTCTTGTGTCTAATGATAGATATGAATGTCACCAGGCTTAGATTGACCCACTCACACGGGCAATCGCCCAGGCGCTTTGATAATGAAAGCAGATGAAACTCGTAGATCATTTTCGCACCAACTAGGGGATGTGAATGATCGCCTTCACACTTCGGAACAACGTGGAAGGCTTAAGTTTAAATATAGTCGCCTTGGCATGAGGCCAAGATGAGATCACACTTGATCGATTATGAAGTATGTCCAAACTTCATAAAAGCACATTTATAGCCGAATGTGCGAACTATCGTATGACACTTTGGGAGTGACGACGAGTAAGTACGCAGGTCGGTAACTTGAACAATGACGGACTAAGATTTGTATGATGTTTAGAGTGTGACATGCCCAAATTGAGTGGGAGCTCCATCATAGCATGTATGCATACTACATGTGCTTTGAGTCGACCTCATAAGTGGAGTGACTGAATGGATCCCTGCTTCATCACTGTGTGAGCCCTTATTGTGTTTTTAGTACCCTTTGGGACTCTGGACTGTGCCATGAGGTGTAAGCTTAATGACGCTACTTTAGCATGTATCCAATGGCCATGTGTGATGCGATGCAGCCGGAGCATGACTAGGAAAGCTATTAAGACCAAGCTTATTGACATGAGGCTGAGAAAAAACTAGGTTGGTGATGCACCTTTGTACTATGGGTCATAGGCCGGCCGACTAAGTCAAAAATGCATTTGACATAGTCATGAGCATAGATACATAGTTGAGAGTCAAGCATGCTCTACTTATTATATGAGGGATCAGAGATGCCTGATTTGGTGCAACCACATAGTTTGGGGTACATAGTGAGTTCCTTTTGGAGTTGCAGAGTTATGTTAGTAGGGTGATGACTTAATATAACTCTCCTCACTAGTTCTTTTCTCGCTCGGTCGCACACTTTATTCCCTGTATGAAAGAAGAGACGTGAGATGAGAATCATGAGGATGTGATTCGAATGAGTCGAGTCAAATATGTATGAGTGGGAGATATTGGGTGCAATAGAGTGCATCCATATTTGAAGAGTCCTATTTGGATGAGGCTTATCTAGAAACCTCTCATATTAGGACTCTATCTCTTTAAGGGATTGAGATTATATATTGAGATCTCTCCCTACTATCAGTATAGATGAAACTGACGTCCCCTCTCAAAGAAATATAACTTTCTCTCCTAAAAATTCTCTCTACGGTTTTCTTCTTGGAGCATCACCAAATCTCCAAGGGTTTAAGGTGTGTGTTTATTCGGTGGATACTCTGGTAGATCCATTGGAGCGAGAAGGACGTTAGTCTACCCCGTCCAAAGTACAAGAAGTTCGTGATACGCGAAGGGTGTTGGCGTACGTGGATTATACACATCAACGAAGAGGGCTTGTAGGCGAGTCGTAGATCCAAATGAATCGATTCATCCGCTGATAAGGTAATTATGATTCACTTATATTATGTGGCTTACGTGGCTTAATTGCTTATAGTAATTAATTATTAAATGAATAGATCAAAGTAAATTAACGACATCCCATTAGGATTCGTTTTGGGAGTTTTGGTTATTGAATATGGGAGAGTAAGAATATGAAAATCGTTAAGCTAGTCTCTCTCTATGAGAGTGTTTCTTCTCTCTCGGGGAGTGTGAGTTTCCACTTGGTTCGTCTCTTTTTTTTACTGTTCCATTAGGTCTTCTTGGGTTCCCGGTCCGGCCGTTTGTGCTTGTTCTTCTATCCTTTTTGCGTTCCATGGCGGCTTGGTCGCTAGTAGCTTTTGTTGTCGTTGTCTTTGTTCGTCTGTGTTTTTGGTCTTCTATCCTTGTCTGTGGTTGTGTGTATTTTTGGTCTTTCTTGTATTTCATTTGCAGGTTTGGAGATTGGCAGTTGTGGGTGAGATACAACATGGACCTGCTTCAATGGATAGTGAGGTGGTTGAAAGTTTGGCAAAATTTTCGTTGAGAGAGGAGGAGCTAGTTGGTGTGACCTTGGATGACAAAGATGTGGTGAAAGGTGTTAATGAGAGTCTCCTTAGTCTTTTTGGAAAAATCCATGGCGCTAAGAAAGCAAACTTTCTGGCCTAAAGAACACCTTGCAGGGGATTTGGGCCACCAAAAAACCATTTTTAATGAGGGAATTGGATTTTAACTTATTTCTGTTTGTGTTTCAAACTGAGGAAGATAAAGTGAGAGTGTGGAATAGTAGGGTGTGGACATTTGATAACCAGTACTTGTTGCTCAAGGAATGGGTTGTAGGAAAGGAGGTGGAAGAGGCAGAGTTCACGATGGTGTTCTAACTGCAAGTCTACGGTGTCAAGTTTTAATATAGAGAAGTAAGGTTGTCGAATCCACAGGGAATAATTATCATATTATTGCTAAGTACTATAATATAGTAGTCTAACTTTATTTAGAAATTCAATATTTGATGGAGTTGATTATACTAAAAATACCAAAAATAAATCAAGAATATGAAAAATACAAATGAGTTTATCCAAATGATTAAATGAATTCTAGAGGTATGATGAATCTAGTTATTCCTTATGTTATCAATATGGTTTATCAATCATCAATTATCAATTTATAAGTCAAGATTTCTACAATAATCATTTCCTCTCTCGAGTGCCAAATGATTTTAGATCTAATTGGGAAATCAATATCTCTATAAAAATCACCAATTGAAATCTCAATAAAAGCTATGAATCTTGATAAATGACTTCAAAGGATTCACAAATCTCTCAATTCTATGAAATCCTAGGTTATACTATTCCAAGGTCATGTATTCAATTACCTCTCTCAAGTGTCAAATCAAATACACCAAACACTCTAAATTATTGATCAAGTAATTTAGAAGCAATAGATCCAAATAGCACAAATAAATTGAAAGATCTAGATTGACAAACCACAATTTCAAAACATAAGTTCAAACATAGATTACATCATCCCTCTAGAATTATAGAGTTTAGCTCATGATTGAAGAAAATGAATCCATAAGAACATAACAATACATCTTACAAGATGGAGAGAAAGTAACAAAATAAGAACAAGAATTGAGGGATCTTCTCTATTTCTAGATGATAAGAGCCTTCAATCTTCTTCACCAAGCTTGTCCCAAGATGTTTCTATTCTTCTCCCTTGTCTTCTTGTTGTTTTGTTGTCTTCCAAATGGTCCAAGATGCCCCAATTCACGCCCTCATGTCTCTATTTATAACCCCACAAAGATCCAAGAAAAAAGTAGGCTTAACATAGGAAAATCCGCCCCGGGCGCTGCGGCGCCCGGGCATGGTCTCTGCGGCGCCCAGCAAATAAGTGCAACATAGTCGCCCGGGCACTGCAGCACCGGGCGTTGGGCGCTGCAGCGCCCCATCCGTCCATCGCAATTCGTCTGCCCTGTTTTGGGCGTTGCAGCGCCCGCCTGGTTTTTTCGCCCACCAAATGTCCGAATTTGGTTTTTCGTCCTTCATCAAAGTTGTAGCCCTATCTCTTAGCTTTCTATAGCCACTTGAATCAGCTCAATCTCAATTTTGTAGAGAGAGTTATGACCACAATACAAAACCCTGCCAGTGCTAGAAATTCCAGACGCATTTGGACTTTTCTTCAAATCAATCTCTCGTTGTTTGCTTGTTCGTACTTCTTTTGATACACGATTCATTAATATGACTATAAACTCAATATAATTGGCTCTCAACATGGCTTGACCCCTCAAATGACTCGAAACAATGGAAATTAATGCCTAACATATGAGATATAACAAAAATGACTCAAAATACTCAAAAACAACACAAAACTCTAGTATCGGAAGCCCAAATCAATGGTATAAAACCAAGTGAACAGCCACCAAAAAACCATTTTTAATGAGGGAATTGGATTTTAACTTATTTCTGTTTGTCTTTGAAACTGAGGAAGATAAAGTGAGAGTGTGGAATAGTAGGGTGTGGACATTTGATAACCAGTACTTGTTGCTCAAGGAATGGGTTGTAGGAAAGGAGGTGGAAGAGGCAGAGTTCACGATGGTGAACCTTTGGGTTCAAGTTTGTAATATTCCGAACCATTGGATATCGACTGAAACTGGGATTAAAATTGGTAAACTGTTTGCAGAAGTCAGAGACTTAATGATACCTGAGTTAGGGAGCATTAAAGGCGGGTTTATTAAACTCTTGGTACCAGTGGACTTGAATAAACCGATTCTAAGGGGTACTAACATGAAGTTGGGGGATAAGACTTGGTGGGTTGGCTTTAAGTATGAGAATTTGATTGGTGTTTGTTATTATTGTAGTGTAGTGGGACACATTGAAATAGGCTGTCGGTTGAGGAAGGAGGAGTTGAAGAATAATTGTTTAAAATAGGGACAATACGGGGAATGGCTTAAAGCATGATGGATTATTTGGAACCACTAGAGGGGCAGGGAATGTGGTGAAGAAATGAATTAATAGCTCTTTAGGGGTGCAGGAGCGAGCAAGTACCAGTAAGACGTCAGGTATGGGTGATAGGGGTGGTAATTTTTGACACGACACGATAGCACGACACGAAAACGATACAAAATAGTGGGTTAGTGTTTAGCCTTATCGTGTTCGTGTCCTTATCGTTTCAACACGATAAGGACACGAAACTTTCATGTCGTGTTCGTGTTTACACGATAAGGACACGAACACGATAGTGACACGATAATGGTACGACACGAACACGATAAGGACACGATAATGACACGTTTACCTATTAGTAACACGATAATGACACGACACGAGCACAATAATGACACGTTTACCTGTTAGTGACACGATAAGTGACACGATAACCTGATATTTTGTATGTTTATATCGTGTATTATCGTGTAATACTGTGTAATTTGTTATCGTGTATTAACATATAAATCATTTTTTTTATTTTTGACTTATCGTGTCACTATCGTGTCGCGTCGACACGAAAATTTTCGTGTTTGTGTTCGTGTCGGAGCAGATCCTTATCTTGTCGTGTTCGTGTGTGTCTTTATCGTGTCGTGTCGTTATCGTGTCGATACGAAACACGACACGATAACACGATTTGCCACCCCTAATGGGTGATGTGAATATTGAAGTGCAAGCTAGTAAAGTTGTTGAATACCATATGAGACCTGTTTTGCCTAGCACCAGGAAGAATGATAGTAATGTTGGTGAGAGCATTAAAGAAGGCACTTTCAAAAATTCAGAAATCATTAAAGATTGTAAGGGGGTCAGAATGGAGGTGGCTTTTAATACTCAACTTCCACCCGTTTCTAATGAGAATATGGGCAGGATCCCAATGGGAGATATTACTAACTCCATCAATGAAATGAAAAAATAGGGCAAGGAATCTGGAGGTGGGAAACTAAAGGGCTGCAGCAATGGAAGAGTAATCCTACAACTAAAAGAGTTTTTAACGAACAGAAAAATGCTGAAAAATGTCCTTTAGGTGGTAAGAGAAATAGATCATTACTTGATGAGTTCTATGAGGAGATGGATTCCAAGGAAGGAAATTTGGGAGGGAAGAAACAGAAAACTTATAGTGAAGAAAATGATGTTGATTTAATGGTGGAGGAAGCTAGCCCCGATTGGCCCCAACCCCCTCAATGATAGCTATGGTGTGGAATTGTAGAGGTTTAGGAGGACTCTCTACAGTTTCCCAAATCAAGGGGATCCTATTTCCCCCCTATCTTTTCCTGATTATCTCAGAAGCTTTCTCTAACCTTATTGCTCAAGCCAAGAAAAATAATATTATTTCTGGCCTTAAGATTTCCTAATCAGCTCCAGTTATTAATCATTTTTTCTTTGCTGATGATGCCTTGTTGTTTTGTAAAGCTAACCTTGCCTAGGTTTCAAATTTTAAAACTATGTTGGACAATTATTGTGATGCTTCAGGTCAGAAGATAAACTATGAAAAGTCCTATGTGTTTTTTAGTGTGAATACTCAGGAGGAGTTGAGAAGGGAGATCTGTGGTGTTTTGAATGACATGCAATAGCATAGGAAAATTAAACACTTAGGGTTTCCAATAACTGTGGGTAGGTCTAAAAATGAGGTTTTTCAGTATGTTGTTGATGTGGCTAAAAATAGTGTGTTGAATTGGAAGTCTAACGTTTTGAGCTTGGCTGGGAAAGAAGTATTGATCAAATCTATGATTAGTGCCCTTCCCAATTATGTGATGTATTGTTATAAGCTCCCTTGTGGTATTTATAGTGAGCTGTATAAAGTTATTTCCAAATTTTGGTGGGGGAATAAGGAGGAAGGCAGGGCTAAGATGCATTGGGTCAGCTTGGAGAAGATGGTTAGGTCTAAGGAGGATGGTGGGTTGGGGTTTTAAGATATTTGGTTGTTTAATGATGTGTTATTAGCTAAACAGCTATGGAGGATCCTTTTACAACCTAATTCTCTTCTTGGAAAATTCTTAAGGGCTAGATACTTTCTTAAGGGGGATTACTGAATACTGCTATTAAAGCTAATGATTCATGGATGTGGAAGAACTTTATGAAAGCTAGATATGTGCTTGACCTTGGGCTTTCTTACCAAATAACTGATGGAAAATTAGTGAGAGTGTGGGAACATCCATGGCTTTTTAATTTCCACTCCCCTACTCCCAAGTCTGGTAGGCAGAATCATGAGGGTATTACTTGGGTATGGAAATTATTGAAGAATGAGGGTAGAGATTGGAATGTGGAGTTGTTGCAGCAGTTATTTAACATGCAGGAGGCTCGGGCTATTCAAAACACCCCCATTTTCTGGCAGCAGGGGAGAGACAGATTGGTGTGGAAGCTTACTTCAAACAAATTTATTCTGTCCAGTCAGCTTATTATGCTCTGTGATCCAATAAGATGCTTAAATTGGATGAAGGGGAATGAAGCTTGGATAGGGAGATGAGAAGAAAGTGCTGGAAGAAGGTGTGGAAATTGAAGATCAAGGCAAAAATCAAATATTTTCTTTGGAAGTGCATCAACAATGTGTTACCTGTTCTGAGTTGCCTGAAAAAGAGAGGTGTGTCTGTGAATAGTGTGTGTGGCTGGTGTGGCGAGGAGGAGGAGACTATTGAGCATATTTTGTTCCATTGTGCTAAAACTCAAAGGATTTGGAAGATTGCACCTATGTGCTGGGATGGGGTCTATCATCAGGCTCTAACTGTGAAAGAATGGTGGATCTCTATTTAATCGTTGCCTTGGAATCCAACTTTCATTAACCGTATTAATCTCTCTCTACTTATCTCCTATGGTGGATCTGGGAAACAAGAAATGCATGGCAATTTCAGAAAAATAATATCCATGAGATTGAGTTGGTGGCTATGGCTCAACGGGAATGGATGGAGTTTGAAAATTCTAATGGATTGGATATGAAGATGTCTTAGGGATTGTTGTCCTGGTAGAAGATTTTCATATTTAGTTCTTTTTTTAACAGAGATTGGGCACGGTAAGAGACCATGTTGTTTACGTTTTTGGTCTGTTGATGCTGTAGTTTGTTGTATAGAACAGTTCATTTTGGGCCCTGATCTTTTTTTTTTGTTTCAATTGTGCCCCAAAAGTTGGTGGTATTCTACTTTTGGATAATGTTCCAAATATACCCGACCCGCTCCTATTCTTCCCAAATATACCCGCCCACTTTACGTTTCTATTCGCTTTTACCCTCCGTCTTAACCTAGGTAAAGCAATTTCTTCTGGTTTGTCATCCTCTTTCCATACTTGATTTCGCTCCCATTTTTTTTTGCGATTCTTCAGTCGTTCGTGGCCACGTTCTCCATTATTGGTTTCAGTTTCATTCGTTCAAGCTTCATCACTTTATTTGTAGGGTTAATTTGTTTTTCAAACCTCTGGTATTCGTATTATTTTAATGGCTCCTAAAAACTCTCCTCATAAGAGAATTTTGAGAAGTTCTTCGAAGATAGCAGCAGATTCCTCGAAAAAGAGGAAAGTTCAGAAGGTTGCTGCTGGTTCTATGGATTCTAAGAAGAGGGAAGTAGAAACGAAATTTGAGGAAAAAACAGTTCTGGATGTTAAATCGTCTTCCAAAGGTGTGAAATCGAATGTCGGTGTTAAAGCTGCTGGGAAGAAGAAGGTTTCCTTTGAAGAAACCGATGTTGCTGAGGTATGAGTTTTGTGTATTTTGATTTGTACTCTTTTTGTTTGTTTCGATGTTGTTTCTTATTTGTTTCTTATTTATTTATGTTATGTTTCATTTGTTCTTTTATGTATTTAAGTTGAAGTGGTTGTTGATTTTGTGTTTCTTTTATGTTTCTGTTTTGTTTCATTGTTGTTTCTAGGGTTTCAAGTATGTTCTTGACCCTGCTAACTGGTTCAGTGCTCGTGTAAATACTGCATTCTCGTTTGATGTTATTAAGAATATAAAGACCACCTTAACTGACACCCAACTGGAGGCATTTAAGAATACCTGTTTTAGATATTTCCTGGAAATGAAAGAAGTTGATTTCCAGAATCAGCTTGTCCATTCTCTGTTGAAAAGTCAAGTCGTCCACTCGAAGAAGGACGAAATTGTTGTGTCTGTGGGTGGGAAGTTATTGCGGTTTGGGTTGGGTGAGTTTGCTATTGTGACTGGTTTGAATTGTGTTGGTGTTAGGCCTTCGTTGTTTGGGGATGTTCGGAGCTCGGTTATATTTCAGAAGTATTTTGCTAGTAGGAACAAGTTTAATAGGCAGTCGATCGAGGAATGTTTTTTACTTCGTGTTTGGGGTGATGAGGATTTAGACGCACTGAAATTGGCTTTACTTTATTTTCTCCATTTTTTGCTTTTTACTTCTACCGGTAGTTCTGTCGAGATGTCATTTTTTTGAGTTGGTTGACAAGGATATGGATGTTTTTGACACATATCCTTGGGGAAGTGAGTTGTTCGATGTGACGATGCGTGAGTTGAGGCAGCAAATCTTGTCTAAACAAACTTCAAGGCGAAGAGAATCCTGGTGGGAAGCGTCACGAAATTTTATAGAATTCAAGGATTTCTGTTGGCTTTCCAGATATGGTTCTATGAGTGTTGCCCTGAGCTGAACAGCAAGTTTTGTGCTCGGGTTGACTATGAGATCCCGAGGATTTTGAACTGGACTTGTTCAAAGTCCGGGAAAGACAACAAAGTTCGTGTCGAACACCTTGAGATGAAGATATTCAATCGGTGGCTTTGAGCAACAGCAATATGATTTTACTATTTTTTTCTTGTTGTTTTGTTTCATTTATGTTTCAGAATTGTTTCTTTTATGTTTCTGACTTTTGATTTATTTTTTTTTATTTCAGTTGGGTTTGAAGAACTTGTGGCCTACTGATGATGAGCTTGTGCAGCTGGGCATTCAAACATTCTATGATAAATCAAAGTACACATTCAGCCCGGTTGACGATGATTTTGTTGTTGGAAGGTTGAAGCGGAAGGAGGCTGTGGGTGGTAGTGGCTTGAATCATACCGTTGGCGACATTGCTAGGAACCAGTGGTTGTTTTCTAAGGATTTTGAGGCTTTTAAGATTTCAACTTCAAAATTCTTGGAAGAACAATTTGCTATGTTTTCTCTGAACTTGCCGATATTAAGAGGAAACTAGAGGTTCTCAATTCTCATACTTTTTTTGTTGTTTTTAATTATAAGTATTTTTTTGTTATCTTTCTAGATTTTTCTTGTTGTTTCTTTTTGTTTCAATATTGTTTATTTGTTGTTTCTGTTCATCACATGGTTGTTGTTTTTTATGTAGGTTCGTGGTGTTGTCGATGAAGTTGAGAAGGTTGATGAATCGGAAATCTCACGAGTGAAACCAATCTAATGGCATGTCATTAGGTTCGTGTTCTGAGAAAGATGCAGATGAGGAAAAACATGGAGAGGATGAGGTTTATGATGGGAATGTGGATGTTCCCGTTGGGCAAGCTAGAAAAAAAGATGACACTGGTGAAGGTGATTTGAGTGCTGCAGAGGGAGTTACAGCTAGTGGGTTGGTTAGTCTGGAACAGGGCATGGATAACGTGGTTGATGAATCAAGGAAGGATGGTAGCGAGATGGAGAATGTGTTTGATGAATCAATCAAGGACCGTGGTGAGGTTGAAAAGGTTGCTGATGAGACGAGCAAGGACGGTGGGGAGGAGCAGAAATTCATTAGTTCTCAGAAACTTGACGATCCCACCCCTTCTCAAATTGACAATATATTGAACACTGCAAGTCAAGCTGCACTGGGGATGGTGTGTTTAAATTATAGTTTTTGTTATTTTGTTGTTTTTGGATTCTATTTGTTCTTTGTTATTTTATTCCACTTTGTTTTGTTTTGTTTTGTGGTTTTTTTTTTGTTTCAGTGTGCTTTGAAAAGTCCAGTTGGTGTCTCCTCCGATCTGTCTCCTTCTATGAAGAGGGTTTTGAAACCGTCCGTTGCGGTGAGAACTCTATTCACCACTAACTTTGAGTCTTCCAGTGATGTTGTCACTGAAGGTGGTGAACCCGTGGACGTGGTGATTGGATTGGAAGATGCCGGCGACAAAGATGTCGTTGTGGATGCTGGCGAAAAAGTTCCAAAGCCCTTGGTTAAGGGAAGGTGCCCGCTGGACGAGAATATGGGTGAAGGTCCGGGGATAAGGGCCCTGTCGGATGGGTTGAACGACTGGCTTGCGGAAGGGTTTGATTCTCAAGGGTATACACCTTTATTATTTTCATATTTGTAATTAATAACTATCTGAAACAATTGTGAAACAATTTTGAAACATATATGAAACAATTACATAAATGTTTATAAATTTGTGATTAGTTTGTTGTTTTTGTTTTTGTGTTTATTTGATACTCTTTTTCAGCCTGAATCGATACTCGGAGGAACATGACAAAGTTGAGCCTTCTTTGAAACTTGGTGTCTGCGAAGTGAAGTCGAAGTCATGGTTTCACAGTCTGTATTATGTTGATGAGTACTTGGCTTCTTCTGTAAGTTTTTATTGTCTTTCATGTTGTTTTTTTAATTGTCCCTTCTGTTTTTTTATTGTGTTTTGTGTTCATTTTGCAAAGATATTGATGTGCTTTTCTACTATTTGAGGAAGAAGTTCCTATACGGGCATAGTGCTGTGACATTCACAACGACTGATTTGATATTTGACCGGTGCATCCAAAGCATTTATAAGAAATATTGTCAAGTGAACAAAAGAAAGAAGAAGCATTTTGATCTGTCCATGATCAATGTCAATACCACAGTTGTGGACTATATCATGGGATATGATATAGCGTGCGGACGGCCATGGTCGGAAGTTGATCACATCTTGTTCCCCATACATTGAATTGATATGGAGCATTGGGTAATGGGACGATTGAGCGTGAAGGAAAGAACCATCTATCCTGACAATTCGTTGAAGACGGATGATTCTCTCAAAGTCGTTCTTTGAAGGCGTGAAAGCTTACGGCTCTCTCCTTCTTAGGTTCCTGTCCTTGGTAGCCTTTTATGGTGTCCATCTCAATGCTGTTCTTGGCGAGGGTGCATATTCGGGTGATCCGAATTCTTCTATGAAAGTCGTTGTTGTGAAAGATATTCCTTTGCAGACCAAGAAGTACGTTTTTTCTATGTATTTTTGATTTGTTTGTTCTTTTTTGTTGTTTTTGTTTTTGTTGTTTTATATGGCTGACTGTCTATTTTTACATTTCTTTTTGTAGTGACTGTGGGGTTTTTGTTGCCTGTTATGCTGAGTATTTTATTGTCGGGAAGAAAATGGATGCTGAGGCGTTTGACGTAGAGAATGAGCGGTCAAGGTTTAGTCATTTGCTCTACAATCACGCAAAGCTGAAGCAACAAAATGGCGACGAGGACGACAGCAACATTGAAATTCTGCCTCCACTCCCTAAGGATTGCATGGAATTGTTGTTACGAATATCTTGATAATTTGTGTAACCACCTGAACAAATTTGTCTTAAGTTTGGTACTTTTAGTAGTATGGGATATTTGGTATTTATAATAGCTTTCCTTGGAGGATTTGGATCGTTATTGGGTGTTTTGATTATCGATTAGATTTTGTTGGTTGTACGTTTTTGAACAATTTGCAGACGAGTTATGAGATGTTTTTCAATTAATGTATTGATGTTGCTTGGTTTGGGATTCAAATTATTGTGCGTTTTGTGTTACGTTTCTTATCGTCTCCATCTGGTAAATGGTTTCGTTGTGCAATAGAAACATATCTGAAACACATTCGAAATAAACATTTGTTTTGTCATCTTATTGTAAGAAACATATTTGAAACAACATAGAAACAATTTGCTTTTGATTTTCTATATGTGGAAGTTGTATCAATTACACGTATATTCGTAATAGTAATATTCTACTATGAGTCTTATTTTGTTTTTGGTTGATTCCTACATGTTTTTCTATTATGACCAGGATCCCCACATCTACCACATTTGGTTTTGGCGCTTTTCTCCCAAGCTGCCTTGTGTCTTCTTTTCTTTGGCCTTCCAGATTTTGCCTTGCCCTCCGGCGGTAGAATCATCATTGTGTTGATTTCTTCTGGCAGGACCCAGGTACCTTCATGTGGGATTGGATACACTGTTTCCAAATAAGCCGCTTCCATTGTTTCTTTTATGTAGTATGCCGAGCAGTATTGGTACGGATCTGCATTCAAATCTTTTACTACCGCTAAAGCATGTGGGCAAGGAATTTCATCCATTTGAAACTTGTTGCATGTGCAAGTCCTTTTTTCCAGGTCCACAACAAATATCTTCTTCTCGCCTTCTGTGACTTTGAAGATAAAGTCATTTGATCGCTTCACCTGAAACATAAATGAAACATATAAGAAACATGTTTGAAACAATGGACCAACTGATGAAAGTTTACATTAAATTACCCTTAAATTTAGTGAAATGGTGTAGTTTTTCCCCATATACTCTTGACTCTTTTTGTCATCCTTGTGAATGTTGATCTTGCTTCAATCGATGTATGCACGTCAATCTTGAACTAAAGATCTCAAGTATTCGAGAAAAACTGTTACGGTAGGTCTCTCCCGCCACCGTCGCTGCATTGATGATTCTGCGATGTTTGAAGTCATGACAATGTATCGTTTGCTCGACAAGGAGTCGTGTCCATTTCTCGTAGCCGATGTTGGACAAATAGGGTCTAATTTTTCATTTCTGTTGTCGAGTGCGAGACATTTGCTTTTGGAACTCTTCATTCGTGTATGCTTTTTCTTTGCTTATGAACGGATCTCGTATTTATTGTTTTCCTTTTGAAGTTTGCCTTCAAATTGTTCAATAGATGATACGTGCACAGCCCGTGAGAGACCTCAGGATATACCTGATCGTTAAAATAATATACTTGTGAGAATTTTGTAAAGTGGAATGTTTTTGAAACTATATGTGAAACATGAAAGAAACATATAAGAAACAAACGTGAAACATCATATAAAGAAATATTTTACATTATGTACCTCCTTTATTGTCGTCTCGATACTCACGTGTCTGTTTGAGACTATGCACATCCCTTTTCTGAGACCAAAGGTTTGTCTTATCTTTGTGAAAAACCATACCCAGCTCCCATCATTCTCAGAATCCACTACTGAAAAAGCCAATGGGAAAATGCTCTCATTGACATCTTATGTGCAGGCAGACAACAAAGTCCCCCCATAGCTTGCTTTGAGGAACGTACCGTCAACAACAATAACAGACCTACAGTGCCTCCATCCTTTTATCGATGCACTGATAGCCATGAACAAGAAGAGAACGTGTCATCCTCATTTCTTACTATTTCAGTGATCGATCCGGGATTCGTTTCCTCCAACATGTACAAGTAAGCCGGTAGTTTCTGATAAGACTCATCCGGCCTTCCCCTTATTACCTCCAACGCTTTTTCTTTTGATCTCCACGCCTTTTTGTAGTCGAGACTTATTCCATGCTCGTCTTTCATGTCTCTAATTATATCTGTTGGCGTGTAGACTGTTTTGATGTTGTTGAGGTACTTTGATTTGATAAGATCCCCAACTATTTTTGTCGTGGCGTGCCTATTGTCGTTCATCCTCTTATCGAGCGAACATGTGTGTGTTCTTTCGTGCTCTCTTACTATGAATGTTGTTGTACCTGATGTGGAAGATGCTTTCAAATGCCAATTGCAATTTTCATCGATGATTTACGTAGTATTTACTGCTTGCACGACCTCTTCACCTTATATTGGAAATGATGTTTCAACGCATAACAAATGAGTATTTGATCAATTCCTCCTTGGTGTTTGTAAACATCTCCCTTTTGGAATTGTTCTTGAATGTGTAATTTCTTGAATTTCCATCATGTCTTCTTCTCCGACCACATTTACGCTAATGAGGTTTGCATAGTCGATGTAGTCAATCGCGTTTTGGCCCATGTTTTCCTTGATGAGCTCTCTATAGACATGTTGCTCGTTCCTTCCATTACATTTTCTTTGTGTTGTTATTTCCAAGCTCGGTTCGTTTCTTACTATATCTACGCACAAAGGAAACTTCATCCATCCGTTTCTTTGCTTTTCACTTCCGGGTAGAATTTGAGATTGTAATCACTTTCAATTTCCAATGGTGGCGAGTCTCACTCAATTTGTATCTAATCGCATAGTTTCTACATCTTTTTTGTATTGAATTTGTTGTTCTAAGATTTCCCTTAGTGTGCTGAATGTGTTGTTCATTGGAATGAGTATTCTTGTTATCTCAAAGTTCCTATACTCTCTATTTTCTCCCCATTGTCCATTGTGGTATACTACAGCTGGGATTTGCTCCATTCAACTGTGGAATTCAATGAATAGTTGGCTAAGTGAAACATAAAAGAAATATAAATGAAACATGTATGAAACAATGTTTATGTACGTCAAGAAGCAATGTTATGTATTAGGCGAACGAAACAATTGTGAAACATAAAAGAGACATATGTGAAACAAGAAAGAAACATATGTGAAACAATCACGTAATGTACTGCATTCAGTTTTTTCTATATTGACACGTTTTATTCGTAGATAATCACGAGAAGCAATTTTTGTAGAATTTTGAATCATAATTCGAGCTAAATAAGCATTTTGAAGATCACAACCGCCAGGGTTTTGGATTTGCATGCAAAATTACTTGGTTCATTCAATGTCAATTTGATTTAACACACATTAAAATCCTAAATTTGTATCTCAAAATCATGAAATTGATCGAAACAAGGTATTCTCGAACAAGATAAACGGTCGCGTTGTTGTTACTGTTTTGGTCTTCTTCCTCCTCTTGATATTGAGCTTGAATTGTGATCTCGAATCGGCGTCGATATTTCTCTCTATTTTTTCCTCGTATCTCTGCGTTTCTTGCTTCTTCGTTAATATTTGGAATGTGAGAATTGTATTTTTATCGTAGATCTTGTTTTGATCGGTCGTGATTTTTGGAGGGGAAATCTTGCCGCACTTACGCCGAAGATCTTTGAAGAGTGGTACTTTTGTCCGAAATTTTTTGGAGCTAGTATATTTTGGGAAACAAGTGGGCCTAATCGGGTATTTTTGTGAAATATGCGGTAGAATGGACATTGTGCGGGTATTGGGTATGGAAAATGGGGTATTTATGTCCTTTTCCCTAAAGTTAAACCCATTAACATGCCTCATTTTTTTAATTCCTTAGATGACCATTATGATGGACATTCAGAATTGTTGTAAAACATTACGGGCCCATTTGGGACATGTTTTTGAGATCCCTATTTCTATTTTTTGTTTTCCGTTTACTATTTTTGGGCTCAAATAAACGAATCTCTAGGCCTGCTTTCCATACTCAAAAATCAGAATCAATAAGTGGACAATCTATGAACTGAAGATTGAGAGCACAAGTGAGGAGTATAAAGGTCAACAATTTTTTTGCAATTTAACAAAACATAAAATAAAATAAAAAACATTAGATGCATCAAACTTAGCTTCTTATTTCTCCAAAGAGAACGCAAAGATTTGACATATATTTGGACGATGAACCATCCAATTCAAAATCTACATTACAGATAAGCATTCTAAAATCTGAATCAAATACAAAATGTTGTATAACAAGTTTTCTCCACAAAAACTTGTATAACATCTAAACTCAGCAACGAGGAAAAATCGACACAAGAGCTTCTTTTATACGCGCCTCAAAGGCAAAATCCATTCCACAATTGATGACAAGAATTTTCTTATAACAATGTACAGGAAGAAACGAAAAGCAAAATAGGGACATCAAAATGGTATTGGCTGAAGCCATTCAAAGTCCAATTGCCAGCCACATCACCCAAACAATATCATCAAATTTCACCTACAACCAACAACAAGATTCTTCTCCATCCCCAGAATTAACATCGGGGGGCCATCCACTTCACAAACCACCAGGGAAATTGTTGATTTGCCCTTCCTCCAAAACATCTTTGCCGTTCGCCTTATAGCTTATCCTTATCCGCATGACCAGGGATTTCTGAAAACAAAAGAATAATGTGCATAATCCAAACTCCACAAACATACTCCCAGGTGAAGGGAGAGAACCCAGAAATGAACCACATGAATATCTAAACACATTTATCATTCGATTCTTAACATCACTGAGGAAAATGTGTGCTCCATTAATAACAGTTACTGATCAAACCTAATCCCTGCCATCACAATCATGGTTTCTATTTTATGAGAAAAAAAATATGCTACAATGCGTGTGTTAATACTTTTTCGCATACAATACATGAGTGAAGAAAGATGGAGGCGGGTATAGCTCATTTCCTGAAGCTTATACAGTTAATTAAAAGGAACAGCACCACGACTGTTAAGTCAAATGAATTGCGAAAAGATAACAAAAACGCTTGTACACACGGATTCTCTTACCTTGCCATGCTGGCTGTTTGAAATCCGTAACTTCTGTGTAATTGATCCATTACCACTTGCTGGAAGTGTATTACTGCTAGCTGGATCCAATTGCAACTGAAGGAACTGTGGAGCAGATAAACAAAAAATGATGTAAAACGGCATGGCTAGAAGCCCATACCACGAAGGAACAAAAATTATAGGTACAAAATTCAGCCAGCCAAATATAAAGTCAGAAATTGTTGTAACCATACGCAAAACATGAAGTTACTGTGAGCAGATAAAGACCTAGAATCATCTCTTATAAAGTTACACCTCGCAGCTGATACAAGATAAAAGTTAAAATGATGCACCCATAAATTACCTTTGGGACCGCGGCCTGGAATACGAAATTTGAGTAGATATCAGGCGACTTGTTCGCAAATTGAGCCTCGATTACCGTTGTCTGTAGATTTCCAGGCTCCTTTGAGAAGTTGAAAGTCATTTTTAAGGAGCCGCTCTCAAATGCAACAATTGATGGATAGGTTGGGCCATTGGTTTCTGCAACTGAAAACAGGGGTGTCAAAGTACTACAAAAATGGTAGTTATGACTAAGGGAGGTAGACTGATGAGATGGATCATACCAGGCAATGACGGGCTGGGTCCAAAACCATCCAACAAATCCATCATTGAAGAACTTGCAACAGGTGAAGAGGCTTGTGCTGAAGGGGCAGATGGGGATGCCAATTTATCTATCATACCCTCTGAACTTTTGTTATCTTGACCAGATGATAACATATCAAGCATGGATGAGCTACTCTGAGCTGGAGGAGTTCCAATTGACAAAAGGTCCAGCAAGACGTCTGTTCCGCTCTTTTGGGTCTGATTAGTTCCTGAAATAATAAAGGCAAAAGCGAACTGCTTAAACTCAAGTTTTGTCCCAGAAAAGGATTTTATTCAATATTGTTTTCTGCCCAGTAAACCTACAGCCTCCAATTGAAGAGGTGCAGATGCTAGCAGAGAGAAAACAATCAGTTAATAATTTCAAAACACTTTTTGTTCTCTTAATGAAAACAATAGTAATTCGTAGTACCACCCTGTCCAGAGTGGCTTTTTAAAAAAAAAAAAAAAAAAAAAAGCAGGTCGCTTATACCAGAATCTACCTCTTACAGATCATGACAACAGAGAAAAGTGATAGAGCAGTATAATTTGAGCAGGTATTTCAAAGAAGTTTTATAAACTACCGTAAAGCTAAGACAATTGCTAAGCATTCCAAGCTAATTATAGTTTCACTTTTACATATAAGAAAACAACCTTGTGAAGATGGGGACAAGTCAACCCCTAGAAGATCCTGAAGAAAATCTCCACCAGAAGAGCTTGTTGCTGGGATGTCATCTGAACTAAGATCAAGTAAATCAACAAGAGGAGCTGAAGTGGGTTTGGCAACACCATTTGGCATTTTTGGCAGAGCTCCTTGTGAAGTTGAAACAGCAGCTGGCATGGAACCAGCCCTCCTCCCGCTATAAGTTGCCTCATCGAGCACTGGCATCCTTTCGACCAATGCAGACCTGGACAAAAATTCTTAGAAGTTAGAACCATCCATATAGAAGCAAGAAAAGAATGCACAAATTTATAAATCAAGGTCAGAATCCCGCTATCTATACCTGATTTTCTCATGCTTCTCAATAATAGAATTAAATTCGATGGCTCTTTGTTGCAGCTCAAGCACAAGGCTTCCCTTCTGATGAAGGATGATATCATTTATCCTCCTGTAATAGAGTAGAAATGATTCCAAACTTGATAAAGGAAGTTAAAGCAGCAAATAATTTTTAAAACAATGCTATGACGTTATCAATTTATAAGGATAAGTACATGTGATAAAGTTTTAAGGTTTTCTTGCACCAGTAAAATAGATGCAAAAAGATATTGAATGCAGATTATTAGTAAGGTATATCATGAGAGGTGTCTGTAAA
Organism: Rehmannia glutinosa; assembly: GCA_016081115.2. Lineage (NCBI taxonomy): Eukaryota > Viridiplantae > Streptophyta > Magnoliopsida > Lamiales > Orobanchaceae > Rehmannia > Rehmannia glutinosa. The sequence goes on along the minus strand of JABTTQ020000463.1, from coordinate 19,513 downwards.
ACAAAACCAACACGAAAGAAGAAAGGGAAAAAGATATCAGACATACATATGTGAACATTTTCAACCAGTGTCACTGTATAAAGCTGGCAAAACAGAGATAATATGTAGAAAAGTAATGACAACATACTTTGAATAGGAAGGAAAACGACTTGATAGCTTCAACAAAGCAATCAAACACATAGCTCGAGTTGTGAGATCTGAAGAATGGCGTTTAATTGCAGTTTCTACAACATCCACCGCATCGGCCTCAGTTACCTGTTCCAGACAACAAAGGTAACATGATGATGAAGACTTTGAAGCACATCACAACAAATATTATTGGGATAATTACAAATACTATCCTGATGTTTTGCCTAATTACAAAATCTCCAATTATCTTTCAAATATACAAATACCCCCTTAAGGTGTTACCTAACAAATACCCCCTCTTGAGGGTGCAATTTGTAAACTAGAAACAAATGTCAAGGGGATACTTGTAATTTTGAAAGATAACTGGGTTTTAATGTAATTAGGTTAAATATCACGGGTAGTTTTTGTAATTATCCCTATATTTCTAACCGTCTCAAATCCCAAGCACTTAGCTCTCCCTAAAAATGTTTCAGTATAATGCTTATCAAGTTGGATAATTCAGCAAAGAACCTTTTCAATTAACAAATAATATCAATATGCTTCGCAGTATAGTCGTAATTAATTAGGCATGTCTGGAAACATGAAAAGATAAGTACTTAAAAGGGCTAACAAAAATCTAAAATTGCAAAAGCATACCAGCATCATGGAGGAGGTTTTATGCTCTATGACTTTCTGAGCCAGATTACCATTTCTACTATGCTCAAAACCAAGTCCGTAAAACTAAACTATTATGATACTTTTCAGATCCTTCTCTACTCTCTAGTCAATAAGGTGGAGCAGATGGTCAAAATGGAACTGAAATGAATATTGGCAAGCATGACAAAGGGAAACTAAGGACATGGTAGTAACCCACTAGCCTAATAGAAAAGATTGAGAGAACTGCCAGCCTTTAATTTCTTCCAATTGATATGAATATCTCATTTCTTGGCAGAGCGCATCTCGTCATTGGCGAGAGAGTTAGATGACATGGAAGTGGAGAAAAGCATACATGATAGATTTTTCAACAAAGCACCAATAACGAGGTTTTTAACCTAATGTACAAAAGGCTCAACATAGTATATTTATTAAAAATTCTTGGTGTCTATTAGATACAGTTTACCAACCACTACAAATTTGTGGACATTCAACCTTGCGAGTACCCCAATTTATACAAATAGTCTAGAAATTTTATGGTGAACATTAAGAAATTCTCAAATCCAAGAACTCACAGTTATAGGATCCTCTACATCAAGCATGCCAGCATTACTGACCAACATTTCACCATATTCTCCAATGCACCAAACAGCAACTCGAACAAGAGTTTCCTGGTGTAGATATAGCAGAACTTAGTACATGAGTGGACGCAGACAAGAAAATTTTAATCAAGTTTCACAAAGAATTTGTGCCACTGCAGCCATACATACCTGTTCACCTGCTGTTTGTACAGCCTTGTATAGCGCTCTAGCAGTATACCCATGGAGGTTAGAAGCATTAGTAATTACAATGATAAGGGCATGCCACACTTCATCCTTCACATAATTTCCTGCCTGCAACACTATCACAACAATCAATTCGATTTTTAAGTGAAAAAAGAAATGAAGATAAATTGATCAGGACCAGCTCTGCCTAGTGTACACAAATTTGATAATATAGCATACTATTATAAAACTAGAGAGTAACAGGAAAAACCATGGACAAGAAGCATGGATGATTAAAATCTGGCAACATTAAGTATCAGGATAAATGTGTGGGAAACATTTTAGCAGATTGAGAATCTTTACATATTAACATATGCGATTGATAATGTTAATAAAGATGATAAGCACAACTGTCAAAATAAAACTATGTTTGGTAGTCTACACTTTCTTCTCAGTTAGAAATTGTTTTTGAAAAGCTTGTGAAATATAACAGATGAGCATCACCAACAGAAAATTTAGGCTTCTCTCAAACCCAGTATGCCACTGCATTATCAGTAGTTTAACCATTAAAATTAAATGTTCTTTCCCTGAAGGAAAATTCTGGTAAAAGTTATCATGTTGGGCCAGAAAACTAAACTGATTTATCATAAAAGTTAAATATGATTGCCACACCTGAATTTGTGCATTGAAACCAGAAAATCACAAGCAACTACTTGAAGAAAAGACCGGCTATTTCGCAGATAATTATTTTAACTTTGGGAGAAAAAACCATGCTATATTGCACTTAGATGAGAGATAATTATTTAACGTTCTGATCCATAATAACCATTTCCTAAATAACCAAGTTCTATACTATCTGACATAATGCACTCGCATCTATATGTTTATTATTATTGAATGTTTATTATTATTTATTTTGTATGTGTGTGTAATGTTTATATTGATCAATTTGATCTAGTGTAGCAGGTTGTCTAATGTAGCAGGTTGTAAATTGTAATGTAACAGTAGCATAGCACTTTATATTTTTGTAATAGTACTATAGTAGCAGGTTCATTTTTGGTTGATGAAGTTGGCAATTTACCTCAATGTATTTTGTAAATTATAAATACATAATTTGTTTTCATTTAGTTTTGCTGGATTGCCAACACCCTTAGCTACTTGTTGCAGGCAGTGCCACCCTTGTAATTGTAATTCAAACCGCATGAAGTCTATGGTAGCAGGTTTTTTTTTTACTTTTCATTAAAATTCGGTTGGCTGGAAACCGAACCGAGCTGACCGAACAAATTTCGGTCGAAAACCGAACCGAACCGAGCAGTTCGGTTGGGTTAGACATTTGAGCAAACCGAATTTTCGGTTAACCGAAAGTTCGGTCAGTTCGGTTCGGTTTCAACCGAATGTGCAGCCATAACGATAAGCATGCATGCAAACTAAGAAGGAACAGAAGAAGAAAAATGATCGATGCCTCAAGCTTAGTACAAGGATATCTCTGTCAGTCATCAAGATAATCCAGTGCCTTACAGTTAAAATGTCAGTTTAAATAGAAATTCCACAAAATACAAAGTGTACCTCTGACAGAACCTTCACCATCTGATCAATATACCATATTTTTTCTGGGGAAAACCTGGATCACCATATAGCAGATAAATAAGTCTATGAATAACTACAATAAACTGGAAGTTAAATCATAATTCAAGTTCATCAAGTTATTTGTACTGTCAAACTTGGATATTTCAGTTCATGCATGTATTCAATGCTTGAATGAGGAGAGGCCATAGAACACTTATGAGTGCAGAGAATCGAGATAAACTGAGAAAATTGTGGAGATGAAAGACAAAAATGACAAGAAATTAAAGTTTTGACATGCAAATACATTTTGAATAACTAGAGGAGTGAGAGGATTTCAATGGAAAAGAATAAAGCAGAGCCTGAGAGAGGATTTTCCTTCCTTCCTTTTCGGACAAAATTTTGGTTAAATGTGAGATTGATTGCAAAAGATTTCAAAAAATGCACTATTCACTTATTCTTACTTTTCAAATCATCAATCACATCTATATATAATTTTTGTTCTATATATTATTTAAAGAAAAAAATATTACATCCACTATCATTATTATAAAATCATATCACAAATACACTATTCACTCTCTATCACCAATCACTTCTAATCACTATTATACTTAATAAATAATCACATCAACTATTTTCATCTTATATCCAATCACACACTCAAAATTCATTCTCATTTTTCAAAATAAAATTTTCATACTATTCTCTCCAAAAGCAAAAGAGAGCGAAACGAAAGGTCAAGCAATCACTCCCTAAAGAACTTTCTTCTGTCCTGTTTTTAAAACTATTATTTCATCACAAACCAAGATCAGCTTCCCCGTAGACGGTGAAATCAATCAATAATTAAAATTCTTAAAGCTTAAAAGTGTGATACAAAATTTGTCTCCAGTTAAAATCAACTGAAACATTTTAGAAGTCTTGAGATTTATGAGCTGTGGAACACACGCACACGGCTAACGCACACATCAATGATCATATTATAAGAATTATTGGATCAGGAAGGAGAGTAAACCTTATTGATAAACTGTAAATAATTCAACTTACTTCTCCACAATTGAGCAGATTTTGGCAGTGAGGTCTCCCTTAAATTCCTCGTCACTTACTTCTAGATAGTCAACGAGCTCCTTCGTCAAAGCCTTCACATTGCTTTCGTTTACCAAAAGATAAACAAGCTCCAGGGCCCTTTTACGGATCGAAGCATCTGAATCCTGGCATCGAAAAAGCATCCATAAGTAGCTAACCCTATATCTTATCCCAGGAAATTGTCTGAATGTAGTTGGAGAATCTAAGAGAAAGAAACATATAGAATTGGGTTTTTAATCAAAACCACCGTACCAGAAACTGGACAAACGTCAAGAAAAATTCATCGATCCAACAGGAATGTTGGTTTGTTCTGGAATTTACAGGGAGGGGTCCTCATTGTTGTCAAATATGGAAATGAACATAGGAAAAAATAATGAAATGGACTTATCTGATTTTGCAAGTCAACAAACCAGGACATCTACCACAGAACTTAAAAGTCGATACAACAACAACATCAACTAAGCCTTATCCCACTATGTGGGGTCGGCTATATGGATCATATCACGCCACCGTTTACGGTAAAAAGCCATATTTTCATTTATTTCTAGATATAACATGTCTTTTTAATAGTTTCTTTCCAAATCTTTTTAGGTCTTCCCCTGCCTTTTTAAAATTGGGTGAGTGATTCTCTGCCTTCCACACGTCGAATGGGTGCATCTAAAGGTCTCCTATAAACATGTCCAAACCATCTTAATCGCGTTTCTCTAATTTTCTCATCTGTTGGTGCTACTCCCACTTTTTTTCTAAGTGTTCATTTATTATTCTATCTAATCTAGTGTGTCCGCACATCTATCTTAGCATTCTCATGCTACCATCATCTTTTGTTCGTGTTCATATTTATAGTCGCCCAACATTCTGCTCCATAAAGCATTGCGGGTCTTATGGCCGTTTTATAAAATTTTCCTTTCAATTTTAATGGTATTTTAAGGTCACAAAGAATAGAAGAAACGTTTTTCCATTTATTCCAACCCGTTTGGATCCTATGTGTAACGTCCTTATTGATTACTCCATTCTCTTCAATTATAGATCCTAAATATTTAAAACTCTTTGCTACGCTCACTTCATGACCACCAATTTTTACCTATCTCATTGTTACTTTTGTTTTTATTAAAGTAGCATTTCATGTATTCTGTTTTGGGCCTACTTATAGTAAAACCTTTTGATTCAAATGCCTCTCTCCAAGCTTCCCTCCAAGCCTCCAATTTTGCATTTACTCATTTCCTCGTCTCATCAATTAAAACTATATCATCCGCAAAAAGCATGCATTCGGGAATGGTTTTTTGTAAGTGTTTAGTAAAGTAATTTGGTGCACAGTAACTTGTCAGAAATACACACTTGCAACAGATGAAACCAACAGAATGAAACCTAGAAAAGAAAAATAAACATTATCAAATTGAAGGGAAAAAAATATAACGTGCAACATGATACCTTCACACATTCCAAAATTGTTGCACGATGCCTCTGCACTGCTTGACTATCTAAAGAAATAGCTTTCATTAGCATGTTCAACGCTACATATCTGAAACAACAGGTTTCAATTTTATCAGACAGAAAGGCATGAGCCAGCAAAATGAAACTACTGATCAGTGTATGTTTAACTAAAATTAAAACCAAAACTCTAATACAAAAATAAAGGAACATTAAGATTCTGTTTCCAGAGCTCTAAAAACATGACTGGAGTAGGCTAGCTAACCTGGTTATAAATAAACAGAATTACAAGTTATTTAGTTTTATTGGATATCAATAGTGCATAATTTAATGATGGGAGGCACTATTCACATCCCATTTTCCTTTAAATACACCCACCTTTTTAAACCCTCCAATATTTCCCAATTAACCCTTCCTCCAACTTTATGTGGCACGATCGTGTGGCACATGACTTTATGGCACTATCATGTGTCACGATTGTTTGACATGTGGCTATGTGGCGATCATGTGACTATGTGGCATGATCATATGACTATGCGGCACAATCATGTGGCAAATGACTGTGACACATGAGTATGTGACATGATCGTGTGGTGCGATCGTGTGGCACGATCATATCACACATGCTTTAGGTAGTAAGGGCATTATAGTCTTTCAAATGACATGAATTTAAAAGGTGGGTGTATTTAGAGGAAAAGGGGTGTGAATAGCGCCACTCTTTAATGACACAGTGGTGCAATTTATGAAAAAGCTTGAAAAATATTTACTAGGTTTCATAAGAAATAAATGTCTTGATTCGAGAAATCATCAGGAGAAAACAAAATAGAAAGCCTTTCCTTTTGGATAAAAAGAAAATACATTTCTTTTAGTTCAGCTTTTATCTGGAATAAAATGAACCCATGTCGCCCGCAATTGTAACATACAGAATCTAAATTTGCAATCAGATAAGCTGGATCAAACTGCTTCCTAGTAAACTCAAAGCTGTAGTATGCCAAATGGTACCAAAAGGTTATCATAAGACTAGAACATATATGAGCCTGAAAAAACAAGTCCCTAGGTTCTTTCCTCATAAATTCCAGAAAAGCAATATGAAGTGAGCAATACATGAGAACCATTCATTCGTTCATGAGACAAGTTTAAGTGTTTACATGAAACTTAAAGGCACTCTGAGTGGAAAGGTCTCCTACAAATCATATTTTGTTGGATAAGATTTTCCTTCAACAGGATTCCAGAAAAGGTGCATATATATCATGGTTTGGTGAATGTTTGACTTAAAGATATCAATTCTGCATTGCCAGCATTGATGAGCTTATCAAGTCCTCTTTTGCAGTACGAAGAGGCATGATATCTAATCAGCTATGCTTTATATCAACATATTTTTAACATTTTAGCTTCAGTGTTGCTTAATCTATAACATTTACGCAGAAACAATATATCCCGAACAGATGAGAAAAACAAAAAATTTAATGTTTTAGAAAAACCTCTCATCAGACAAATATTAATGGATAAGTTAATAACCAAATTTAACAGTTAGCTTGTCCTTTTCATGGTCCAAGGACTTGTTTATAGGGTATTACTTCCTATTGATTCATTTACAACAACAAACCAAGCCTTTTTCCCACTATGTGGGGTCGGTGCCTATTGATTCTAGCAAGGGAGTAAAATCTAATAGCTAAAAGACTACACTAAATATGGCTCTGAAATACCATTAGTTTAACCAGAAAAAGTGGATGACAAAACTATGAGAGAAAATCTTAGATTGGTCAATTTTATATTTTTAGGAGCAATCTGGCAATTGATAAAGTTCAAAGCTTCCAAATCCAAAGGGACAAAATCAAAAGAAATAGATAGTGTCCTCAACAAGTCAAACAAAGTGATCAAAACTAATTAACAAAAAATTACCTAATATTGTTGTCACGGCTGGACAAAAACCTTCCCAAAATATTGACAGCAAGAACTCGTAATCCACCATTATCTTCAATGCTCATGATCGTAGCAACACATTCATAGAGGATGGCATTGCCTGCGTTTTTGTTTGACTCAGTTTTGGTTGCCACCTAAAACACATTAGGGAAACCGAACTGACACTCAGTCATACAGTACACAATACCCCTTTCAAAGTACTGACTCGAGAAAATCAAGCATCAATCATGAATATTTAATGCATTCATCGAAACATTACCATGGAAAGTACAGAGACAGGTAATAGACCACATTCTCCTTTCTACTTTTCTGGTTTAGAGCAAGGTAGAGATAGAATGCTAGGTTACCTGGGCAAGAATATCATTCATAGCATCACTGGCTTCGGCATCTCCTTGGCCCAGCACATGCAAAAGCTTGAGCAATCTAATGTGAAGAAAAGGATCCGTGATCCCAGAAACGTCATACTCAGGTGCATATGGACTGTTTGCAAGATCCTTTAGAACTTTGACCAAGCCATCTATGCATTTCTAGAACATAAAAGAAAAAAAAAAATCAAAATCCTTCCAAGTTGGCAGGTTTCTTTATGTTTTGTCTCTGCTTCCTTATCTCCAGGCAAATCACAGAGTTGGCATAGTAAAATTACCTTCCTAAAATATTCAAGAGCCTCTGTACTGACTTTACACATATCTGTACAAAGCTGGACTCCAGTTATTAAAACGCCATGGTGCTTTTCTTTCAGTAAGGCAGCAGCAGGATTTATAAAGTTCTCTGCTAGGTCTGGAACTTTCTTTATTATCCTTATTGTGCACAATGCAGCCTGCAGTATCCCACAGGAAGTTAGGTCTACTATAGGCAGAAACGTCCCAGGTCTCTCATATTCTGAGTAAAAGCTAAGCAAAAATAAATGAAAAGAGCCACTAGGTAGATATTTACCATTTAATGACTCCAAAATAAAAAAATAAAAAAGTTCCAATTTTTGTTGTATGAAAATCACAAAGAAACATAATGGCAGGGTGATAGTGATTCAGAAAGAAATTACTACTACTTGAAACTACAAATGACCATCATGTTGAAGCACATCAAACAACGAAGAAGAAGATTTTGGTGTTAAGATAAGCATACAAAAATCAAAGGGATAATTACAAAAACATCCCTGAGGTTTGTGGTGATTACAAAAAAATCCGGAGATGTTTCAAATATACAAAAATACCCCCAGGTTTGAATTTGTCTTAAATTTAAGGGGGTAACTGTAATACTTTTATAAATATTAGGGGATCTTTTGAAATGTTTTTTTGCTTATGAAGGGGAAAATGTAAGACAGAGTCAAACCTAAAGGGGTTTTTTGCAATTTTCAAATATCTTAGGGTTTTTTGTAATTAGCCCGACCCTCGGGTTTTTTTTTGTAACTATCCCAAAATCAAATACAGAGCCAGTGGTCTTATCCCCTGCATCAGACTTCATACAGCTTGGATTTTACTTCTAGCAAAGAATATTAATTTTAAATCCTCAGATAAAGAATTCTTAACGTTACATATTATTAGTTTATTACCCAACCAGTAGAGGTATTTCAATAACTTCCATCATCAGCAACTCTACCAGTACCAGCAGCCAAATATGACAGTCTGATAGAACTTCAATTTATAATGCACTACCCGAGTCAAACAACAACAGTTGACAACTTTTTCAGGATGGCGCAACTTTGTGACATCTGAGGCAAGTGCATACCCACTGAACTACAACTATAACATACAAACAAAATAATATTGTGCCTTCTCAAAGATCATCTATTGAAATACTGTTATTATTATTTTAATAAAAGAAATCAATTTGAAAATTTATTTACGAATATGACATTGAAATTTGAATGCAAAATTACTATTAGACTATTAGTATCCTAATATTATAAACATGTTACGGTCAACTCTGGTCAGGACACATTCCTACTAGATCCTCCCCCTCCCCCCCAACAAAAAAAGAAAAATCACATTTCTCATTCTTACTCTAAGATCCATGGCTTTATCCAGCATCATTACCCAAGTCCAAGCATAAGTAGGAACCACATATATTTGGGAACCACATATATTTGGTTAAGTGTGATGTAAAATGTAATATTGATAACCAAAGGACATAACTAGCATACAATCAGTCCTCCTATGGAAGCTCAAACCTCTATTACTTCTTTCCCATTTTCTATTAAAAAGCAATAGTCAGACTGGCTATAAGATTCTGGAGAAGGGTCATTCTAAGAGTACGCAGAAAGTGTCATCCTAAATTGATGAACTTACATGCTTTTATTGTGAAAATAGTGGCACCACTAGTATCAATTCTCTTGGCAGGAAAAGCTAAGAGTGTGATTGCTTGTCCTTTCATTCCCTACATGTCATTTTACTATTTTGGAATGAGAAAAAAGGTAGTTTTAAAGAAAAAGAAACGAGTTTTAAGTATGTGTTTGAATGAGAGCTGAAAGTGTAATGACTATATCTGATGTGACAACTTTCTTTATTTTTGGAAATTATTTAGGATATGAAATTAGTTTTTGAAATAATATGCAGATGAGAGATAAAATGTAATGATTAAAATCGACTAGACATGTCTTTTTTTTTTTTTTTTTTTTTTTTGTGGAAAGATATTTGGATATGAATATATTTTTTAAAAGTGGAAAAACGTGTCCTGGTTTAATAAAAACTCACAAACAAACACATATGTGGGAAAAATTGTCTTTAGATGACCTTCTATGAAAAGTTTCCAGACAATAAAGCCTAATTCTCCTTCCACAAAGTCCTTTTTGATCTTTTACATGTGTTCTAAGCCCTTATTATTGACTGATGTGTTTATGCTGTACCAATTCTTGTGAGTCTTCGTTAACTTTGTTAGGTCCTCTAGATTCATAAGCAAAAAAAGAACTTGAGGTTTGGAGTTTTTACCACTAGAAAGACGGTACCATTCCATTTTCCTTCAGAAAGCATACCATTATACCACCAAACTAAGTCCTGAAGCCACAAGTACATTATTGTATGATTCAAGGCTTGAGGGTCAAAACAACGTACGTTAATTTATTGTCAGAGAATTCACACACAAGGTAGCGATTAAAAGATTGGAATTTTCCAGCATGCAATCACAGTGGTAATAGAATTTACATACGTTTAGAATTGTCAATATCAGTTTAGAACTTGATCACTTACTGCAAATCTCATAAACATGCAAGGATATCCGGCAAGCAAGCAAATTTCTTTTTCTCATGTGTGTGTGTTGTAAGGGGAGGGGGTGTTCTGAAGTACGACTTTAAAGCTACACACGGCAATATACCACAAGAAAAATTTAAGGAAAAACCTTCATAAACAATCAGCAAGCAAGCAAGCAAATTGAAGTTCAATTTCTCCTATTACAAATTTATTTTACTTTCTTCCGGATGCAGTGGACAGGGGGTTGAGCGTTAGAAAAGAACTTTCAAATTTAACACAAATAAATTCACCTATTTTGTAATTTTGCTTACTGTTGCTGAACAATGATATTACGAGTATTTTATGATTAGGTCCAGCATTATAGCTCACAGTACTAGAGCACTTAATGTTATAAGAGTAATATTCTGATAGCTAAACTTCAAACAGAATGGCATAACAAATTGGTAAACTCTATACAGAGATCCGTAAACTCAAGTTAGATATTACAACTTTGAAATTCTTGATCAGTGTTCATGAGAGTTCAGAACCACTTACTTTCTTCCTGATGTTAGGATCTCTAAATTGAAGTAATCTTTCAACCTCTGGAGCAAGATCACGAGCCATTTCTGCAGAACAGATATTACCCAAGGCACAAAGAGCAAGTCCAACAATATATTGGTTGGTATGGTTTAAATCTCTGTATATAAGTTAAGGTATCTAAATGAAATTAGAAACTATTGTCCTCGCAAATAGATGAACCATAAGTAATGACTTCACTAAATAAAAAACCAAAGAATCGGTGTCTTTCTTATGCGAATTCACTCTTCTTTAGCTTTATGCTGATATGGGTATGCAAAAGTTACTACTGTTTCAACATAATACACAAAAGAATTTAGATTGGATACTGTTTTATTGAGTTGGTAACAAGCATCAAAACTTCCTGTCTTTCATCAAGAAGCAACATAAGGCCAAGATATCCTATTCTCTTCTCCGGGAATCCAGGAGATGCGATTAACTTTAGGCATTCCATTTGACCAAAATGTGTTGGGTAACCAAGCATGTGAATGAACATGAGCTTTGCCAAATTGCGATGCCTATAATCTTGGTCATTTTCACTAATAGCAGCTCGAATAGAAGCACATTCTTTTCTTACAACAGCACGCTCCTCTGCAGCAGTTTTGCAAGCACGTATAGCCCGAATCATGTCCCTAGCAGAAAACAAGTTTTGATGATATATAACTCAATTTTGGAGTCATTAATCAGTACAAGAAAACAGAACATAAAGCATGACGAGGCAGATAGGCCTACAAGAATTTATAAGGTACTTATGCTATGTTCGCAATTTTCACTACCTAAAGGCAAAAGACGCTCAATAATTTTTATACAGAAGCAAAACTTAGTAAGAATGTGGGTTTTGAGTCATTGTGCAGTGTAATTCCCTGTTGACCCAAACAACCAACATTTGCATCAAACAAGAGGATAGTCCAGAAGTTTATAGGAAAATTCATGAAAAGATGTTATAAATCACAAGTAATTTCTGGGACTAACAGATTAAACAGCCATCAGCCATAAGCAATTTTTATGAAAAAGTTAATCAAGCAAGTGAGCACACAAAAACCATTATGATTTCACAATCATAACATTTAACATTCATCACTATCGATAAGAGTATCATTACCAAAACTAAGAAGCATAAATAACACGATATCCTATTAGTATAATGACCAATATAATGATATCAATGAGCAGAAATGACGGCATTCAAGAAAGATCAAAGAAAACAATGAAAACAATGGCTGAAAAAGTTTTACCATGTTATCTTCTCTTAGTTGGATAATACCAAAGACACATAATGCAAACACAAAGAGAATGATATATGATGCTCACTGTGGGTGAAGGGCATATAGACACTGTTTGGAACGCAAAAGTGAATAGAATGCCTGTTTGAGACCATTGTATCCCCTTCTGGGACATCTCAGTTGTATAAGAGAGCCAGCTCTAAAGTTCAGACAGAGACAAATTGATTCTTAATTTCTTGTTTCTTGCCCTTGTATACCAAATACAGTACTCGGATATATGGAAATAATGAAATATATAGAGGCTGGCTACACTAGTCAGCTACTAGAAACAAACTTTAGTATTTTGCTACAAAATTCAAGGAACCAAATCATTTAAACAAAGTTACTAGTTGAGTTTGGTTCCTTCTTCTTCATAAGTAAAACTTTTAGGCAATATTATAATCAATGGGTGCAACAGTTTAACTCTGGCTGTCAACCAAAAACATTCACATGCCAAAACAAAGGTACCATCAGAACAATGAAAACCACAAAGCTTGTTCAAAATCCTGTTCTCCCCTCAGGCTTTTTTCCATCAACTAGTCAAGCTTCCAATATTCTTAAAGTTCCCAAAGTTGGCTAACAGTGTATTGTTTTCTTTGTTAAATTGTTTCCTTATCACCTGGACTTTCACATAACCAATATAATTCGCAGTTGCGTCCTTTAATCATCAAAATCAAGTAATATCCTTAGGATTCCTCTACCTCTGCCCCTCCCCCATCGCAAATTTCCCTAACTTTTCAGGAACAATCTATCACGTGCTATAATCCCCCAAACCTCCTCCCTTTCGAGAGAGGGAAATCGCCCTGGCATCATGAATATAATATATAATAGCATAACACAAGAATTATGGCATTTTTCACAAACCAACCGGGAAAGACATTCTATTAGCATCAAAACATTTTTCTCCCCAGTTCTTATACACATATCCTTTTCCATATTAACTGCATTTCTTGCACGTCACTTGGTATTACTTATTGCCCAACATCCCCCTTTTCAGATTCTTCATGATGCATTAGCTGGAAATGAATTGACTGACTTTAGATGAGTTCCATAAAGTAGACTATGAAACATACGCAAACTAACCTCTCACACTGTTTCTTTGGATAGAATACTCACCGATATAATAACAAAACACTACTGTATAAACTTTCCAAATATAATCTTAGAATTTAAGTAAAATAGGACTACAAGAACTTCTGCCAACAGCAATAACAGTTATTACTTAATATTTAAGATTTTCACTAAGTTTAAATTCAATATATGTCTCATAATGCCAGTATATTTGTCAATATGTTTATCAATCCTTCCCCTAGTGATCAGTTCATTGATGCACTCCAAAACTTATCGCCTAAACCTACATTCAAGAGCGACATTATCAAACATTCAGCAAAACCCAATTAAAACTAAATTAGTTGAAGCAGAATCGTCGCAACACGCGCAATTCCACACTTGATCCATTAGCAGTTGACTGAACTACGAATATAATGTAGAAAGAAACAAAAATACACCATATAAAGGGCGGAATAAACTCATCACTAACCTTAGGCGGGTTCCGGAGGAGAACGGATTCATGATTGGGTCCGTTTTGAAGCTCTGAGATAGCTCTACCAGATCCAGCTGTAGTTCTTATCAAAATTCACTCACACTAAGAGCTCTACCGCCGCCGAGAAATTCCTGAACACGTCGAGATCAGGAAAAAAACGATGCAAAGATCTGGAGACGGTGAAAGATCAAAAATTTGGATCTGGAATTGAGAAGGGGGAAAAAGATGGCTGCTATGATTTGGAGAATTATATTAATATATAATCAATTGAATATAATCAATTTAATGGTGAGAAATTGTAATGTGAAGGAGAAGTGAAATTAGAAAGTGTCATTCCTTTCACAGGAGTCATCAGGTGCGGAATGGTGCCAGCCCAGTTTTCTAATTGGACAGATTTTCATTTTCATTTTCATTTTTATTTCTTCATTTTTTTCTTTTTTGGGTTGGATCATTTTGCAATTTGTTTTAATGTTTTTTACTTTTTCTATAACTAGAATTACACTTCTGTGTTATTCGTGGGAAATGTCCGAAATTAAATTTTAGTGTCACATATTTAAAAATAATAAATGTAAGGGTAAAATTACCTCTTGCATCTCTTGACTTTTTGTATCAAATACCCCATATCTTATTAAAACCTTCAAATACCCCCTTGACCAATAAAAAAAAAGTATTGGTAAACAAGAATACCCTTGACTTATATATAATATTAAATTCATTTTTACCTTCTCTATAATTCAATTTCAATTAATTTGATTATATCCTCTAATTTAATTAAACAAATAAATCCATATTTAGATGAATAATCAGCAAAGTATAGTTTCAAATAGTATAGATAAGTTGCATTAGTTTTCCTAAAAATAAATTTATATTAATATAATAATATGTGTATGTATATATATATATATATATATATTGCTCTATTTAGTAAATAACTAATTTCAGTGTCAAATTAATTGATATTAATTTATATTTATTAATATTTTTGTTAAATAAGACGTGCAAGTGTGCGTTAAACAAATTCTCAAAACTATAATTATTTTTTGAAGTAGTAAAAAAATATTATAAGAATGAAATATCATATAAATACTCTCTCACAATTATATATCATTGTTTGATCTCATTGTTTTTTAACACTAATTCTGGAAGAAATAAATATTAACTAAAATTGAACAAAAAATTAAATAGCTAATATAATATTAATAATATTAATTTAAAAAAATCATATAAATATACATATTATATTGCTTCAAAAAACATCTAGTTTTTTTCTTTACTTTAAATGTCGTAATTGCAATAATATTGTACAAGATTTTCTATTTTTTTTCCAATATTGATTTTCCTTCAACATATAATACATTACTACACATAGTATGTGTACCAAACATTATATAATTCTTAAAATCTGCAATTTTGACTCTAAATTTACTACTGACTTGCTAAAGTTGTATATTTAAAATAATAATAATGAAAATTTACATAGTATTTTTTTAAAGAATCTTTTGTGAATTCTCTATAATATTAATTGAAGTTATATTTTCTTTATATTATTTTAATTACATTTAATTAAAATTATTTAATTTTAAAACTCTATGTTGAATAAAATTTGGTATCAAATTAATCGATAGTTAATTAAAATGGATAAACTATTTATAGTTTTTAATAGTTAGATATTCAACGTAATCTAACCTTTTATTCAAGTTAAGGTTAATTTTGTCCATCAACATGTTTTTTATTGGTTTAGGGGGTCATTTGAAGGTTTTAATAGTAGAGTGGGGTATTTGATACAAAGTCAATAGTACAAGGGGGTAAAGTGAATTTTACCCTAAATTTAAAAGATAGTGTAGATAGAATTCTTAATTTTTGGATTATTTGTTATCTCTTAAATCTGTTATCTTTTATATTCAAAAATACATATTCTGAACTAATAAAGTATTTTCCAAAAAAATATCTTTAGATAGATTTGATAATTTTTCCAAACTAATTATGAAAGAGATCCTTTATTTTTGGGATTATATTTTATCTTTTATAATGGATTAAAGTTGTTATCTTTTAATTTTGTACATATGATTGCCACATGGATAAATATGAAGTCATGAGGTCCCCAAGGGTGTGAGTGTAAGGTTTAGAAGGGGGTTGAATAAACCTTACCAACTTTTCAAATTTAGTCCTTTTAAATATTCAGTTAATACTACACACTAAGTCTCGATGGACAGCTAAGTTAGTTAATCAATGAGTTAGTCACTCAACAGACTGACTGAGCTGTTGATAGAATAACTCAAATTGTTTTTACTAAAGACTTAACTTGACTGTGATATGTTTTCAGGAAGAAGACTTAACACCTTGATTTTGGTTTAAGTTTGTTTCAATACTTGATTTTAGCACTTTGTTGATTATCAATTGGATAGCAAATTTATCAGCAGATATAAGTAATATCACGAAATTAAAGTCTTTGAAATGTAAATGACACAATAAATTTTTATAGAGGTTCGAAGATGGGGTAATTCTTCTACTCCTCTCTTCTCCAACTCCTAGAGGAATCCACTAAGTATTGATCAATATACAGAGTGGTTAACAGTCCAGATACAAGTCTTGATCACACAACTGACTTGATCCTTTGGGACTCAGTCTGGAGATGCCTTGGTCACACAGCTGGCTTCTCATACGACTCAGCTTCTTCACAGGGGCAACTGCGCTTGCTGCTACCACTTGCTCAAGTTCCTTGGATTTGATCAAGCCTCCAAATAACTTAAGCCTGGTTCGACCTTGAACCTTCCTACAATTCTTCGTGGAATGTAGACCCCTTGATTCTTCAAATGTTTCCTCTTCAACCCGATTGAAGTCGTCTTTCCTTCACAGGTGAGTGTAGGATTGATTTCTTCATAATGTAGGCTTGAGGATTGAGCGTTTAATAAGCTTGAGAATATTTTAGGTTACAAATGTTTCTTTTTTGCTTGTATTCAATTCTCGGATGGTCAAGGTAACCTTTTCTCAAATAAACTCCTCGGCCTTTTATAGTGGTCTTTCAAAAATTTGCCCAGTTGAAGAGATAGGCTTGTTTTTTAAAGTCACTTGTGGTCGTTGGCTTGTCTTGTTGCGATTCTTGGAATTGACATTTCCTCGTATACATGATCCTTCAAATTTTTCGGAGATCTCGACAGTGCGGTGCTTCCCATCGTTTATTCCATTTGCACGCCCGGGATCATGCGACTTTAAGAAAGGTAGTATGGAAGTATTACTTGTTTAAGTAATTCTCTTGATTTACGTGCAAACGGATCTCTTTTTCGATTATCTCGACTTGACCGCATTTCCTTGCCTTCCCCCAGGTGACTTGAGTCGACTTCCAATCATTGGATGACTCTTCCGTCACTTCAACTTGAGACTTGGCTATCTTGAGTTGACTTGATCGATACTTCACTGTTCATCTCACCGCACCTTGCGATCGAGTTCCTATCTTCTCTTCTTTGCCATACTCACCCTCACAACTGAGTCTTCCTTCTAGTCTCCGGTTAATGTCTTTGCATGTTCAGGCATAGGCGATTTAACTCACCCGGCTGACCTATCTATTACAATGCAATTTACAACAAAAATGGGTGTCAACTTCCTATTCTAAGTTTTACATGGCATTCATCAAAATCTACAAAATAATTTCCCAACAATTTCCCCCTTTTTGATGATGCCAAAACTTAAAACATACATCAATAATTAAACAAAAAAGATACATACAGTAAAATGTAGAATCACGAATGTATGCTTAGAATCGATCTTTTATTGATCATAACATTCTTGTGTTTGATAAATGGTTTTATCATGATTTTGATGATTTTGTTTTAATACCAAAACAATACTTTTAAAGGTTGTCCAAATACTCCTAAATGATTTAAAATGGTTTTAATAATTTCCGGAGTATTTCTCAAGTTTATTTTCGACAAAATTGGATAACACATTTAATGATTTTGTGTCAATGGGTTTTATATTGAAACTATGTTTCTAAATGTTGTCCTAATACTCCCGATTGGTCTAAAATGTTTTACTATTTTGGAGTATTTATTGGAGTTTATATCGGACAACACTTTTGATGATTTTGTGTTAATGTGTTATTTCATCAAAACTATATTTCTAATGTTGTCCTAAATACTCCGATCGGTTTAAAATATTTTTACGAATTTTTGGAGTATTTCTTGAGGTTTATTTTCGACAAAAATCGGACAACATGTCATTTAGGAGTCGGCCTTGGCCGAATTGAAAGAAGCGATCGGTTTGGAAACAAGTTTTGCGAAACAAACTTGGACTCCTAAAAATTGGTCGGGGTGACCGGTAGGGTTGTAAAAGAATCGAATCGAATTGAATATTCATGTTCGATTGAATTAACTAATATTCGAATATTTGTATTCGTATTCGTTTATTATTCGAATTGAAAAATATATTCGTATTCGATTCGACCAATATATTCGAATATATTCGATTCGATTTGAATATTCGTATTCGAATTTTTTAAATTATTTTATATATATATTTTTTTAAATTGTGACTAATTTATAATATAAATTAAAATCTAAATAAAAAAAACTTATCAAATAAGTACTAGTTGGTAATAAATTAAATTAACATAGGAATTATGAAATATATATACATATATAATATCAATACTAATATATGTGTATTTATTAGTAATATATAATATAAATATATTATTTGAATATTCGATCGAATATCGAATCGAATATTGTGTCATTCAATTCAATTCGAAAATAATACGAATCAAAAAAATATATTCTTATTTGAATTCTTATTGAATTTGTCGAATCGAATCATGATATTCAAATTCGAATCGCGAATCGAATAAAGAATATTTGATTCTTTTTTACATCCTAGTGATGGGTCCACGCGTGGAGGGCGACCGATCGCACCCTAAAGAGGCGGCAAGTGGCCCCACCCCAGACCGGTCACCCCTGTTGAATTTTTGCTGCGTTCTTTTTCAATCTTATTAGTGCGCGAGCGTCGCCCCCAAGTTTGACAAAAAATTATAACAGTTGTGCGATGACACTTTTCCTTAAATTATGGAATTGATTTCTAACTATAATCTTGATTTTATTGCAATTTTTTGTAGATATCAGATTCCAAGAGGAGCCTATCAAGTATCAATCATCTCCTATAAATAGACGAAGATTTGAAGACAACAAGAATAGAGAACAACACAACACAACAAGATATACTCAAGCAAACACTTGGTCTTTCATTGTTATTATTCTTGTTGTAATTTGCCTAGCTTATCACTTTCACATCTTTGAGAGTCTAGAGGCTATTCTTGGTTACACTTGCACTCAATTGTATAATTCATTATCGAGTTGTAATCTTGGATTTTGGGTAATCATTCAACCAAGATATCCTTGTGAGTGTTAATGTGGTAAGAACACACTTGGGTGATCTAGGTATTAGGTGTGAGAA